>JAPMOR010037819.1:183935-204824 GCA_026543865.1 Argiope aurantia | reverse complement strand
AAAAAAAAAAAAAAAGAGAGAGACTAAATTCTAGCATTTTATTTAGAAATAACCTGAGTTAACTTAATACTGAGTCAAAATCTGGGCAAAAAATATTCAACATTTAAAGGCGAGGATATCAAAACAACAAATGATTTAAGAGTCATTTTAAAAATCCATTTCTACATTATTGCAACCTCTTCATTCCTTCAAAATTCGTTCCTACCCGTATAATTCTAGATATTTCTGCATTTGGGACAGCTAGGTTGCTGAGCAAAAGTGTGCGCTTCAGGGGGCGCTAGTGTCTGCCGATGAACAGCGCGGTTTTAAAGCTTTGCTCAGCGGCACCGAAGCCACAACTGGGTTCCCGGTTGCGCTCTTCTTCAACTCTCTCTTCTTCTCTCTCTTTCCTACTCTCCTGGTCAACTTCTCCGAACATCTTCCTCCTGTTGAGTAAGTTGCGCCTTTTCTTTCTGGAATTAAAAAAAAAATTGAAATCATTCCGATTATTAGTTGATAAGTTAAATTATTTTCAAAAGTTTAGAAAAGTTTAAATTTCAAAAATTTAACCGAAATTTGCGCAGTTAGGAATATGAAATCGACTCCTTACGGACTTTCAAGCGGAACATGAAATTTTAAATGACGAAATGATGGAAGAATTCTACTGTCATTTTTGGTTGAGATGGTCTTTTTAGTTTTCGGAATTTTTTAAAAAACTTAATATCATTATATGAATTTGAAATTAATTTTATTTGTTCGGAGTTCGTGCGAGAAAAGTTCGAAAACGAATTCGTATGGTACTAATATGTCAATAATTTTTGTTGAGTCGAAATATTATCTCTTATTTAAAGTTTATTAAAAATTATTAGAGTATAATTTTGAATAGATTTTATTTGTAAAAATTTCCTTCGAAAAATATTTCAAACAGACAATATGGGAAGAATTTTCGGTGTTTAAACTCTGTTTCCTGTACATAGCAGAGTGGGACGAATATCCTTCTTTTGAATATTTATAAAGGCAGCATTTTGTTTAGTAATTAATAACATAATATATAATGGATAATTTCAAAAATACTTCATTTTAAATTATTTCCTTTGCGGAAAATTCGGAATTATCCGTAGGAAAGAATTATTTTCAGCGTTTAACGCTGTTATCCGCATTTAACGGTTTACGACGAATATTAAAATTTTAGAAATGTAACACTTTATACTTTAAATAATAAAATAATTTATTACAAAAAAAATTCTATTGATGGGAGCATTTAATTTTTGATTTTGATTGACTTCAGATTGACAGGAAAACCGTTTTAGTTTACTTATAAGTTCGGAATGATCATTTTAATAATTTTAAAAACAGAAAATGTTCTGAAAACCAGTTTTTATAAAACAAAAACTTTTTCAAGTTTTAATAATTCACAAAAATGCATTTAATTATTTTGTTAATATGATTATGAAATATTATTACGATTATACGTTTAAGTTTAAGTGATTTTCTTCCGTAAGTGAGTTTAATTACCGAACAATTTGTATTCTCTCTTTCAACGTTTATTGCTATCGATATTCATTCAAGAAAATAATTAATAATTTTTTAGTTTATAGGATAAAAAATGTATGAAAATTAATTTTTCGTAAATATAATGAAATGCCAATAGAATATGCTTACACATTTCATTTGATTATTTTCGAAAATATCTATAAACTAAGATGGAGTAAAAGTAAAGCAAAGATTTAGATTAAATGAGTTGGAAAAAATTATATGGAATTAAAAATGAAACGGAAGTTAAAAGTTTATATTTATTTGAAAAATGCCAATAATTCGATATTGAGAAGTTTAATCAAAGAAAAGATGTATAATTTTTTTGTCAATTGTATTAGTTATAGAAATAAAAATCTGTATACTATATATAGTTTAGAAACATTGTGTTTATTTTTATTCTTAAGTCTAGTACTTTATATGTTTAAAATTTTAACTATTTATATAAATTTACTTTAAAAATTGATTACTTTTATCAGACTTTAACATAAAGCATTTGAAAATTGTTTTTTTGCTCGTGAAAAACTTTTGACAGTGTGAAATGCTTTATTACTGAACTTAATACCATATGTCAAGTTTCGGCAAATGACTTCTGTCTCTAGCAAATGTGACTATGAAACTATAGTCTAGCAAATAGCTATTCAGTGGTATGTCCAAAAATAGTCTTTTACTAAACTTCAGTCTTTGAAGAATAGTAAGGAAACGTTTTTTTCTTTATTTCTTAGTGAATGTCTTCTTCTTCAGCGCATAGCTGTTGTCAGTAGCGTGTCAGAAAATGTCAGGCTGCTTGACGTGTGTTATTCCTTTAGTAGTTTTTTTACTACTTTTACTGTAAAGGATAGAATGAGCTTTTTCAAGCCAGATGGCTATTTAGCATTTTGAAAAAGATTTCAAAATAGATTTCGAGTGATAATATTTAAAAACATTGAAAAAAAATTGATAAATGTTGTAAGCTGTAAAAAATTATATCCATTTTTTACCATAATATAAATTTTGTTATTTTTATTTCAATGTTTTTTTACAGTTTCGAGTTTTATCTTCATTTATTGAAAAGTGAAATGTGAAAATTTTTTCAATAAATAAATTTGGAAAATTTGTAATAAACACATTTACGAATTTCTATGTATGGGAACTCCCGGTGAGTTAGTTATGAGTTAGTTATTGTACAGAAAATGTACTTTGCTCCTTGAATTTGAACACGATTTTTTTTCGATTGAAATTGGTATTTACTCAATAAATATGAATTTTCTAGGAAAAATAATATCCTATATGTATTTTTCGTAATATTTTTCTAATGCAACAGTATTTTTTAAGATATTATTATTTTTTGAAGTTTATTAATTGGAAAAGGATTGGTCATAACTTTAAAAAAACATAGTTTAAAGATTTTTGAAAAGTAAGATTTCTTTAGGGTATAGTTAAAATATTATTATGAAATCAATTATAAAAAAATCAGGTTCACTAGAAAATATTTAAATATTGTTTCACGTCGATTAATATAAGTTTAACAAAATGTATTCCATAAAATATCTTATAAAATGAAAAAAATGTTCAGAGAATTAATACCGTGATCTTGTGTATTGTGTCAATATGTATTTTTTATTAATAATATTTTTTGGCAGTAAAGTTTGCGTGAAAAATAGAGTTGAAAATGTTATCTATTCTAGAGATGCCGTAATCGATGCGAAAACAACTGCGGTCGAAAGGAAAAAAAATGCACAAACAAAAATAAACTTCCTTCAATATTGCTATAAAGTTCCACTGTCTGATTTGAAATAATATTTGAGCTGATTGAGATTTGCACCTGAAAAAGTTTACTCCTGCACTCAAAACAGTTTTCACAAAATATTAATAATAAGCAAAGAACTTTCTATTTAAAAAATATAAGAGTTGCTGTATTTAGCATAAAGACTGTAAAAGTCGAAGCATTCAAAATGAACTGATACACATTCATTGTCAGGTTTCATTATATTTTTTCGAACATTTTCGTAAAACATTGCTGTCAAACTTCGTCAAAAGTATTGATTATCATATCATACTAATCCTCAATGCTAATTTATGTATTTGATGTTTAATATATACTATAAAAATATTAATTCGAGAACATTTCCTTGATTTTCTAGCGAAATTACAAAGGTGCGTTAGGCATCAAGTTTGTGTTAATATTTGTTTTATTTTTGGCACCTTGTATTGATTGTTAAATATGTTTGTTTACATGCATATAATTTAATAGATAATATAATATATTATTCTGGTTTATTTGGTCAAATTTATATTGGTTTCGCACTATCAAACAATACATTATTGTTTAGCATTGTTTTCTTCACTTGTTATTAGTTATGCTTGATATGCTCTTTTCAGACATAGTACATCATTAGAAAGAGAAAAATTACTGACATTTAAATGGAAAAAATTGGCGTGATATTGATTCAACTTCAAATTTGCTGAGTTAGATTAAGGCCCTGTTTTAAAATTACAGAATAACGGTTTTTGATTGGAATTCAGTACAATATTAGAAGACTACAATATTGTGCCTGCTCGAAACTCTCCAAACTTTCACCTCACAATTTTATGTCTATAATGACACATTTAACAGATGATAGACTTTGAATAATGATTCTGTCAAATCTTATCCCGCATCAGCGAATATTTAATCTCTCAGCTTATATCACATCGCAGTCAGTTAGAATTCAGAAGATAATATATGTTTTCTTTTTTAGATTAACAAATTCAAATCCAAAAATAATTTTAAGCCAATGAAAAGCATAATGCATTTTACTATTGCACGACAGAAGCCAGTGGGAAACTTTTCTCTTCACCTTTCTTACGTACTTATTCAATAGCGCACGTTTTGCTTTTCCAAGCAAGATGAAAAATAAATCAAGTATGAATTTTATATCTATTTTCTACCGTCTACTAGATCTAAAATTTCATTCAAATCAAAAGTTTCGGTGGCCAGATTGCATTATAAAATCAATTTAATTCATTTATTGCATTCTTTAAACTTTATCAATTACATACACACAACCGGACAGAATGTTATTTATTCAACCGCGAACAGATTTGATTTTAACATTTGATACGATCTCCTACTGGTGATAAAACCACAAACCTAATGATATTCAACTAGATCGTCGTGTATTCAGATTTTTATTTTAATACCTTCCAGGATAGAAGTCGATAGATTTTGTTGAAAATATGATAAAGAAGATCGTTCTGGAAATTTCATGTACGAGCTTCGCTCGGCAGTTTTTGTAAAAATAATTTTTTGAAAAAATATTTAGATACAAATCATACACTGATTATATATGAATATTTTTTCAATCCTACCTTCATATGAGCTGATTTTTTAAATAAAAAAACATGAATGCACTTAGTTTAACATGTTCATTTCTGCTATTTTATAGTATTCATTTTACAGTTCACCTATCATTACTTATATTTTTGAACTTACACTCTGTTTTTCCATGGTGAAATTGGGTCCGAGATGGCGCTCTTTGACATTGTCAGCGTGAGAGTAAATAGAAAATGTTGTAATAGGTAGTTATAAAAATATGTTTTTTTTTGCGTAAAATGGCGGTTTTCTAGGAATGACGCCTCCATAGATAAACTTAAAAAGCAAAAAATATTAAATAGGTAAATAAAAAAATAAAGCCAAAAGCACTCACGCAGCACGCTCGTCATTCATGTTGTTCTGACACTACTGCACTGCCCACACTTTACTTTTGAATATACTTATTCTAATAATTAATTATAAAAAATTTTTGTGTATATAAAGTCTAGTTTTTTCAGTGAAGACACATATATAGATAAGTTTTAAAATCAAAACTTTATCTAAATATAAAACTTGATTCAAATCGTTAGAGCCCTTTACGAATATAATATATACGAGATATACGAAATAAATGAATTTATATATGTACAAGATTTAAAGTTATAAAATTTCATTCGTTTAGCATATCCGTTTTTAACGTATAAAGACAGACAGACAGGCAGACAGGCAGGCAGAATTTTTTCTTAATTCAGCGAGATCTAAAATTTGGCTGTAAATCAAAATTCTACGGACAAGAAAATTTTTCTTGAAGGTTACAGAATTTTCTCTTTGTATTCTTCGCATATTAGGAAGTAAAAGAATAATATTCGGAATGATTAGTTAAGTTTTATGAACGTTTCGTTTTGAAACAACACAAGAGCTGATTTTCGATGGACTTCATCATATCGAACTGTTGTAGCTTCTGATTTATTGCCTTCCACTCTCCTTATGTTTGCTCACAACAGCTGAAAGACATTTGGTAGATATATTTGGCGTGCGTCAGGTACATATACACGGCAGTTCTTCAATGGAAACGGGATTCGAACCTCGGTTCTACCGATCAAGATGCTTCTCCAAGCAATTCTACCTTCGATATTGGAGATGCATTGAACGAAACTGCAGCGCAATTTACTTTATTATCTGAGTAACAAAAATATTTATTTATTATCTATTTTATTATTATATTATGAGGAAGTATTATCAAAATAATATTCTTATCAGAATAATAATATTCGCCGTTATATTGAATCAAATACAGCCCAAATTCAGAGAGCAAAAAATATATTCCTTCCTCTCTGTATGCGTGGAGATTGAAACTACCTGGTTCTGTAAATGAATGCACAATATATAAATGTTTTGAAATATTCTATTCACATAGTGCCAAGCGTCGGAACCATTCTAATGGAAATTTCTGACACTTTACATGCGCTGCAATAGAATAAGCTGCTTAAAATGTTATAAATGTGTATAAAATTTATGTAAAAATACCATATTTCTGAAATCTAAATAGATAACTCAAATAAACTTTGAAATACTGTTCTAAACATGTTTTTAACATATTTGGAAGAGATGAATCATGATTTTAATAAAAGATGCATTCATTTTTAAGAGTTTGCACCATTTTTGATTTATATTGAATCTTGTCATTTGATAATAAATTATATACAGTTGTTTAAATTCATTTATTATGGAATCTTTGAAAAAACCCCGGAAAATCAAGAGTTTGATTGCAAGAATATATTCGACGCGCCTACTCAATTTCCTGGCTCTACATTTGTTAAAGATAACTTGGAAATGTTGAGCAAACTACAAAACAGTACTTATTAACTAAATATTATTGATAGAATTACTCATACACATACTTTAACCTTCTATTTTGACGAGATTATTCGTCACAGCGTCGTAAAAAGCGAATATTCCATGATATTTTGCTAGCAGCAGTAAGTACATTGAAGAAAATGTGATAACTATTAATTAATATGTTCAAGAAATTAAGAAAAAACTATATTGTTTTAAGGCAATTTTATTTTTCTAAAATTATTTCCATGCATTCATTAATAAAATATTATGTAACTAAAAAAGAAATGATTCAAGTTGCATGCTTATTAACACATATTTTCTCACAAAATTTTACTAAACATTTATTAAAAAGAAATACTAACCGAAAAAAAAATTTTAAATTTTCAAATTATTTCCTTCACAAAATAGTACGGATATTATATGGACAAATCCGAAACGGTGTCGGTTCAAATGTCAACATCAACATTTGATCACGAATCAAAATTACAAGAATTTCCTAGCCAAAAATATTCTTCCTCTCGTTTCAAAGTTTTATAACTTTAAACGAGCAATTCTTGTATATGTATAAATTTATTTCGTGTATCTCGGAAACAGCTCAAACGATTTGGAACAAATTTTATATTTAAATAAGGTTTTGCATTTTAAGTTTATTTATATAAGTGCCTTTCCTAATAAAACACAATTTTACACATTTATATATATATAACTAATAGGGTCTTTTTCTATCTGCTCTCATGCTGACAATGCCATAGCGCTATCTCGTATATTTTTGTGGTACTTGCATTGTTGTCATGGTATGATAATCTACTGGTATCTCAAACTTTTGTGTTATGGCACCGTATGAAATTATCCGAATGAGAATGTTCACTTCCTATAGTCCACTCTCATGCTGACAATGCCATAGCGCCATCTCGTATATTTTTGTGGTACTTGCATTGTTGTCATGGTATGATAATCTACTGGTATCTCAAACTTTTGTGTTATGTCACCGTATGAAATTATCTGAATGCGAATGTTCACTTCCAATAGCAATAATACAATTATCGTATTAACCAATTGTAATAACATGTTGAACTAAATGCATTCATGATTTTTTAAATTTAAATGTCCAGTTTATAAATAGACAAGATTCAAAATATTCTTATGTAGCCAGTATGAGATTTGTGCTTAAATATTTTCTCAGAAAAAAACATAATTTTACGAAAAAAAAACAATCCTTCCCAGAGTGGTACAGTGATTTTATTCAAGCTAAACTAAATGAAAACTACAATCAGTGAAATTTGAGAAAAAGAAGTTGTAGTTTCAGAAACATCTTGGATTAAATATATCCTCATCATTATATGGAAGTTTAGAGAGCATATCATTTCAGATATGCTAAAACTCGGTAACTATCGTGTCGAGTTGAAACGTGACGATAATCCAACTTAACCAAACTAATTAAATTCAAAATGATTTTAATTTTTGTCTTTTAAACATTATTGATATGCTACACCTAAGAAAATTCGAGTATTTAGGTATTTACTGGTTTGCGTATTTGTTCACAAACCCTAAAGACAATCCAAATTTAGTCGAAAGAATGAGCAGGTCAAAAATTAACGATCTAAATTCATAAAAATCTTAATTTTCAAATTGTGTACCTCGAAATGTTCCCTTATTAAAGCGTTTAATGAAAAGAAAGTTTTTATTTAAATAAATGAGAGAATCATAAAAAATAATAAATTTTTGTGTAGTAATCATAATTTCCAAAATTACCAATATTGAAATATTCATTATAATTAAGACTTTTAAAGAATAAATTCCTCCTATTTTAATGAAAAAATGAGAAACGAAACAATCAACGGTTTTTATGCTTAGAAATTTTGATTATTAATATAGCCTAACGAAACATTCCCTAATTAAGGTTTTAAGCATAAAATCCTTCAGGTTTATTTGGAATAATACAGACATTGTGATTAATGATTTTTAAGCTTATCTACCTCGGAGCATTCTCTAATTACTGCATTTTACCAATGAATGTATTATGTTACATTGAAACATTTATGTTACATTTAACAAAAAAACAGTATTAAAAAAATGAGAAACATAGGAATTATAGAGTTTTTGCTGGAAGACGTTGATTTTCAAAATTATCTAGTATTATATTATTGTTATTTTAACAGGAGAATAGAAAATATTCATTTATTGAAACAATGATAAACGTAATAGTTTACTGATTTTCAAACTTGTCCACTTTGAAACATTCCATAATAATGAATTTAAGGAATAAATCTATCATATTTTATTTAAATAAAGATAAGCGTTGTAAATAATGATTTCTTTGCATTGAAATTTTAATTTTCAAAATTGTCTCTTTCTAAATATTTCCAAAATAAGGCATTTTAAAGGATCTCTCATATTTTGTTAAAGTGTTGAGAAAATTAATTAATGGTGATTTTTAAATTTATCTATATCATATCATTCCTTAATTAATGTATTTAACCTACAATATATCATGTTTTAACAAAAAATGTAAAAAATAGTAAATAATTAATTTTTGAGAAAAAAGTTTGATTTTCGAAATTACCAACATCGAAGAATTTTGCAACTAACATCTAAACACATATTTCATGTTTCATCAAAATGCTGATAAATGTAAACATTAATAATTTTCTAACTTACCTGCCTCGGAACATTCCTTAATTGATTTATTTAAACGACAAACACATCACATTCTGATGAAAAAATGACAAACTAAACAATTGCCAAATTTTAAACATTTGAAAATTGAAGCATTTAAACAGAAGTTCCATCAAGTTTTATTAAAATACTGAGAAACATAATAATTAGTGATTTTCAAACTTATCTACAAAGAAGCATTCCTTAATTATTGAATATAGCGAGTAAATCCATTGTATTTTATTGAAAATCGATAAATATAATATGTGATGATTTTTTTAAATTTCAAATGAAATAAACAAACTAAAAACTGTCAAACTTGAAACATTACATAATTTAAGCATTTAAAATAAAAAACCATCAAGTTTTATTAAAGCAAGGAGAAACTCAATAATTAATGGGTTTCATGCTAAAATACCAAGAAACATCCTTTAAATAACGCATTTAACATATGAACCCATCTTGTTTTATTGAGAAGAAAATGAGTAACATTTATATAATTTGTACGAAGAAATCATGGTTTTCAAAATTGGATAATTCGGAAACCTTTTGTAACTAAGACAAAGTTCTCTCATGATTGCTGAAATACTGAGAAACGTAACAATTTATGATTATTGAACTCATCTTACTCGAAATATTCCATAATTAATGCATATAGGAACAAAATGTTTTGTTTTACTAAAAAAAATGAGGCAATTAACAATTATGACATTTCTTACGGGAGCATCTTGATATTCAGAATTGCCTAACTCGAAATATTCCCTAATTAAACCATTTAAACAACAGTTTCTTCAGATTGCATATTTGAATTTGTTAGGAAAAGGGAAACAGCCGGTGTCAACAATATCTCTTGCATGATCATGCGCCGGGGAATGTGATGTCATGAAGCATTGCGGTAAGAAATCAGAAAACTAACAGATGGAGACGATGCTGACAATTTTATGGCAAATTAGCCGCTAATACTAGCGATAAAAATGTCACTCAGATTGATGGTAAAAGGTACATTTTTAGGAATGGCAAGAAAGATGCTTTTAAAAGGGTTCTTAAAATACACGAGGGAAGAATAGTTAGCAAAATCAAGTTTTCTCTCATTGTTTCTCAGTTTTCTTTGAAATAATCCCCGAGTGAGTGCATCATTTGATTAATATGTTTCCGCTTGCAGGAAACGTAACATTAGAATTAATTAAAACTAATTATTAAGCAACGCGAAGGGATATATGATGATTCAATCATATTTCTCTTGCCTTTTGAACATCATGATTCAGTTGGGTTCTTTTTAAATGTTAATGTGTATCTAAAATTTAGGAGTTGCAATGAATTAATAGTCTTTTATATTTTTGAGAAAACAAATATGAGATTTTTTTAATAAATAAATACGTTTCTACGGAGATGGGAAAGATAATTTATATCTGTTTAAGGGAGCAATAACTGTTAAAACATTTATTTTAATGATTTCATTTTTTGTTATGTATACTGAAAATTTAATTTCGATTTTTTTATTATTTCAAAAATTAACATTTTTATTTTTAATTTGTTTATTATCTACTAATCTTCGCATTTCTCTCTAAGTTAAAATTTATTTCTAAATTTTTAATCGGATAATAATTTGAAAACTCTATCAACTATGACTTAATTATATCAATTTAGAAATAATTGCTTGAATATGATTTATGCATATACTGATTATTTTGAATCATTCAGTATCAAGTTTAATATTTTCTAAGCAATGTCACTATTATCATAATATGGTCTTCATAATTTTTATTTGTGCTCATATGACAAAGACGGGTAACTATATCTAGATCTGCGTAATGCTTCTATTAATTTGAAATGCTGAAGAAATTTTTTTCTTATAAAATTATCATTCATATGAATTCTTTCATCTTGAAATAGAAACCAGAAACTGCAGAAAGAAGCCCCAATTTTGTAAAAATTGCGTTAAATTTAATTTGACCGGTAACTTCTTTTTATAAAGCATTTAACAAGAGTTGTCAGCTGCCCTTTAAGAATTTTGAGATTGCTTCAGCTTACTTAATATTTTTATATATGTTTTTAAGATTGATTGTTTATAATTTTTAATTTCTTTGGTTGATTAAAACACAGTTTGTGTCATGAAATTCTGCAGTTGGTTTTGTTTAGTTATATTAAAGTCTTTTTTGAAAACAATACGGACCAGGGTTATTTTAGGACGTACTTTAAGTCCTAATCAGGTGATGAGGAAGATACCTGAGCTGAAAACCTCTCTCCAAACTTCTGTATCATGTCAACGTGAAGACTTTTGGCACGCGATGTCGGATTTAACGTACACTTAACTAGCTTACACGATGAATCTTTAGTGGAATTAGGTTTTGAACCTGCAGCCCTTCACCTCTAAAGCTAAATCATCATATCTCCCTTCGTGTTACTTAATAATTAGTTTTAATTAATTCTAATGTTACATTTCCTGCAAGCGGAAACATATTAATCAAATAGATGCCCTTAATAAATATCACCTTAATACTAGACCATCATGGCTCGAATTGTAATAAATAAAATAAATAAATTAAAAATAAATAATAAAAGTGATAAATAAAATAATAAATAAATAACATAATATAATTTTATATTTTAATACTATTACTCTTTTAAGATATGTTACTACAAAATATATTCCTTATGCAGTGCAGTTACTTTACTTGACATCACCACGCCTTAATTTTATATATTTAATAAGTATTTTATGGTATCATGGTCTTTCTTTTCATCTTGCAAAGTTCTAAGTTCAAATTACAATGGGTCATTTTCTGTGTATTATGTATGCAGATTTAATTCAACTCTGAAAAGTGTTGACATTGTGAATTGGCACTTAACTCTGAAAAATAGACAAACATGAAGTTTTATTAAATCGCGATTGACGCAAGCAGTTTGATTTATCAATGACGTAGAGATCCATATCCTGTCAATAAAGGTTTCATGAAATGATTACTCTGATCATTTAGCCACATCTTAACAATCGTCCTGACTTCACCATCCATCAAAAAATTAGTTTTATTAACGACCAGTTTTAAAACAACACTAGGGCTATTATGGGACAAGCCTTGTAATTTTGAACCGTGGTCAGATGACACACCTTCTCCAAACTTCCACACCACACCAGTGGGGAGAGGACGTTTGGCCCCGAAAATTTGGCGTCCACCAGACCCGCACACATAACGGTTCTTCGGTGGAACCGGGTTTCGAACCTGAAACCTTACCATCAGGCCACCGTAGCCTTGCACCATCTAAAAGAGAATTTCTTTCTGAGAAGCTCTAATTCCTCGGTGGGGAAAGGAAAAAAAAAGAAAACTTTGGAACAAAATAAGGATATATAAGGATGGCAAGTAGCACGAAGTTTAACCGTTTACTTAAGCGGTAACTTAAGTTTATCGGGAAGTGTGGTGTACTAGTAGTGTAAGTAGCATTGTCATACATGAGTACGAATCTTTTTTTAACTGCGCATGATATGCTGACCTTACACTTCAACTATATGATGTTGAATTTCACATAGCGAAACAGCTTAAAGAAAGTGCATTACCCTTTTCACGAGAAATTTTCAACTAGTTTTGGCATTTTAATTGCTATAATAGTCTGGAATTCAATGAACGTTGCAAACAATTGCATTGAAACAACTTGCATCACCTATTTTCCTTTTGAAGAGATAGAAAAATTGCTTTAGAAGGATTTGTTTAGGAATGATAATCCTTTATTGTCATTGCGTCTTGAAATATTAAAATACAATTTAAGAAAGCCGAAAACTACTGAAATATCCATTTTGTGTTGCTCTTTAATACGTCTGACGAACTTTGACAGCTGTAAGTACAGCACATATAAATTATACCTTTCACCCATGACTTTCGGCGTTCAAACACACAAGGCAAATTTTTTTTGTGAATCTATTGCAATTCTAAATCAATTTAATTTAATCAGTGGCCTGGCGGAAAAATTTGGAACCGAGAGGTTTCGATGTTCGAAACACGATCCCACCCACCCAAGACCTATCGAGAATGAGGTCTGGACTTGAAATTGAAGCGTTCATGGAAATTTGAAATTCTTCTATGGTTCATGTCATGCCATGTTCACCCTCATCTGACCACAATTCATTGGCACGATGTCAATCTTAAAATAACTATTAATTTGTTTCAAAATAAGACATTGATATAATCTAAATTAAGTCGAAATCCATTTAATTGTTAAGGAAAATTGAAGCCATTTATTCAGAACTAAATGATACTGTTGTTCAAATATTCATGTTAAAAAAGTGTTTCACTAATATTAATCGAAATTTCGCATCATATTATTTTCAAATTCCACATATACTATCTTATCCAATCAGTGATTAGTTGTCATTTCGTGGCAGAGTGCCGTCTATTGGCAATAGTTTACATTACAAAGATCAGATATTTTCAAATATGTCTGTTACAAATCATAAATTCCTATTTTAAGGTATAATAGAAGGCATGTTATATTATATCTTTCTATACTGAATTAGAAATAGAAAATCCAATTTCATAACGATTTATTAGAAACAAGAATATTTTATTTGTTAGAACCATTCGGCATTATTCATTAGGTGAAAAGTAATATATATCATAGAATAAACTGCTTGGCATTTCAGGAATTCGAACGTACCTAAGTGTTTACGAGAAACTAATAAACGACGCTTTCTCGGATTCATAGAAGAAAAACTAATAGAAATCTTATTCTAAAAATATAAGACATTCTCTGCGTCAGTTCAGGTAAAACGGTTTGTGAAATACCAATCACGTTTTATAATAAAAGAAAAAAGCTAAAGCTTCAATATGACGGAATTTACCTCTGAAATTCCGGAATTTTTGTTCCTCGAAAAGAAGTTGGTCATTTCATGAATTTTTCAGACGTGATATTCATCCAAGACATGCAAGGTTGTTTTGCACTTCACTTCATCTAGCTTCTACCTGTAAATATTAGATCTTATTTTATCAAAAGTGAAGATTCAGGACAAATGAATAAAGGCACGTTTTCGAAGGCACGTGTTTGCCAACCATCTGAGAAACTAAAGGCGAATACAAACCACTTAAAAATATTAAGAAGACAAAAATGTTAAACATATTAAATTTCTGCTTAAGATTAATGTATAAAGTTTTTCGCTTTTTGACATGACTGATTTATTATTTACTCTCCTATAATTCAGTGTTCTCCCATCATTTTTTCTTTTATATTTATCCAATATAGCAAGTTTTCTGGTTTGTAGCATTCCTGAATGACGAATGATGACCACTTTTTGCCTCTCAGTACCTGATGTATTGTCGAGGTGGCCGTTTCATTCAATTCATCTCAAATGTCAAGGCAGGGCGAGGGTAGTTCCACTGCGTTTATCAAATGTTATACAATGTAGTGGGTTTCGGACTGCCTAGTATGCTAACTAAACATTACAAGTTTTTTTTTTTTCTATTCAAACCAAAATTTAATCCCGATAAACAATTCTGATGATAAAACAATATGATGAAATTGATCTGTTGAGTTATCGAGTCTACATACACATGCGTAGACTAACATTCAGATTTCATGCAAGTGGATTTTTTTAAGAATTTGATATAAATTTGCAGTTTTGTTGAAAAAACTAGATACCAATTTAACCCATCTAACTCGGTACATTATTTAATAAATTTGTTCTAAGACAAGTAGACTGCCTGTCAGGGAGACATGATTCTAAAAATGGTTTCTTCGAAGTTATTTCGAACTAAAACTGAATGAAACTGTCAATCTATCTGTTAGCAAATTTACTCAGAAACACGACCATCAACAGATAATTTTTTCATCAAATGTAACCATCTATAGAGTTAGTCTTTTTGTCCGTCCATATATTTATGAACATGATAACACGCAAATAGTTGAAAAATGAAATTTAGCATTAAAATTGTAGATTTGTATCATATATTCTACTAAATACGTCTAGTGATTGATTGCCTGACAATCCTTATATTTGAGATATATGGGTGCAATAATTTGATAATGCAGTTACTAAGATAAATGAAATTTGGTCACCAAAATTTGTATCATATCAAGACTTGTACCCAACATATATAAAAGAAGGCATCTATAGTCTATATCCTATTTTCTTGACAACATCATAAAACACAAAATGTGCTATATTGTGTTAGTGTATTAGAAAGATCATATAAAAGGAGACACTCAGTATCCATATCCTATTTTCTAGACAGCATTAAAAGCAAAACACGCTATATTGTTTTAGTATACTAGAAAGTTGAAGAAAGATAAATCCCACTGGTTTTGGTTGTTACAAAAGTCATCTAGAGTTCTGATGTGATACTTTTAGTGAACTTAGTTACTGGGAATATTTACAAATGGAAACCAAGTTTAGTTTACTTGTATACGTCCCATTTTTTAAGCAACACTAGGGCTATTTCGGGACGGACCTCGTAATTTTGAACCGTGTTCAGGTGACCAGGACGATACTTGAGCTGGCTCCACCTCTCGAAACTTCCACACCACACCAGCTGGGGACGTTTGGCGAATGAAAACCAAATTGAAAGAATGCATATTTTAAGTATTATTGATATCCTTACAAACGCTGCTTGGCATTAAACGAACTCTCCAACTGGTTTTAAATATAAGATTGTTAATGTGTTTTTTTATTGCGAATAGTTAGTTTTAGGAAGCATATTTGATTAAAACCAAAATGTAGTAATGCATTTTTAAAAATATTAATTGTGTAACAGTGAATTCTAGTCGAGGTCAAAAGGAAAATAATATTCGTCCTTTAAAAATAAAGCGGCTATCTAATTATCTTATAAATTGAAATTCCATTCTTCACTGAGGAATGGTATCTCTAATCGCGAGACGTTTACGTAATTGTAATAATTTAAAGACCATAGTGTCTCAATTTACGGATTCAATGCTTCAATTCCAAGAGCGTTATTTAACTACTTCCAAGTAATGGAGTAATCTTCTCGTAAGTCAACTATCCTCATTTATACTGAAGTAAGAATTTGAGAGAAATGCATGTTCGCTCGGGTTTCAACATCTTTCCACTGCCATTGTTCAACTTTGATATGCTTCTCCATTTTGTCCATAGCATATTTTTAAAGAAAAGAGAAGAGTTTCACATGTTGAAATATAGTATTTTATGTGTGAAGTTAAATTTGAACAGTAGGAACTTTTATTTCAACATGTCTATAGGATTTTTCGATTCTAAATATAAAACGTTGTTTAATTTTTTTTTACCAACGCGATAAAAAATAGAAAATAATCTTTTAACCCAAGCTAAGGAGTTCAAAATGAAATGATCAAACAACTAATAGTCTGCCTTAACAATAAATGTACTTCTAATAATAATGACATTTCAACTGTTATATAATTCTACTCCGAATATTTTAATTACATTTAGTGAAATATTCTTGTTATGCCAACATTGAAAAAAAAAACATCTGCTCTTCTGCGACCATAACTGATCAAGTTATGGTTGAGATTTTAAAATAAATTGGTACGTTTTTGAAAATTACTTGTTCATAATTACATGTTCATAATTGTTCATAATTAAGAGGTTCCCCTAAATAATTCTCTCATATTGACTTGTAAAGATAAAAATCAAATAAATGATCTGTCGAGATGAGAAACCATTTATCTATTCCTAAATGTTTAAGCATATTATTTGTCATTCCTGATTCTCTTTACATGTCTTTTGAAAGAATGTAAATATGATGTAAGGAAATGATTAATCATGAATCGGCATAGGGATGTCTTCATAAAGTTTCTTACAAGTCGTTAGATTTCCTTAACCCTCTCTAAGGCCGTGGGAAGTATGCTTCCCACCAAATTTATCAATTTTTGTATGAATTTATGTAGGCTGGCATAAGTTCTGACAAATTTTTTTAGTAAGTCAGAAAATTAGATGCTTCAGTTCTTTATCTCACACTAAATAATGTGTGTTGATTTGTTACTTAATTATTAATTAACCAAATTAATTAATTAATCAAATTAAATTTATCTAATAAGCTAAATGAATCCCTTTTCTTATTCTAATTTCAAGCCTAAAAATATTTAAACATAATATGACTAGAAAAAAATGGCCCTTTAAAGGGTTAAGTTGCTCCCTCAAAACTTAAGAATAAAATCTTCTAATTCTTTCATATATATAGCGCATTATTCTTTTATATATTATAGTACTTCTTTTTTTATATATAGCGCAAACTAATTTCTTTTCATATAAATTAACATTCGGTTAAAGTGTTTTTTAACTGTATCAATAAATTATTCTATAAAGGGGGAGGGGTGATAACTTTTATTTGAAGCATTTACTGATGCCATTTATAAAATGACATAACCATTTGTGAATGAAAGGAATTCAGAAACAATTTTATATGTAGCTGTATATGTTAAAAAATTACTAATCCTGAAACAGCTAAATATAAATATTAAATTAATGGTATTCTATATTGAATGGTGTAGTAAAATTGCAAAATATGCTGGTAAATTTTAAAAATAAATTTTATCAGATACAGATATGCGCTTAAATTTAAGAGGCTACTTTAGAATCTCTGTCATATTAATAGAATTGAAAAATTATCTCAAAACAACTAACATTAAGTTGACTTCGAGATTCGTGTAAATGTGGAAAATTCTTTTTCATTAACTTGTGAAGAAGATAATAATATAAATTACTCTTCTGGAAAGTAAACAGTTCGTGTATTGATTCAAGTGAAATGTTTATCATTTATCGAAAGAGAGTTCTTAGCACATCTTTTTCAAGAATGTTATTATGATGCGAACAAATAATTCATTATGTGTGGGATAATATAAGCGGATTAATTCTTCCTCCAGATTAATTATCAGAATTACTTAAGTTTTCGCAGATCTTAAAATGAATTCTTTGGATTCTTTTGAATATCTAGTTTTAAATTGTTTTCTTTACATCTAAATTAACTTTTGATGACAGCTTGTTTGAGTGATTTAATAAATGTTCACTAAAATGGGTTGATAATTTGGCTTTGAAGTGTATGCAGATATTTACGAAACGATATTATCATTTTCGAATGATAAGAGTTCAGGATTAAATATACAGCAATGATATATTCTTAACTCAGAAAATTACTAATATAATGATTTTTCAAACATAAATCTCTCCAGCTTAAATTATTTATTTATAAGAATTGAATTAATTATATCCCTACTTAGAATGAATTAATATCTTAATTAATTGTATTAATAAACAATTAATTAACATATGCATACAGAGTGATATATCATGTACATTTATTTAGTGTGCGATCATGTTGCTCTCTAGGTGTATGTAATATTTAATTACATGTGATGATGCCTGGTCATTATTAAACGTAGATTACATTGATAATACTAAATCCCATCATCAGTCTTAATAAGTTAAATTAGTGATAAATTCACGCATAATATAGCGATAAGGTTATTAAATTCTTTTTCCTTTTATTGTTTATCCTTCCTGATCTTGAAATAAAATATGATTGAAACGATTTCTGCAAGAATGTATATGTGAAATAACCAATTAATTCCTCAATACGCATGGATTGAATTATTGCATTTATTTTTTTCTTTCAAATTAATTGCCAGATCAGCTTTCATTCGTGAATTTAAGATTAAATTCTAACAAATTCTTTTCAATATAAAGCTTTAAATAGCTTTTTTTTCAACTAAATTAACTCTTACATACATTTTATTACAGCCATTAGTTCAATGAATTAGAATGGTAGCTGGAATTTCATGTATTCGTAGATAACATTTGCAAAACGTGTTTATATTTTTCAAATGAAAGATGACCAGAATGAAATTTATGTATATTAACAGAATATTCATTAGAGGTAATAACTAATTAATTGGTATTCTAAATATAAATCAGAAATTAATGGTAATTTATCTTCCAAATTTAGACTTAAAATTTTGAAATAAATTGGACAAACCCAGACAAATAAACATTGCTAGCTCTAAAATACAATCGCCTACTTCTACGACCACTATTTAACTGACATGCACAATGACTTTATTAACTGTGCCAGATGTCCTAACTCAGGTAGCCTAATTAGACAACTTAAGTTATTTTCGTCATTTTATAGGTCATTGTTTAATTTGATTTGTTTCAACTTTGCAAAGATGGAGTTTTATAATTGAGTTTTCACTCTCTTTTTAAAGTACCAGTGTTTTTAAATTTCGTAAATTTGTCTATTTCCAATGAAAATACGAATTCTCAATATTTTCAAAATTTAATTAGTAAATAATTACTAATTAAATTTTGAATTTTAACAGTAGCTACGTTTTGATTCCATATGAGTGATGCTATCTGGTAGAAATTTTGAGAAAAAAATGGTTTTAAGATTTTGTAGCCTTTAATTAAGAATTATTTTCGAGAATAAAGGATGGAGTAATTTTTAAGAGCAACCTTTGATCAATGCTTTTAAATGTAAAAGATAATTTTTTTTCGAAACATCGGATTCCGAAAGAAAAACTTGGAAGCATAATATATTGAAAACAGTACTATAGAGAAATTATTCCTTGATGAGTTTCACAAGAAAGAAAATCTTTAAGCATTCTCAGAAATTAAAATATGTTTTAAGTGTGATTAAATTTTCAATTTAATTAAAATGATTATAAAGAATCGGTCGTCCTCAATGGCCTGGTAATTTATACAACTAGAGCGGAGAATTGCAGGTTCGAACCTCCAAATGTAAGCTGGTTTGGATCCTTCTTAGTCTTTCGGAAATCTTGTAAACGAAAAATGCCACCACCGGTGCTGTCCTCATCACCTGACCACGATACGAAATCCTGATGCATCCCAAAACAGCCATTGTGCGGCTTCAAAACTGAATGTAAATGTAACTAAACTAAAAGATAAATTTTCTATGGTCTTTTATTATTGTTTTAGATAAGGAAACTTAGATGACTATTAAACTTTACTTTATAAGGAATGCATGTGATTTACCAATAGAATTTTTTCCTGCCAGTTTCGCGAGGGAGTTGTATCGTTAAGCTCTTCTAGCCTCATTATCAATGCTTAACATAATTTACTTTCCATTTATCACCTTATAAATAGCTTGAGTTTCCTGAATCATCATATTACTTCAATCGGGATTGATATATTTTATCCTAAAGTTGTAAGACAAGTATAGGTAATCACATAAGGGATAAAAAAAATGCACAAATCTTATCTTCGAATAGTTTTAAAAGTACCATATTTCTGTTTCTATGAGTGAATATCCATTTTAAAAGGAGACCTGATTATTTATACTCTGCTTTTACTGATGAAATAAGATTCAACTTACTTGAAAATGACATGTGATATACAAAAGACTTACTTCATAGATTTTTTTCAAAAGAAATGATGATTCTTATTCAATGGATCCCACTCATGGATTCACAATAAAGGTTAAGTGTTGCATCCTCTATTGGCTAAAAAGATCTTGGAGCATCTAGGTGGAGCCTTGGGTATATCCAGTATATGGAAGTGGATTGTCTTCCTGAAGGAGAGTCATGGGAAACTGATCCATATTTGTTTTCGTTTGACCTTCCGAGTACTAGTCCCAATTGTATATATATATATATATATATATATATATATATATATATAT
>JAPMOR010037819.1:158434-183535 GCA_026543865.1 Argiope aurantia | reverse complement strand
CCAAAATAATGTTATATATATATATATATATATATAACATTATTTTGGTTGAAGCAGAATACAGATTTGACAAGAAGTGAAGAGACTTTGTATTTTTAATTTCGTTTTATTCTCTCTCGGGAGGCAGACATGATTATTTACAAGAAGACGCAGCGCAGCGCAAAAGCAAAAGTAAAGAAGAGGAAGAGCGAAACAAATGATCACTAGTCTTATTTAACATGGGATTTCCAGCCGCGCGCCAATTCAATACACGTGTAACCTTTGACAAGGGCACCGAAAGTATCCTTTTCATTTGAGAAGTAGAATTGATTTGTCAGTAATTTTCACACAGCTTCATACGTGAAATGGTATCGGGAAACAAAAGAACACTTTAGAATCACCCCGACATGGGCCGAATTAGGCAAACATTTTAGGAAATTAATTTAAATTAAAATATCATTATATTTTTAATATATATATATGCATTTAAAAACGTATATTAAATGTTTATTCTAAAGATTCTCGTACAAAGGCATAGTTTTGTCAACTAAGTATAGTCCTATTTTTTCTTGTTTTAAAGCCCAGCATATACCTATAGTGTTCTGATAAGAAATGACACCAAATATTCGGAAAAAGGCAAGAAAGGCAAGAAGTTAATTACTAAAGATCACATTTACAATGTTATTTTCCTTACTGATTGCCCGAGTGATGAACATCAGAATTGAAGGTAATTACAATACAATGGCACTAATATCCATATAAAATATTTTTAAATATTTTTTTATTTGAGTTTTAATTCTTCTTTAATTATTCATAATACTGAGAAAATTGCATGCGGTTCTTTGCAGTAAATATTTATTTCTAATAATAATATATCAGAAATGTTCTTTCGATTTATCTTCTGACTAAAGTATTAGAAATACTTATAAGGATCATAAGGCATTTAAATAAAACTTTGAGCTTAGTACTCCGAAGGTTAAAAATATAGTAAGAGGATCGGACCCATAATGTCCTTCGATATAGTAAGAGGATCGGACCCATAATGTCCTTAGATAATGCGTTTTCTTCTCCATTAAGCATGTGAAGGGCATTGGAAACATTCAGTGTCAGCTAAAAAAAGTTAAAGAAAATAGTGAAGAATTATTTGGAACTTCATGACCAGTTATAAATTTCTGAGAAGTTTAAAGCTTACAGAATTGTTTCAATCTCGTTTAGTCTCATACAAAATTCTTTATTTATATTCTGTAAATCATTTTTAAAGTGCGCTGATTTTATTAAAAAAAGTATTTCTGAAGAAAATAAAAATTCAATCAAAAACAAAAATGCACCAATTTTATGTCTATGATAATGCAAAAACAAGGAAAATTGCTATACGAAATTCAACATAAAATGCCTAATCAAATGAAGTAGAACTATAAGAAACGAGTTTATAGAAATCATTTCATTCCATAAAACAATCATATAGACAAATAAATAGAAATATTATAGGACACAATAGTTCTCATTTTTCCTTAACTATTCAATCCTATATGCTCTTTTTATAAATTCTGATATATTTTATTGCAAATGTAAGTAGAAATAGAAGTCATGTAAGCTGATATTTTGTAAAACGATTTTTATGAAAAAAAGTGCATTTATCTAAGGCTATCAAATAATATTATTGTAAATGGAAGACGCATCTAAGTTTTGATAATAAATATTTTAGTAGCAAATAATATAAAGTTTCAAGAAGAAAATGCCTAAGTCAATTTGCATTTATCAGGGTCCCTTTGGAAAACGTTTATATTTTTAAATGGAAATGAAATAAGAAAAATAATTTACATATGCATTTTACACGAAGAAAGACGGAAGCAGCAATTTATATTTCAAGCGATAGCTTTTGGAAACGGAAAATTTCTTTTTTGAAAGAATAAATATAAATTATTTGATGTAAAAAAGCATGTTTAAATAACACGCCATTGCGTTGTTATTAAACATATATACTGGATTATAGAGAGTCATATTATTTTAAATAAAAACACTTTTTTTCTTGAAGGTTTTATGTAAATGTTTTGCTAATCATAAGTTGCTTTACAAAATCCTACTGAAATTTTTAATTTCTGTTAAAACATCCTTTGGAGTTTAACTACTTTCAGAACATTAAAAAATTCAATAACTATCAAATGAATCTTTATTCCTCCTTTCAGTTTCAAGGGGTAAATCTTAAAGCCATAAAGTTTCGAACTAAAGTATCGGTATTTAAACATTATTCATTTAGCAGAAACTAATTAACAGAATGAAGAAGACAATTAATTTCGCTCAAATCAATTTGAATCTTAAAAGTTAATATCACTAAACTTTTATCAGTTTAAAAGAACAAAAAATTCAGAGTTTTTTTTTTTAATATTAAGAAGAACAAACAGAAAACGTCATGATAAAAAGAATAATTTCTTCGCATTTTATACAAATTTTGCAATAAAAATTGAATTAATTTCAAAATATTGAATTAAACAAGATGCAACTGAGTATTAATTTGTGAAATTCTGGAATTTTATTTCATAATTTAGTTGAAATTTCAATATCAGCATCGATTTATTAGAAAATATTAATATTGTAACTTTGTTTCCTATGAGGTTTTCTTAGAATCTACATATGAATCAAAATACTCTAAAAAATGATTCCTTATTATTGAATTTACAATGAAATAATGAAAATAAAAGCTATGGGAAATAGAGAATTTGGCAAAGTACATAAAATACATAATGTTTTCAATATAACATGAAATTATTATAATGATTTTGTGACTGTATTATTAGTGTGATTCACAATATTTGTGATGCTCTGGTGTATAATTAAGGAAATGTATCAAGAAATTATGTTATTTTTTAACTAATTGAATGATAGAACTACATTATATTTGTTATATCATTCATTTTACGAATGATAGAACAAAGGAATGGAATATAGACTGGGAACCATAAATATGTTAAATCTCAAGTATATACAATTTAGTACCTGGCAAAATGAGTGATTAAACAGGTTTAAAAAATGAAGAGTAATTTAATAAAAGTCAATCTTTCTTAGTATGAATATATTTCAATATTTGTTGCATGAGAGACTAATCACATTAGGGAGGCATATGAATGAGGAATTGAAAGAGATATAATTACAATGCCTTTAAAATCAATAGTTGCCTCAATATTTGTTAAAATCAATAGTTTTTATGTAATGTTTTATGTTTTTTATATAATGTTTATGTAAGTTTTTATGTAAAATCAATAGTTTTAAATAATATTATGTAATGAATATAAATTAAAGTGTTAGAGTAAATATAAGTTAAAGAAGAAAAAAGCAATTTTCACTATATGTTTCATATATTCATTTTTAAGCGTCTGAAATAGAGAAACTACCGAGATTCTTTGCTACTGTTACTATTTGTTTATTCTCTGAAAGTCATTGAACAAGAACTTCAATTTTAGTCATCAAATATTTCAAAAAAAAAAAAAAAAGACAAACTCATTTCTTTCCTGAATTGCATTTTTAAGAATTTTTCGAAGAAATGAATTTATTCAGTTTTCCCTTCAAGACAGAATATGCTGTGTTACATCTAATTTATCCTGTATCAAATTCTTTCCTATGCGCTATGAGCTACCATTCATATCCAGCAATCTCTTATTCGCTCTCACTTCCATTGAACAAATTGGTACGGAATTTTTTCGTACAAAGAACAACTTCCATAAAGCATGCTAACACAACAAATCCACTTAATGCCATGGCAATGAGTTAGCTCTATATAGCTTTACCAATTATCTATTTGTCATGGGAAGATTTCTTACGACCTATCAATTCATGCCGAGTTATCTGAAAAAAAGATGGTATCCCTACACTATTATTATCTTCTGTGAAGACAGTTGTCCTGTCTCCTGAAGTATTTGTTTCACTTATCATGTTCGACACTTCCGGCAATACCTAATTCACTCCTGTTCTATGTAATGCATTCTGAAAAGTCCTTCACTTCTGTGAGATTTCTTTCTGTTCATGAAATATTTTAATATATTATATCATTTCTATAGAAAAATATCCATATAATTGTTGGAGTTAATGAAATTAAAAAAAAATATCATTTGAAAAATTGTCATTGAGTCTGATTTTGATTGAGAAATATCTTTTAATGATTTTTTTTCCTTCCTATTTTTATATATGGGACTTACAACAAATACACCAGCGTAGCAATTAAAATATTCAAATTTAGAATCAATTAAAGAAGATGAAGACTTGTAAAATTTAATCAAAAATAAAACTGCAGTTAATCTATTAATCAGCACGTATTAATTAATACAGTAGATGCACTCCATATACGTTCAAACAGTGCAATAATCTACTGTTTTGTTGTGCCTCAGGCTATTTGGCTTGTCATTAGATGGTTGTACTAAGGTTAAGGTTGTTAGGTTAACTGACTAACGGTACAGCCGAAGATAATGATGCATCTGCTCCTGAAACGTCTGCGTATATGCTATTGGTGTATGGTCTATTATGCGTGTTCCACATCATTTACGATTCTTTTTTTTCCAAATATCCTTGCGACTGTGTAGAATGTAATTTACGATAATTTTGTATACATTAAATAATTTGGCATTAATAGGATAATGATAACTGTTAGCATCTATTACTGCACTTTATCACTAAGAAATTCTGATTAATAGATAATATAAATATAATTGATTTCTTACAATTAATTATGTGAATAATATTAAAGTATTCTTCTCTTATCGTTATTTTTAGATTTTTTTAGTCATTCTCTTTCGCATGTTCTGAGATGTATACCACTGAGATCCGGAATTTTTCTGACCACGTTTTGCATTTTTTACAGCATTCTTAATAGAGTTTCTTTAATTATAATTATCCGAAATTTCCATTTCAAAAACGGATAATTTTTTTGTATTTTCTCAATTTCCTTTCTAGCTCCTCAAGACTATTTTTAAAAAAATCAAATTCGATTCCCTTTTAATTGTTTTTGTTCTCCGAACTGTTTGGAATTTCAACTCCTCGTTCCCTTCTTATTTTTTCTTCAAGCGTTTCGAATTAATCTTGGTTAATTTTATTTCTTTCCATAATTATTTCATTCTGTTTATAATTTAATTAGAACTGTCGAAATCCAAAATTGTTTTTCTTTCTCTAATTTATCCGATCCTGTATATTCTTTTTTAATCATCCGATCTCTGTTATACCGATAAAATTAAAGCTAGAATTTTAAACTGCATAAATGGACAGGTCTTAATCTGTTTTTCTTTCCAATTTTACTGAGTTTTAGTAAATGAATTACAATGTATTTGATGAAAGTATTCCTGTTTGAACTATTTCAAACGATACAATTCAATTGTATTTCATAGTACATGTCAGGACATCTGTGTTCTGAAAGAATAATAAGATGATCCGGTAAAATGATAAATTAAGACAAAAACAAAAAAAGAATGATTCATTTTTAACACATGTAATTCTTCGGCGGTATTTTATATACTTAATTTTAAAGACTTATTGATTATCAAGTTTATGTGAAGTAAAATCTCTAAGATGATAGGAAATAAGAATTTTTAATCCAATTATGAATAATTTCTCGAAAATCAGATTAATACTTTAATAAGAATGATGCTCTAATATATATACAGATATAGATGCTCTAATATATATACATCAAAGTTAAACCATCTATTTTGTTACATTTTTTTTTTGTCTTTGTATATACAAGAAGACAGACCTACAGATAGACATAACTTAAAATTTATTTTGTCTGACTCAAGGAGACTTAAAATGTGAAGATTTATGGAAATATCCTAGTCAAATTTTTTTTTAAGATTGCGATACTTTCTCTTTGTATTTTTCTTGCTCAGGAAATTAAAAAAAATATATCTTGAAAATCGTCCCCTTAATCAGAATATGCCCACATTTTATGCATCACAGAGAATATGGGTAGCTGAGAATGTAATTATTAAAAATATTTGTAAAAAGACTTATACAAGCATATTTTTATTTCGTTGATTTTTTTTTCTTTAAACTAAAACTCTAAAATTTCTTATTTGTCTCAAGACTGAGAACAGCAACAGGTAAGAGATAGAGTACATAAAAATAACCAATACTTTCTGGAATATATTTCCAGTAACATCATATTCTTTAATAGAAAAATGAAACAATTTTTTATTTTAGTTGCGTGCCTATATACTATTGGAAAAGCAATGAACTTTACTGGTTTTTTGATGTTTTTCCTAATATTCTTTTTTCCGATATGGGAAAAAGAACATGGGAACGTTGCCATCTGGTGGTGAAAGCGGAAACATTGTTTCTTTGACTTCTCTATTATTTACGTCGTCAACTAAATGTAGAAAAAAATATAGAAAAGCGAAATGATTATTTGGTTAGACCCCCCAAGATATTTTGCAATTGGAAAGAAGAAAAAAAGCAACATTCCTTGTCTTGGTTAATGCGCTATTCATATTTTTTTATATGTATTAGTTTACTTTTTATATTTGTGTTGCTTATTTCCTTCTTTATTACCTGTTGATCAGTATTCTTTTCAACATAGACTTTTCTTTCAGTTCCTAAAATATTATATATATTTCTTGCATATGTGCCAGGTTTTTCAGGTTCTTAAAGTAGACTTGTATGCGAAAAATATTTAAATAAAAATTCAAATAAAGGATTAATTATTGATAAAAAGAATTATAGATGCTTCTCTTTGGACAATTATCATCACATTCAAATTAAGATGGTGCTCTAAATAAATTCATACTTAGCTTCGGAAGTGAATTAATGCATATACTTGTACCATGGATTATTCTTGAGTTGACTGAGTGGAGGAAGAATTTTCAGCTCAGCAAGCAATAATTCATTATTAGTCGGAAGAAGGCGTAAGTTGAACGAACTCATTTACAATCGAATGTTAATAGTAATGATGAAACTAGAAAAATACACTCCCATTCTGCCTTAGCATTTCGAGCAATTTGAATAACCGAATATCCACGAAAATTAAAATGGTTAATGTAGTGAACGCATTTTAGTCCTCATTACTCAAGCTCATGGTTCTTCCTCTCATACAGAAGTACTATCATTAGAATTAAGGTAGCAAATCCCACACCATTATTCTGGCATCCAGTGAAGCCAAAACCAACCCCTAAATCGGAAGCTTTTCGTCTCCGTATCTATGGTGTCCTACCGGTGATATTAGTCATGAAGAAAGGTTACGTTAAACAGCTTTCGTATGGTGCACTGATTTTAATCATTGGCATGAAGAAAGAGCTAATGTGTTCACATGTGTCAATCACATTTAGGCATTAGTGTAATTACCATTGGAAACTACACTATATGACATATGCTCAGGTCTATACATTTTCTTCATTTGATTATATATTTTGGTTACTTTACATTTTCTGCCAACGGAAAAGTTTGAATAATGCTCTTAAGAATCTATAGCCCAATATTTTGGTTACTTTACATTTTCTGCCAACGGAAAAGTTTGAATAATGCTCTTAAGAATCTATAGCCCACGTCTATCTATTGAACACGTCAGATCTGTTACATCTGCAATTATTCTCCTCTTTGTCCATTTCAATAAATTCCTCAATTCGGCATTTTATTTGCATAAAAATTATGCAACATTTGACTAACAAATCAATAAACGGTAATGTTCAATTTAAAGAAGATGACACGTTTCAAAATAGGATACAAATTAGAAACTATTTCCTGAAAGTAGAAACAATCCTCGTATTTTCTTCAGGAAGAAGAAAACCTTAACTTCAAATTGTAGATATTTTCTTTAATGGAACAAACAATGGAGTAATGTGCTTATACTGCTAAGTGCCTGAATTGTTAAAAGTCACAGCACTCAGTGTAACTCATTAGTAAGAGCTTCCGTAAAAGCATTTAGTACAAATCTAAGACATTTAATGAATTTGGCGAAAACATTTTAATTTCTAGCTGCTACTTTTACTGTTTCTCTCATTTTTAATGTCATTTTTCATTCTTTAGTATTAGAGCTAAATTTCTTTAAAATGCTATAGACTAGATGGCATTCAATACCCTTCCTTCTTCCGATTCAGATGAAAGCAAAAAAGTGTACACTTGTTTTCCCTATACCTTTTTTGATTTATATATAACTTATTACATATAGTTGAGTTTATTGTACCAGATTAAAGTACAATATCCTATTTTCATATAAGCAATAAAAGAAGAATAAATTACTGGGAATTATATTTAATTTTTTATGATTAAACCTCAATAGTTTGAAAGACTTTATTAATTAGTATTCCATTCTTGAAGTTCCAGTTTTGTAATTCTGTATGAAACCTGCGATTAAAATTCATAAGCAGATGACGAAATCATATGCATACAAACCTATATACAAATACATATGGAAGATAATATACTATAAGAAATATATAAGATAGAAAGCAAATATATATTATTAAAGAAGATTATTAATGGTTTTCACGACAGAAGCAGAACAACCTTGCATAAAAATTCTTTGAACTATCGTTCCGATCGTCAAGTTTCCCTACGGCCGTTAGATACATAGCTTAAAATCATGATATCTTGCATGATCATATCAAAGCGCGCGTACAAAATTTTAGAAGGAAAAAAAATAATTTGGAATAAGATTTGCTCTTCTTTTTCTTAAAATTAAAGTGCAACATCCTTGCTAAAAGATTTTTCTGAATTAGTGTTTCATTCGTGAACAATTCTTTTGGCACCTGAAAAGGTAGTCTGTAATTATTTTCAGTGATCAGATGACAGCATTATATGTGGCATGTCAGCAATATGAATGCCTCGCGAATCCAATGAGAATGATACAAACACTTCCACAATGAATAACCGAAACTCATCGAATGCCATTCAACATAATTTTTTCTAACTTAATAATTGTAATTACTATAAATGTTTCTTAGAGAAATCTCAAAGATATACCATGAAGAATAATGATATTATAACCATAATTAATTGTCATTTGTCCGTATTTTTTTATTTTAGTCATCACTTCCGCAAATCAGAATAATTTTTTTAGCAACCATTATAAGATTTATCGTGGCACTTCGGTATTTCAAGCATTTATTACTTTATTTATAATATTATTCATTATATAAATCTCGCAAATTTAATCCAGATTTTCTGGCTAAATGTTCCATTCATCGTCGTTTCCTTTGCCCTTTAAAGGCAAAATGAGCAGTGATAGTAAAATAGGAAGAAAACAGCCATCTTCACCAGTCTGTCACCTTCAGAACCCAATAGAAAAGAGAAAAGTTTTCTTTTTTATATCAGACTCATTTTAAATTTCATGAAATCCGGACTTTTTATTCTAAAAAGGAAGACTTCCCTAACTTATTCGACAAAGAATGCATTTTGTGTTTCCTGCCTCATAGAATGAACAAAAAGAAAAAAAGAAGGAACACCCATCTTTATAGTCTGTTGAACAATGGGACTAGAGATGACACGCTCTATATGTGTTACAGTTGCATAAGCTATTTTTCTGAAACAAACGCTTTTAACCGTTTAGTGTTGTTATACGAGTTGTATTTTTGTCCTATTTTGCATTTATGGCTCTTTATGAGTAATAAAATTTTTATTTCAAAAATTGAAGCCAAGGAATTTTTATCAGTTCAAATCCCAATTCTGTTCAATTTTAAACCATGGCAAAGAAGCAAAGATGATTAAAGCTTGAGAGCAGGAAAGACATTTTAAATTTGCTGAAAATGAAAATAGATTTTTTTTGTCATAAAACCAGCATTTATTGAGAGTTATATCTTATAATTTAAACCAACTATATTCGATTCCCCCCTTTAAGATATGGGGATTAGAAACTTCCAGTATGTTAGCTGATTATCTCTTTTGAATAAAGCTAGATACAGAGTCAAGTCTCCACCACTTAGATAGCTGATTGTACCTCCTGAGGGATTCATTTTCTTTGGCTGGTGTTGACCAATAGGATTCAACCATAATTCTGACTTCAGAGCTGTAGTTACGACTGTTATTCAATTACCCAAGTTGCCACAGCAAGGCGGACGTCGCTTTTGGGATTGAGCTTCAAACCATGCGGTTGATAGATTTCTGTATTCTCAAGAGTAAGACGCTGGTTGTAGGAAATTCAATGAATTAAAATCCATTCAGAAATAAATGAAATGTTGATTAAAGGGATGAAAAAACATGTTTCTTCATCTGGCAGCTGAGCTCCAGAATGGAAAACGATACGTTGAACACTAATTCGCCGTTATTCCTACCATTGTCTTATTTCATATGATAAATCAGCACATCAGTTACTGAATAGAATGATGCTATTAATTATAAATTAGAGCCTGAATGAATTCTGGGTTCGTGAGAAAAAAAAATTCTGGTAATTTTGAAACATCCTGTAAGTAGAGTTTCAAAATAAAATGTAGTTTATTGCAATATTTGGAACCAGAAATTAAAACACATTTCTTCATTAATTATTCTTGATTTCCGGAAATGTGAGTTTCGAATTAAAAATAAGCATTTATGGATATTGAATTTAATTTATCTTAAAATAAAACATTTAATGATGAAACAAAATGCAACAATAAAGCTGAAAATATAAATTTCTTCTAAGAAAATGATTGGTTATTTAGAAAATGATCCAAATCATTTGCTCAAATTTATAATTAAATAAAAATTTATCATAAAATAAAACATTTAATGATGAAATAAAAATGCACCAATAAAGGTGAAAATGTAAATTTCACGAAAATGTAAATTTCAGAAAATGATCCAAATAATTTGCTGAAATTTATAAATAATAAGACTTTTAGGTTGTTTTCCTAAATTGACCAAATAGGAAACTCAAAATAACGCAAAACAGAATAATGATAATTTTACTTCTCGAACATTTGAAGGAACTATAAAAGATTTTTATTTCGAAGAATATAAATTTTTAAATAAATAAAATTCTACATTAGATAATAGTTTGAAAAACATTTTTACGAAGTTTAAATTCAATCAAAAATTTCCACCTACAACACAGTGGTTTTTCTGTATATGTTTTAGAATAGTGTTAGAAAGCACGTACACACACACACATTTTTTTTTATTTAAAGAGAAACAGGCGTGGATTTCTTTAACAATATCTTTTATTCTTCATGATGCTACAGAAATAGTCCATTTTTTCCAATATAATAAAATCATGACCAAGCGAAAGTTGCAATTCAAAAAGGAAATCAGAAAGTAGAAAAAAGGGAGAAAGCATTTTTAACTTATATGGTTTTAGAATAGATTCTGTTGATAGACCGTTTCGGCATCGTTTTGATCGTTTGACCGTTGATAGGCATCGTTTCGGTTGGTCACATGATGATAAAAAATATAAAACTTGCGCATCTAAAATGAGTTAAAATGAAGCCGGAGATCGAGTGATTAGAAAATAATTATTTTTAGAACGTCTATAAATTGAGATTATTACACAAGCAGACACATGGATCTTCCTTTTCAAAATGTGTATAGAATTACTTTGTTTTCAAAAGGTAATCAGTTATTTTATTCTTCGTTTGCTAACAAAAATAACACAAAAAATACACCATATAAAAATTTCTGTATTTTACCATAATTTGGTGATTTTCCAGAAAATACTCACAGAATATTTTGGAAAAATCAAATTTGTATTAAGAATAAATAAGGCATTATTGTGCTTTAAAAAAACCTGCAAAATAAATTATATATAGAAAAACTAAATCGAACACTGAATTTTACAGAATAATTTCTTAAGAATATGTGCAAAGAGTATAATCGAAAACTGTTTCTTTATATTTTAATTTGCAGTTATTTCCACCATTTTTAAATAATGAAATCGAAGCATATGTTTTTGAATAAAATCTGTCATGCACAAAATGCATCGATATTATCATTATCTGACTTATTCTATCTATTCTTTTGAAATTGATATTTTTACTTTACAAGTGAAAATTTCCCTTTCCTCATAGGAGAAGAAGTCGCTCTCTTGTAAACTAGAACGCTAGACATTTGAAATTGCATTTTCTCATGCATAAGGAATCTCAAAAGTTTCTGAGAGCAGAAAAGAGCAGCAGTTTCTCTAGTGAGGCAATAAATCTTGAAATCAAGGCGGTATTCAGAGGTCAAAATGAGATTCTTCTTCTCTAATGGCCGGAAGGCAGAAGTCATTGATATTTCCTTGCGTTTCTCTGTAGTCAACAAGAGGTGAATCATAACATTCATCCATGAAAATATCTGTAGAGGAATGCAAGGGTCAATGATACAATTAAGACGATATAAAAAAAAAGATATTCAGTGGTTTGAAAAAGGAAAACGAAGAATAAATTACTTCTATAATCGAAATTGATTATAAATACCAATTTAAACTAAATACTTGAATTCCAGAAAGTTATTTTTGGTAAAATAAATATCCCGATTAGAAAAAATACAAAGGCTATTTTGGGACAACAATGGAATTTTGAATTGTTGTCAGATAACTATAATGGCATCTGAGTTAGCACACCTTTTCTAAATTTTTCATGCCATATTAATAGGAGAGCGTTTAATCTATGACGGAAGCAGTAACCTGTATCATGTCCTCAAAGACAATGTTTAGTTAAATATAGATCTGAAGCTCGCAACTTTTCTTTCCGAAAAGCGACACTGTCGACATGTCGATTTGTACATGGAGATACTTCAGTAATGATAGAAAAAAAGTAATTGCAGCCACAAATTATAGATCTAGAAAAAGTAAGAATATTTTTATATGAAGCTGACAAAAAGAAAATGTTACCAACAAGGAATTCAACTTCAAAATTTCAATTATTCCTCACTTTTTATATCTACCTGAGCCGAAATATAAGATTTTGTGCTATCATCGAATATTTTGAATCATTCTATGTGTTTATAAATAAATAATTCGAAAACTGAAAGATCTAAGAAAATGAAATTTGCTAAGTATTTTGAATGCCGAAATCATAGATTGACACCAAATATTTTACTAAAATCTCTTTGGTAAAGATTCACGTATCTGTGAATGTGCTAACTGAATAACTCAATAACTTTACAGCACAATTGTCAAGGAGGTGAAATTTTGCATATGGTTTATAACTAATAGTTTAGATATATATTATATTTAGGACAGAGCCTTTAAATGTACCTATGTCTTTCGATCTGTGTATTCATTTGTATGTAAACTTAACCCAAATATGTAACCAGTTAGGTACTATGGTATACACATTCGGTAAATTTGGGGTCCTTGTTTATTTTTACGAACTTGAGGTAGATCGCCAAAAAATGAAACGTCTCCAACTGGCGATTGTCATCTCGGAGTTTACTATTTTAGCGAAATCTGAAAATTGTTAAGTAATCCCATTAGCATGATGATCTTGGCGTATTCTGAAAATCGCCAAGGTAATCCGGGAAGGCAAATCATGGTATTTTATGTAAATGGTGCTTGGGGATTTGACATAATCTGAAAGTCCCGAAGTAAATCCATTATCTTCGCATTCATAGGGTAATTATCTGAAAATAGCCAAATAAAGGGCGAGAAGGCAGTAATCTTGACATCTTAAGTATAATGGAGCTGGCGATGGCCTAATCGGAAAATTGCCGGATAAATCCGGGAGAAGTGAAAATTAATAAATACCGAATTAGGTATGCGGAATTATCACTAAAAATATAGATGTATGACCATTTTGCAATAGGTTAAAGGACAGGAAACTAAAATCCATATATATTTCCCCTTCATTATATTATGAAGCTAAACTATATAACTCACTATATCGTGTATGTACATATATAAGAAAGTCGGAAAGAGAACACTCTCGTCGAGTTAGTTAAAGCATCAACAGTTTCAATAAAAAAACTAGAAGAATTGTTCTAAACGTAAATGATCTTTTAAAAACATTTTTTTTGCAAAATTATTTGACATAAAATTTATAAAATTTCTTATTAGTAGTTTATATTACAAATTAACCATCGTTTATCAATCTTTATCCTTTTAAATGAAGAGATTCTGAAGTAAAAAAAGAAATTTTTATCCGCATTTAAATTATTTCTTTATTTATAGTGCTATAAGAGATATGAAAGCTGTTGTTACTACTCATTTTCTATAAAACAATTTTTTCTGATGGAAAATGACGCTAGATGGTGAAAATGAAACAGGCATCTTTTCTACCTTTCCTATGAGTGGCATTTCTCTGATTGTTTCTCTTGCAATTACATTTGTAACTCTGAAATGGCATAACATTGTAAACGGTATTATCATTTTAGCATGTTTCAACGTTTAGTGATGATAACAAGAGAAAATCAATATTTGTTGTTTAGTATATGTACATACAAGAGGAAATAACTATAAGCTGGCAGTTTCCTAGGTGGCATAATGGTATTATAAGGATGTTAATGAATATTGGATCAGAGAGAGCATAATGCGATATGCGTGGTCTATTGACCAAATAGAAGCAGACGTACAGACGCCGATTTTCAGAAGGTACGAATGAAAATCACTGCATCATGCACATTTTGTTGAGTAATTAAAAAAAAGGTGTAGAAACCTGAGCAAAATATATATCCTAAAAAAAATCTTGACCTATCTTAAAGGTCATATAAAATTAAGAATACAAGTATCTTTCTGTAATTTGGTCACTATTTAAACGTAATGAAGTTGCCAAAATAAATTGAACAAATATTTGTAAAACATTAATTTTATGACTTTTCAATAATTTCAGTATATTCATCGCTTTTCCAGAGTTTTATCAATGTTTGGTAATTTCTATACATTTATCTCTTTTCAGTAATTTCGGCATATATATAAGCTTTTATTAACTTTTCTGACATTAATGAAACTCATCAATGTGAAGTCAAACATATACTTGCGAAACAATTGTATATATTGGAAATCAAAAATATTTCTTTATTTCCCTGTAGCGAATGATTTATTTAAAAATTTGTAAAAAATATTCCTAAGCAAATTCACCTTTTGTTTCTCAAATGCTAATTTTGCAATATGGTATATCGGAAATAAGCTATTTTTGTGTAGTTTTGTGGTAATAAGAAAGAAAATAAACAAATGACTGGTATCAGTTATTTGTTTATTGTTTAATTATCATTTTATTGATTGATAATGAATTTGCAATTTCTTCATTGTTATTCCCTTTTACATTATTCTCCATTCAAAAATGTACCCTATGCAAAATAGGAGTTATGCATTATATTTTATAAAACTATCAATAGCAAAACGTATTCTCAATAATTAATGTAAGGTGACAATAAAATTTCGAGAGAAAACACAATTTTAGGAGTATAAACTTATATAGCAAAATATAAAATCCATGAATTGCATTAAACTATTATTACGGATTTTTTTAATAATTATAATTAAGCAAATGTATCAATATAATTAAGAATTATTGAATATTATCAAAAATGAAAACTTATGTTTAAATTAAGTTCAATATAAAATACGAGGTTAATATTAATGTGTTATCTTGGAACTATTTGTACTATAATGACTTAAACAAAACAACTTATGAAAAGTTTATAAAGTTTTTCGTTATATCGAATACTTTGTCATCATTTATCTAAGCTTCCATGTGCAGATGAAACAGAGGATATCCGCAGCTTAGAAAGACTTCATAACTTTATAAATATTCTATGATTAATAATTTCGCTAATTATTTATGCCAGGCCAGTAATCTTTAGCAAATCTTTTCTATAAACATTGAATTTTGAGTAGCTGAAATTATAATAACAACCGGACGCTCAAATTAGAATAAATGCGTTGAATCAATAGATTGGATTTTAACTAGTGGGAATAGTTGTGGAAGACATCTGACATCGACATCGGATGAATAAACACATTTTAGTTTGCAGCTGTCAAAATCATTCAAACTTTAACATGCGGAATAAAAAAAGAAACGGATAAAGATTACAAATGTGCATAAATTGAAATAAAGAAAACTTTTAAAGGATTGATTATTCAACGCAATCTCAATGTTAATTCCAGTTAAATTCATTTTTATCAGTGTATAAATTTGCCGAATTGCGACAATTTGATATTAATGAAGTATTTTAAAAAGAAAATTCCTAATCAGGTTTTTATATAAAATTTTTGATTTTTTCTTAAAGGATTGATTCAAGAAGGAAGGATCTACATTAGCCTAAATTGATTTATAATAATAATAATTCTAAGGATTTTTTTTTCTTTTTAAACTTTTGATTAATAGAAAAACAGAAATTGCTAATAAGTACCTTAATTGCAGTTTTTGAAGTCTAATTTTTTTTAAGGATATCGATACTTGTTTCCATTTAAGTAGATTGCTTTAAAAAGTTGTTTCTTTTTATTTTAACGACTATTAAACACGCATAATTTAAATTCATATCTTGCGTTAGATTTTTTTCTGAGGTGCTTTTTTTATTCAAGCAGATTACTACTATCTGAATATCTTTTTTATTCGTATTTTATTATTGTTTCGTGCTCTCAAACAGGTTTTTATTAAGAGGAATGGTTTTTAAAAAAATACAAAATTCGAACCGATATAATAAGTAGCATAATTAAATTCTTAAGTTATTAATGATGAAACTTATGAATTGTTTTAAAACGAAAAAAAAAATCTATTTTATGAGATAAATGATTTCATCTGTTTTTTAAAAGTCATTATAATTTTTGGACTACGTGCTGTAACAATGTTTTGCAACTACAAAGTTTTTTTTTTTTTTTTAAATCTGCGTTAGTCCACTTTACTCAGTAAGCTCATATTTTAGATTGGAATTAGGAAATATGAGGCATGTAAAAGCATCACTGATTTATTTCAGAAGTAATTTTAAGAAATTATAATGACATAAAAGGAAAAAAAAAATCATAAATTTTCTTATTGTACATTACTTTACTCCTGAAATAAGAAATCGCAACTAACTTTGTTTTAGTGAATTTCTTTATCAATATTTCTACATCATTTGATTTAATTATGAACATATCATTATTCCTTTCTTTCCATATATAAAATATTAACTAAAATAAATACGTGGAGTTTGATAAAATCGTGATCAACTACTCTTATGATGTTAAAATCGACAAACCAGCATTCAAAATAATAAAAGTACATATATCATTACACCAAATGATTTACATCCACACATCATGCGAACGAATTGACATTTTCGATTGTTCTTTTATTCATTATGTAGATTAGGAACTAGCATAAAAAATGATAAATATTTATTTGAAGTTAGAAAACAGTAAATATAAAGCCTGCCACAAGCTTGTCTAAAGAAAACGGCGCCGAAGAAAACCATAAATGAGTCAGTAAAAATTCTGAAGGAGCAAACTAAAAATTAATGTTGTGTTTTGACATACAATGATATATCTATTTCTATTTATAAAGATAATTTCGAATGATAAAAATTTTAGAGAGCATTGAATGTATCAACTCCAGTAGTTCGAACAAATGAAAGATTGTTCTTTTTCTTTTTAATTCTCGGCTGGGATTTTGAAATGTAAAACAACGCTTAGCTTGTCTTAATAATAAACATAGCTATTTACCTATTGTTATTAAAATAATTTTAAAAAGTTTTTAATGAAAAAAATCAGCTATTTTTTGCCCTTTTCTAAAGGTATTCGGTATCTGGAATTTAAATCTGTTTTCATAAAAATCAGAAGTATTATAAGCGAAAAAATTGTATACTTTCACTAGGCTAATACGAAAATTTATTTCAATTCTGAAATCCATGTTTGAATCAAAGCATAGTATACATATTTAAATAAATGGATATAAAAAAGTAATAAAAATAAAATAGATATAAAAAAGATATTAAATGACTATAAAAATTTATTAAATATACGAAATTAAAATGTAAAGCTTTGGCTTAATAAGTCATTCGAAAATATTTTCACTTTGTGCTCATTCATGAAAAAGGATAAAGTTAAATGTTTAGAAGGAAAAATAATCTGAATTTTTCTCAATGAAAAGCCCCTCTACAAAGATAATATTTATTAAAATATTCTAAATCCCAATAAATTAATATAAAAAATCTATTTATAACATCATAAATGAATAGAAGATATTAAGATTATACCTAAACTTTTTTGTTTTGCAACTACAGTTGTGAAAATCCATTAAAATGAGTATAATTATTATAGAAAAAGTAATCTTTTTGAAATGCCTTTTAACTATTTTCTTTATTAAAATTAACAATTTATGAATATTATACTACTGCTTATTTAAAATATCATCAGCGGAACACTTACTTAGAATCAAAAATGTAAGTGATGAATTATTGTATTAATTAATACTTAAATTAATCAAAAGTCAATTTAAAAGAATAATGCAATCGAGACAAATACGTATCGTTTTGCTATGTATGTTTAAGATATACCATCCAAGTAAAGCTGCAGCTGAACTTTTAATATAAGCTAATTACTTGAATGTTAAATTTTATATTTTTACATCTGAATACTTTTTGTATGTAGCGAGGTTTACTGAACACTTTCTTTCATAAAATGACTATTGGTAATGCATTTATTAATATACTAATATAAACTAATAGATTAACAGAAAATTACTAATATAAATTTGAAAAATCTTTTAATTTATTTTTATAATTTTGAGGAACAACAGAACCAAAAATTCTTTTGAAAGCTTTTACTTTTTATCTTTTATTGAATGCCTTATGAAAGTATAATAAAGAGTTCGAGGTAACATAATTCTAACCAGGAAAGTGATACACTGTTACGCGTAAGAAGTCTTTTAACATTTGTGACACATGATTTAGAGTTATCATTAATCAAGATGATTTATCATTCTTAAGTGATAATGTGCCTTGAATCATTTTAAACTAAACAATAGCTTATTTAGGTTTAGCGCATATTCCTATAAACGAGTGAAAATGGTGAAGGTGTTGGATCAATTTCACCGCGTTTTCCTTCTAATCTTAATTGATTCACCAGCCTATATCTATAGAAAAATACGGCATGAGGCTCATTATGTTTTTGAATGTGTTGACGAAAGATTTTAACCTTATCAAACTTCCAGATAAGCTTAGCCCTTAGAATATCATCGTTAAAATCCCATTTGTGATTACTTTATTCCAAGACGCATATACATCCCATTGAATTTTTCAAAAATTCGGAATTTATTCTTTAATAGTGATGCAATTGAAAAAATTCGAAGACTTTTAAATCTTTAAATATTTATGCAGCAGATCATTCCAGTTACTCGCATCCTGAACTTATAATCAAACTGTATTGAAATCCATGATTTTTTTGTGTGACCCTTTTCTGTTTTTCTTTTGTTCCTCATCCTTATTGGATGACTTTGCAATGTATATTATTTATAATAATTACTGGTTTATTTTTATTTTATTATTACTTTCCTTTCGAGATGGGTCTAGTATATCATTTATTTCGAAATTTATCGTGTACATTTTGTGCATCACTCTCTAGGTTAAAATTTCACGTATATTATGTTTAATTTTCACAATGTTTATGATAAGCTATTTTGAAACTTTTTCGCACATTTTATTCATCATCTCTTTTTGACAAGGTTTCATGAATATTATTTATGTTTACTTTTCCCCCAAAATGATTGAAATATGTTATTTTGAAATTTTCTGCTCGACAATTCGTATCAAACTTTATATACATTAGATAAGCTGTATGAGTGTAGATTAACAATATATAGTTTCTCCCTACCCATATGCAATTTGTATAATTTGATGCTTTAAAAGAAACTTTTATTAAAAACCATTTACATATTCAAATGAAAATATTATTTCTTCTTTAAATTAGCTACATTCCAAAGAAATAAAATTGGAAAATTTTGTAGAATTTGATTTAAAAATATTTTGAAGAAACTAATCTATTTAGAAAGTAATTTTTAATAATAACCACAGAACATTTTATTAATTCTGGGATTAAACTAACATCAATAAATGAATTTCATTAAACTAATTATTTAATTTCTTTAGCTGTATATGTCTAATATTAAATGTCTGAAATATTTTAATCAGCACTTCAAAGCAAACAGTAACACAAATCGTTTCAGTTGCTAATTGTTAAAACGTTGCATTCCACTTTTCATTACTTTTCGTTAAAAGAATTCATTAATAATGTTTATAAAAGAAAAAAAGTGTGACGATATTTCCTCTAAACTTGTTTATTATTTTATAAGATTTAGTTCCAAGATAGTCCATGCATTGTCAATTGACTGATTTTGAAACAATATTGGAAATAATTCAGTTTACATTTTTTTACGAATGAAAACATATAATCATTATTTTACTGATTGCATTTTTATTTTATTCACTTTATATACATTTAGCTGTACTTAATATTGTTTGAGATGAAAAGTTTATGAATAAAACTAGTCTCTGTTTACATTTCGATAAATATAAGACAGAAATATTTCCTTTCATAGCTCTGTTTGCTTTGTCTCCATGTACCTAACAATAATTTTGAATATTTATTCTTTTAAAATAAAAATAATATATTTTGTTTTTCTTTAAATATAAAATACATTTACTACATACTATGACTTGGGCAAATAAAATAAATTTAAATATTTTTTATATTCATTTATTTTTTAAGACTGTGTATTATTTCACTTCACTAGCATTTTTTAGCATAATTTCATTGAAAAATTACCAACACATAATTTTAAAAAATATAAAAGAATACTTTTTTTTCCATTACTTAAAATAGCAATCTTTGAGCTACATTTTCAATTCCTGAAATAGTAAGTACAATATCCGAGCAGATGGAAGTAATATCCTCAGTCGGAACACTGTTTTATATCAAAGAACAATAGTTTATCATAACGAAATGATAGCTTTGAAATTAGGCAAGGTCGATATTTACAGAAGGAATAAAGCGATTCGCAGTGAAGTTATCATCAGGGACAAATGTTCTCTTAGCAAGGCCATATGTAAAGCTTCGTTGTTATTTCATCTTGATTATTGCGGAGTCAGCCCAATGAGCAAATAATTGAACTGGAATAAGGTGCCTTGAATTGCATTTCCGCATATTGATTACAATACTCCCTGACACACTCTTTTGATTCGAAAGGTCGCAATATTCTACATGAAAAACTATTGTGATGTTAGTTTACTATGGATACAATGTATGAGAAAAGTTATATCAGAGATTTCAAGAGTATTGCTTTTTTAGTTTCAAATTTTCATTTAGAAACAAATTTAAAATCATACTTATGCAAAACCATTTGCTCCTATAAATTATTGAATGGGTGTTTTCTAAATGTAATGAAGATAAAAATAGTATTTTCAACAAAAGCATTTTTTTATAAATAAAAGTTTTCTTACAAAACGGCATTCTAACAGCATAGTTTCCATATAAAAAATGAAAAAAAAAGACTTAAAATGCTTCTTTTTTTATTTTATACTGCTGATGTAATGAAATGAATGGTTATCATGTAAGATGATTCGACATTATAGTCTTAAAGTTAAATATTAAATTAAAAAAACACATTTAAAACAAAGCAAAAAAAAACATTCAATTTTTTAATATACTGACGAAGGAGTTTTTATACAAAGTAGTTTTCATAAACTTATTTTCTTATAACGAATTACATGAAACAATATTGTGATGAAATTTGTCTGACAAGCATCGATTTAAATATCCTGGATGGGTGGGAATCCAACTGAAAGTAATAATTACACTAATATTTATATTTCATTTAATTAATATTTATTACTAAATAAAAAATTAAGTAATAAGTTAAAAGTAAATTGAAGCCTCTTTAATAATCTTTATAAAAAGATGCATAAAATAATACAAATTCATAGAATTAGTGGAATTCAATTTTTTATCCATTTGATAAAAGTTGTTATTACTCCCTTAGATGCAGATAAAAAATAAACTGAACACAGAAAGAAAAGACATCATATAAAATTTTAATTTATGAAATGAAGTCTATAAATATATGAATACTTTAATATTTATTCAGATTAAATTTTGTATAAAAAGTCACAGTATTATGCAAATATGTGTCTTTCAGTTAGGTTCTAAATTATTTGCACATCCTCCTGCTTCTTCGAATTTTTCTGTATCATTTCAAGTCTTGTTATTCGTGCGTAAAACAATTTCTTTTGAAGAATGTGATTTCTGCAAACAAAGTCTCATTTTAAATTTCTGAAGTTCAATTGGCTATCTAAATCTATACGAATTTATTGAATAGGAATTTTCCAAACTTAAATTTTATATTTCCAAGTTACATAAAATATCTGAAAGATTTCAATTTGAATAAATATATAAATACACTGGTGTGCAAAACGTAAGCAACAGGTATGTTTTTTGCCATAACTTCACGAGAAATCATCTGAGAGACATGAAATTCAGAAATGAGATACAGCATTTTGTTCTGAAAGAATGACGAAAGCATAGTTGCGCAGAAATGAATACAATGCATACAGTATGGAATCAAACAAAAAAGGCTTTATTGAACTCATAGTATCGTTACACATGATTGTCTGTCCAAGAGGAAGAACAGCAAGCAGATGTTCCTTAGTATGGGATATGCCCTCCCCTTACTGCAATGGTTGCTTCGCACCGTCTCCCCATACTCAGTACCAGATTGTCCAACAGTTCTTGAGGTAAGAGTGCCATTCCTCAATCAGCATCTGTTTAAGTTGTCGGGTGTTCCCAGGAGGATGTAATCGTGCCGCAAGGCGTCTCCCCAAAGCATCCCACACATGTTCTATCGGATTTAAATCAGGGGAGCACGCCGGCCAATCCATTCGAGTGATATCTTCACTTTCCAGGAGCTCCTCAACAGCATGAGTCCTGTGTGGCCGTGCATTGTCATTCATAAAAACGAAGTCTGATCCAATGGCACCTCGGAATAGACGCACGTGGGGAAGGATCACCTCCTGACAATAGCGATCTCCAGTTACAGAACCTCTGTCGAAAACGTGGAGCTTAGTCCGCCCGTTCATCATAATGCCTCCCCAGACGACAACTCCAGGACCACCGAAACGGTCTCTTTCCGTGATGTTACTGGGATAAAACCGTGTCCCGATCTCTCTCCAAATCAACTGGCGTTGAGAATCGCTTGTGTTACTAAAACGACTCTCATCTGCAAAGAGGACACGATTCCATTGATGAGATGTCCAATTTTTGTGCTCCCTGCAACACTCTAAACGGTGCCGCCTGTGGGAAACTGTCAAAGGGATGCAGCGTTCAGGACGGCGGGCGAATAAGCCACCTTTGTGAAGGCGTCTGGACACAGTAAAACGCGACACTTGTCTCCCCGTTGCTGCACACAATTGCTGAGCAATGGCGCTTGCTGACTGGTTTCGGGTTCTTTTCGCCTGCAGGACGATATATCGGTCATCCACTGCAGTTGTTTTCCTGGGGCGGCCACCACCAACCTTTCTCACAGCTGTACCTGTGGTTTGGAAGGCTTTCCAAGCGCGCGAAACGACACTTTTGTTGATTCCGAACTCTTCAGCTACACTGGTCACACTACGCCTCTCCTCCAGCTTTCCGATCATTCTTCCACATGTGAAATCGTCCAGGTGATTTCTGCTAGCCATATTTCATGAATTAACTCACGTGCACTTGCAGCGAATGTCTTTAATTGCGTCTCCGTCCTTCCTTTTATTGTAGTGTTGAGCTGCGCGTTGAGTTTTGCGTACGCTCACGTCGCTTGTGACGTTTTGTTCCTGATATTTGCATACGCATGACCTTTCTCTTGAATTACGTGTTCATTGTACTGATCGCAAGAACTCCTTTTTTGCAATTTCATGGCTATCTGCTTAAAATTTGCATTGTTGCTTAAGTTTTGCACACCAGTGTATATTATGCAATCAAAAATTGATGGAACTCTTTATGTTTTACATGCTTTCGTATTTTCTTCATTCATAAAATAGAATTTATTTCCTTTAATTCACATCGTTTGAATCAGATAAAATGCATGCAAAAGTTCTCATAATTTTCATCAATCGAAGATAAATTAAGAATCGTCGAAGCTACAGATAAATTAAATTAAAACTTGGAATTTTTAACTTTTCTTTCTATATCATACAAATGCTACATTTGAACTAGAAACCAAATGATTTAAAAGACAATAGGACCAAATTACATCACTTCTGCAATCTGCTATTATAAAATATATTTCGATATTTTAAAATATGTTCAGTATGTTAGAAAAATATCTAAAATTGTTTTAATATCCAAGCGGATACATAGCTAAATTATTGATTATCAAAATAAAAAGCCGATTTTGCTTTGATTTTTCAATTTTTCTAAATCTTTGTTCTTTTCTCCACTTTCCGAGAAAAATTTCTGATTTAGCTAATGATTCTATAGATTGATCGAAAAAAAAATTGTACATAAGAATATCGATTAAAAATCTAAATGTTTCTCATTCATAATGAATTTTAAGGATTTAAAAAGTTAATTTTATTTTTACAATTCATTTTCCCAAATACCTTAAGAGACAGTATTCCATAAAGTCCTAGATCAGTATTCTTTCTTCTTCTTCTCGTAAATTAGTTCTCTTGGCCTTGAAAAAGGTCAAGTGCGAAGGTCTTCCGTAACATTATACTTCCATTTCCTTTTTTATTAGATGGAGCAAGAATGCTTTCATTAATTTAATAGGGAAACGCCCATCATGATTATCACTTCTTTAGAAAAAAAAGTATTTCCTGAAAAGAACGTAGTTCTTACTCGGAGACAAGTTTACTTTTCAACGAAGTTTGGGCCTGTAAATTCATCGATCTTCTAGAATGCAAAAATGAGTATTATCTTCTCTTGCTGTTCTTCCTTTTCTTCTTGACTTTTTATCCTTAGAATCCATTTATCCGATTTGTGTTTTGGAAGACTAATATATTGCAGTATGTTATGTCATCAGTACAAAACATTACAAGTTTACCGGTTACAAGTTTAAATCCAACCTATTTAACAATAACTACAGAAATAAGGACCGAGAAAGTATTATCTTTTAAAATATAATTTTATTAAGCAAAAGATAGATTGTTCTGTCACTAAAGAGGAAGCGTCGAATTTGAGTGAAATTAGATCGAATTAAAAGCTTGAATAACAATATAGTCTAATTATAGCTTTTAAAATCATCGCTTTCATACAGACCTGCCATAAAAATCGGATTCAGCCATGTTCTCTTTGAGCCAAAATATATAAAATATTCAAAG
>JAPMOR010037819.1:140235-158034 GCA_026543865.1 Argiope aurantia | reverse complement strand
TATTCTCCAGTGGTCTCTTCTGTCCCTACATAGCTATTATAGCCAAATGCATCATTATGCATAATAAAATTTCTATTCTTTTAAATCTGATATGGCATTTATATTTTTTCGAGCATTAAAATCTTGGGTTTTGGGTTTTATTCTATATAATATCGAAGCAATAAAACACTGTTCACGTTTAATCAAAGTTTCAATAATGAGTTCCAAACATTTAATTTAGATAAATATGTATATAACTATAGTTCCTCGGGATATATTTTAATAAGCTTATGTTAAGCAATTTAATGTTTAGAAGATTCGGATTTTATAAATTAATTGTAACTAATAATACTTTTTTGTACTTTAACTGTTTATCGTTTGCATACACTTTGAAATTTAATTTGTTTTTTTGAGATGTTAATGTTCGTAATAGTGCATTGTTGCCCCAAAATGTGAAGCACATTTGTGCAATGTTATGGTAAGTGTTCACTGATTGTTATAAAAATAAAATATATGTGAGCATGTCATTTTAACATCATTCATAAAAACTATAAAATTTAGAAACAAGTTAAAAGGAATGATTTTTTGAAGCATAATAAATTCAATTGTTTTTTCATATCTCTCTTATACATCATACACTTATATAAAGCAGAACAATAAAAAAATAAAATTCACTGTAAGGAGAAATGACAACCTGTGCCTAAAACAACAGAAAACTTGATTTTATTTATCCTAAAACATATGAAAGAAGGAGAATTTACATGGATATCATAATAAATTAAGTGTCTCGCATTTAGGGTACATGAAAAGGAATATTTTTATTATAAATATTTTTAAATCACGCTTTGATATTAGTGTGTTGAAATGCAGACTTTTTTTATTTTTATTATTATCCCTTTTTATTCTATAATTTATAACCTATTATGATAAATATTATGAAAACTTGAAACAAACTTTATTTCAAATTAGTTACCATGTGTGACACTCATTGCACAAATCAACATTTAATTAAATTTTTGGTTTAACTGAAAATTGCGCTGTTATTGAATAATTAAAAAAGAAATAGTTTCTTTCAAATGTGCAGTCCGTCATACAAAGATTATTCCTTTACTATTTATTTATAAACTTTAGGCACATAAAAAATTAAGGTGGTTACAGATGCATAAACTTTGCTTAAAAGGTGATGATAATAAAGTTTCAAGATTCATCAGATTATCCAGAGAAAGTATCATATCCATTGAAAATTTTAATTGCAAAATCAAACTTTATTGTAATTTAAGAATACTATTGATTCATTCAGAATCTGTGCTAAAAAGAAATACTGTTTAAAGTATTTTATGTATTCTGTAAGTTATTTTTACGTAATCAATTAAAAGAAATTCAGAAATCAAGAAGTCAGTACTTCTCATTCAATTATAGTGGTTAAAGAAATATTGTATCGGTTTATTGCTAAACATTTTTCATTTTATTTAATCAAAATAAAACGAGAAAATAGCGAAATTATTGTTCTTGCATAAGAATACAATCCATTTTAATAAGAAAAAAAATCAATTCCCCGTGACATCTCTCACTTTTAAAATTAAATATATTATTTTAAATTTTTTCCTGCTTGTTATATTAATTTTAACTCTCCAATTCTTCTTTTAACGATAAATCTGTCTTAAAAATATTGATTTTAGATCATTTTCCTATCATTAAGTGTAACATTCGAAATTTTCATTCTGTACCCATTGATTAACTTATATGTCATTTGCTGGAAAAGTGCCGCTTTTACGCAAGTCTTCTGGATTTCGAAAACTTGTAATCAAAATAGTACGTTTCGTTGCTGGGTGATACTTATTAACCTCGCAATCATCAGAATTGCAGCAATTTTCATCTCATCCTCGTCTTGTTCTCTAAAATCTTCTCTTTACACTTGGGTGGAGTTTAATTTGATTCCATTGATTTAACTACTTGGAAGAACGTAAACTATTACAAAGATAAATTTCCCTTGGGGATTCATTGGTATTGGTTAGAGCAACAGAGCATACTAGTCCTTTATCTTTGTTGCAGCATTAATTTAATTTTAAGAGTCCTTACTTATATTATTCAAAACTATTGCATATATATTTTTAATGTTAAGAATTATCTTGAAATAGGATCTAAAATAATCGGATAAAAAAGTTGTATCTCAAAAGGAATTTTAATATTTCAGTTAAATAACATTCATGTTCCTCTGCTGTTCTTCTTAATTTCGTCTGAAATCATATATTTTTCAGTGTATGATCCTCTATTGTATATATATTATTAATGTTAGGAGTTATCTTGAAATAGAATCTGAAATAAACCGATTAAAAAGTTTTATCTATAAAAGAATTTCATTATTTCAGTCAAATAACATTCATTTCCCCCTTAATTTCGTCTCAAATCATATGTTCTTCAGTGTATGACACATATGTAGGCAATTTACACCAAAAAAGTCCTTATAGATGATATTAACTTCTATATATTACTGTAATGAGCAATGATTAAAAAGGAGATAATTCCTTCTTCCAACATTCCCACGTCTATGCCAAAAAGCTCAAAATATTTTGATACAGCTAAATAGAAAACATAGTCCTCTTAAATTACCCCTTTTTCTTATTAATTAGCAAAAGTGTTTTGACTCAAACATAATGAAAAATTGGATTAATATAATATGAAGCATATCAAACACGGCGTCGAGTTCAAGAAGCTTGAAGCTTCCTATATTTTTTCCACAGCATAGAAAACCAGATTTGGTAAAACATATTTGGACATATTATATATCTTCTTTTGACACATCGTTTTATGTCAGTTCGTTGATGATTAATTGTGCTTCACAGATCTGAGGTTTTGTTTAAAATTAGGGCTAAACTTACAAGCACTGTAGGTAACTCGGCAGCTCTAATATTTTGGGTTGAATATATCTACGTCAAAGAAATGCCATATTCAGTAAAGCACATTTGGACGCAATTTCAGTTTTTGATATAATCCACTTTACAATCAGTATGTTGAGACCGAATTGTGCCTCTTAGATTCGAGGATGTGTTCAAATTCAGCTCGAAAATTTGCAAATACTTTGCAAATATTTTGACAAGTTATCAGCTCTACGATTCATGAATATTTCGAATTCAAATTCATCAAAGCACATTCGAAAAGTCAAACATTCAAATTCATCGTTTTACGTTTAATTTTTAGTCGAATATTTCTATATCACAAATACGCAAGATTTAGTAAAGCACATTTGGAACTGCAGCACGCAGATTTCTTGAAATGGTTTACCTGCCTATCTCCTGCTCTATGATTAACTTTTGGCTAAATTTTATCAAATGCGTTTAGCATTCCTTCTCTAACAAAATAAGGTCGATTTTATCCACATCTGACGAAAAATATCTCAATGGAAACATGACCTGTTTTGTTTCAACTAATTACTCGGGATGAAAAGTTGAATGACCCGAGATGAACAGCTTACAAATGGAATTTCTGTCAATTGCGTCTGATCAGCAACATGAAATTAAATCTTCTGAATAAGCTGATCTTCTCCGAAATTACTTTCGATCACAAATTTCTAATCAAAAACTTTGAGAAGAGCATTTACTGTTTATTTTTTCATTGCTTAAATTCATTATAAATATCTGCCAGCAAATATTTATAAACTGCAGCTTGCTAGAAAGTTATAGAAATAGTATAATATTTTAAATATGATCCAAGAAGGAGATATAAAACAAATACAATCAAAAGAGAAATACTGTTTAAATTAATTTTTTATTCTATTAAACATTTAGATTGATACAAAATCGCTTACTGTTATATGTTTTTATTTTTTTTATTATCCCTTTTTTTTATCTTGAAACTTAGTTTTAATTTGTATATTAAAATTTTTAACAATACTGGATTATTTAAGATACCTTGTAATTTTTTTCCAAATAAAAAATTCAGGGTAATTTTTTTGCTTTTAAGCTTTTAATGTAATTACTTTGAACTAAAGAAGATACGTCCTATGAAAAATGTTTACATTTCAAACACATTTTATTGTCTCTATTCATTGTCTCCAACATGATTATATATTCTTCATATTTGATAATTATCATTGTTATTATGCGAGTGTTGTGTTGTCATTTTAACCTGTATTGCTGCAGTAATAAAATATAATAAAAATAAACAAAGAATTCCAGACAAAGTTTTTGTTTGATACAAAACCTTTTATTCCATGTCAACAATTTCAAATAAATTATTAAAATTCGAATTAACCTATCAATTTCTAAATTTCAGTAATAATTTTATTAGGCTATCAAAATATAATTCTGAAGTTAGAAACACTGAAAAGGATAACCTTTAAGCTTAAAAATTCACTTTTCGTATTTGATTTTTACTGAATATTTTATTCCTGAAATCGATGAAATAAGAATCTTAAGAAATATTTAAGAACTATAAAATGTTTATTCTCGTCCTGCCATCTTCCGCAAATGCAACATAAGAACTCTGGCCTGTTACTTAAAGGCCAATTTCAGTTTCGGTGCACAACTCTTTCGTGGTCAATACGCCTCGATGTCTTAAATGGAGCTAAGACAATGCCATTGGTATTATCTAAAACCGAAGTGAAGCGAAAACCTAGGTACTTATCCTCATTTTCGATTTACTCCTCTTCCCCATGCCAGTATATGAGAAGAGGGTTATTTGTGAAAAGATCATATTTCTTACAGGTGCTCATTTTTCATGCTGAGCATTTACAAATTTGAACATAGGTACTTATCCAGCAACTTCTTGTCCTCTTACCTGATTTACTCTTCTTCCCCATGCCAGTGTATGAGAAGCGAGTTATTTGTGAAAGGTTAAGTTATATATATAAAGTTTAAAGAAATATAAAGTTTTTTCGTATCGAATATTTTTAGATTTGGAAGAATCAAGTCCGCTTTTGCAAATCGTTCTTCGAATGTCTTTCTGATAAGAGATGCAAAAATTAACATCTTTTGCATTCTCTTAAAGTTATTCCTCTAAAATTCTGTTATTTAGTTCTCGTAGATTTTTGGTTTATTGTTTAACTAGCAGCTTATGGAGATGTATAAGTTTTCAGGGAATATTCATAGTAGTTAATACCAATTTAATGTTATGCATAACATGATGTTCATGATACCGAAGATAAAATATTTTTAATCTCCAAATTATGAAGCTCATTAAGTCTATGTTTTTTTATTAACCTTACTTTGGTTCTGTTTATTGAACACATGAGACTTCTAAACAGAGGCAAGTCGCGTGACATCATAGTGTCATTAAAAATGCAACTATAGGGTCAATCCGTCTGCTAAATGCACGTTGTTGTTCTCAGTGCAACTTCCCCTTCTTAATTCTCATGTGAATTACGCAGGTAATGAATAGAATCTTTATTCTTTAGTTTTCAAAAAATAGAAAAAATATAATGAGATTAAATATTTGATGAAACAATGAAAACGGTTTATACTTTATTGCAATTTCAAGAATTGTTTTCGAAAATAATGCAAAAGATATATCTAAAAAATTATGAAAATTCTGGAAAAAAGTTCTCCTACAGATAAATTGCTGATATAAAACTGGCAATTCATTTGTGTTTTAAAATGGCGTAAAAATAACTTTTGTGCAACGATATTTTTGGAAATTATCACGAAAAAAACAAAACAAAATCAAACTTAATTTTTAGTTAATTACATTTTTAATTAAAATTTTAAAATATTACACTGATATATATATTTCCACCCACCGATATATATCGCTATCAAATTTATGCTTCTAAGTAAAATGGTCTGGCCTATAGAGATATACACACATTCTTCTTCCTTATTATAAGATAAGACCTAATATATTTAGAATTTTTAGAAATAAAAAGACCTAGTTTATTATAAAAAATGTGAGGAAAGTATTTTAAAATCGACTAGTTTTAGTTTAATACTCGTTAGCAATTCATTATATTCACCCAGTCCCTTGTTAGCACGTAAATGATATTTTTAAAAATATTTGTTACGTCGGAATAATTAATTATTGTTATCTTTCTATGAAGCACCTGAGCTTTTACATTAAGATATTCTTTAGTAAACTGCGGACTCTATGTTCATAAAGTTAACAAGCGAAAGTGATTACTTAACAACATTTTTAAATATGTATAAAGCACTTATTTAAACGTTATATATACTTACAGTTTATTTTGTATAGGAGGAAACATTTATTATGTATACTAAAGTAATGAGTGTAATTAATGAAATTTACGAAAAAGTATCGGCTCACATCAAAAACGAAAATGCGAAGTTCGTTAAAGGCAGCCAACAAAGTTTATCGACACGTTTTGGGAGGTAAAATCTTCGAATTAATTGGAGAAAATGTTAAACTTTTAGAAACGATGGAAAGCTTTGTATATATGAAATAAAACTTGAAATAATTTTCCAGACTTTCAACTGAAAAAAAAATGCCAAATATGAGCAAAATTTTAACTAGTATTTTCGCATCTGAGTGACAGATTCTCATCAATGATTCATATCCTAATTATTTCGTGTTTAAATGAAAATGCACTAAAATTCATTTTTAAGGTAATGAATATTTCATATTCTATCACGGTTATTCATAGGAATAATTTATTACTCTCGAGATATGAAATAAATAAAAAAAAAATAGTTGCCTGAATTTTATGGAAATTAATGTGTTGCCCATAAAGTTTGTGAAAAATTAATTACAGGCGACTTTTGCAAACATTTTTATATAATAATAAATTATTATATAAAAATGAATCGCTAAAGTTTTATAATTACATTATCCAATATTTAGCTGTCAGTAAGCGAAATTAGTTCCATTTTTTGCGTAGAAAAAAGGATAAACAATGAAAAGTTCTTGAAAAAAGGCATATAAGAATAAAAAAATTCTTTCAGAATAAAGTAAATGTTCTAATGCTTTATTTATTAAGTACTACTTTTTTTTAAGAAGTATTCTCTATTTTAATTCTTTAAGAACATTAACGAAAACGATTTTAATGAAATATCGGAATATCTTTTAATTATTCTACATTCTCACTTACCAAATGATACGTTGAATCAAAAATGTTATAAATGAATTTTAGGTTTTATTCGATTATTTATACACATTCCAGCTTTTCGATTGTTTTCGACAATATAATGTAATTCAGAAGCAATAATTCGGAAGCAAGTGAAGAGTGTTCCACGCAAAGAAAAGAAATGATATTTTTTTGTTCAGTGACATGAATCTATTTGTAATATTGTTTATAATTTAAACTGAAATTTTTTTCATTTCACTTCATTAAACTCGCAGAATAACACAGTGATCTGAATTTCGACATCCAGATTCTTAATGTTAAGTGAGATGATAAACATACAGATCCTCTCCAGTCAGATGTCAAAGAAGAACCATATGAAATACATGTTCTGATAATTTGATGGAACATTAACAGATGGAAAAACCTTTACTACTTTAAAAAAAGACGATTCCTTGGAAGTGTAGCTAATGAATACATGAAGATATATTGGACTTTTGCAAGATAATTCTTCAATTAATGTCTTTTTCTACATAATGAATCTTCTCAACAGTTGTGGTGCTACTTTAAAAAAAGGTGATTCCTCGTTTGACAGTTTAGCTAATGAATATTTAAAGATATACTGAACATTTGCAAGCAAATTCTTCAATCAACGTCTTATCGAATATAATGAATCTTTCCAAGAGTTGTTGTAGGAAGTTTTTCTGGTGGTTAATTATATGTAAACTATAATATAAATGTATCTGATTTTGTAACAAAAAGGATTTCATTTGCATTCTTCCTTGGATACAAAATAGCTCAATTTTATATATACAGTGGGTAAACAAAGTATTGGCAATTGCCTTAATTTATTCAAAATAAAATGTTATGCAATTTTAGCTGTCTCAGATATATAAGACATCTTAGATATATAAAAATAATAAAACTTTTATTTTAATTTGCATTTTCTACGATTTTTTCTTTCAAAATCGAAAATTTGCATGTCAAAAAATATTGGCAAAGTTTTAACTGATATGAAAATTTTGTTACATTGAAGTCACGTGTTTCGACTGATAAGAAACTCTACCGGTATAAAGTCTGCAAAACTACTCCAAAAGTGTCTATGCATTATTTTGCGATTACTGCAGTAAAATGACTTCGAAATCGAAGGAGTTGGACGTTAGTCTTAAAAACATGATTATTAGGCTCAGAAATGAAGGTTTAACTTATCGTGCTATAGGAGTGCAATTGAATATAAGTTTATTTACTGTCAGAAGTGTTGTAAAAAAGTTCAAGGAAACAGGATCAACGGAAAATAAGACTAGAAGTGAACGACCTCGAATATTTTCTACAAGAGAAAAACGTGCCATTATTAACAAGGTTAAGAAAAACCCTAAAATAAGTGCACCCCAGATAGCTAGAGATGTTGTTTTCACTTCGCAAAAGACTTTCAGAGTACAGACTGTACGGAATGTTTTACACGAGGGACGTTATTATGGAAGGGCAGCTAGAAAGAAACCATTCATGTCGCAAATAAATAGTAGAAAGAGGTTAGATTTCGCAAAATCCCACGTTGATTTATCCGAACAGTTTTGGAACACAGTTATTTTTTCCGGCGAATCAAAGTTTAACATTTTAGGCAGTGATGAACGACGATATGTGTGGAGGAGGCCAAATACTGATTTGGAAGAGCAACATTTAACTGCTACTGTAAAACAAGGTGGAGGCAGCGTTTTAGTTTGGGGGTGTATGGCAGCTAATAGAGTTGGAAACCTGTATTTTATTGATGGTATTATGACAGCACGTACATACATTGACATTTTGCGCCATAACTTAAAAATTAGTGCCAAAAATCTTGACTTGGGAACATTATTCGTTTTTCAACAAGACAATGACCACAAGCATACAGCGAATCTCACTCGTGAATGGTTACTCTACAATGCTCCTCGCCAGTTAGAAACCCCACCTCAATCGTCTGACATCAATCCAATTGAAATTGTATGGCACCTGCTAGATCTAGAAATCAGCAAACATAAAATTTCAAGTAAAGACGACCTCAAACGTTTACTCTTGCAAGAGTGGCACTAAATTCCCAACAGTACAAAAAAGACCTTTGTTTACTCTATGAGAAATAGATTACAAGCTGTTATAGATGCAGAAGGTATGAATACAAAGTACTAAACATATACAGATTTTGTTTTCACTCATAATTTTGCCATTTTTTTTATCATGTAAATTTTGGATTTTCTCGTAGATTTTGACTAAAAAAATATTTAAATGAAAATTTTATTATATTTGTTTGTCTTTTCTCCTTCTGTAATCACTATGTTAAAATAAAATTTGTAAACATTGTGTGTGTGTGTGTGTGTGTGTGTGTGTGTGTGTGTGTGTGTGTGTGTGTGTGTGTATGCGTGCGTGTGTGTGCGTGCGTGTGTGTGCGTGCGTAAGATTTTTTCACCCCTATAAGGATGTCACCTATATATACAGAATGTTTTAAAACTCCTGGAGAATTGGAGAGGAATTCAAAAAATAAAGTTACCACAGGAGAGGCTAAGAAGAAATGTCAGCCACTGGCGAAAAAGAAAACATAACAAAAACATAGCGCAACATATTTCATTAGAATAGCTTTCAAAATGTAACGACTACTAAATACATAATTCAGTTTTATAAATTATGCTTAAAATTCAGATCTTCAGAATTGGTTTGTGTTTGACACAGACAGACTCTATGCATTTAAGAGTGTTCGGCGCCTAAAAGAGCATTTTTCACTCCTTCCTGTATTGTAATTCTTTTTTTCAGTACAACATCGTATCTCCAGCAGATAGAGTAATTTTCAGTATTTGTATGTTTTCAGTTTATAATGGAAATTAAAATTTCCATATAAGGAAGTTATGAATATGGAAATGAGGTTTATTTTCAATATCAATATGGCTCTTTTCCATTTTCTTTACCTAACCTCATAAATTATGCGTAGAATTTTGATGGTTTGAATATGTATACAAAAATAAGAACAGTAACATATTCCTATTCAGTTATTTTCTGAGTTAAAAAGATGGAAATTGAAGAGAAATGAAAACTTCATTTAATAAATCTCTGTTTATAATATAATATAAAAGGAATTTGAAAAGCTATTTCAATATCGCCAAAGGATTTCATAAAAGTGAATCATTTTATTTATAGATAAGGGGGAAAATATAATGCATACAATATTGTTACACATTTTACAAAAGCATTTACATTCTAAATTCTTTATCTGAATTTAAATTCAATCAGTCTGGATGTTTTCATTCAATAATGAAAATTAAAAATTTGCTATAAAGAGGTTATGACAAAAAACATATCGGATTTTTATTTAATTCAAAAAGAGCATTTTTTAAATAAACATTGTGTGAAATCATTTTAAGGTTAATGAAAAAATATCAAAATAGGACTTTTCTTGTTAGAACGTTCATGTGTGATTAATTATTTCAATATCTACTCTAAGATTAATGTTTTCACAAAATTACTTTTTCCTTCAAAAACTTCACAGAGTGAAATCGATTATTTTTGTAGATTATAATTATCTCAACTTAAAAAAAACAAAAAAACTTAACTCATTTATACCGGAAGGAGTTCGATTGGACAATTAGCTAGAGAGGAACAAAGGAAAAACGAAAACAAAAAGGACGGGGGAAAAATGGAAAAAGAAAACAAAAAGAGAGAATAAGAAAATATTCTTTGGAATCGAATTCGTTTAAAATTTGAAAAAAGTGAATTAAAATAAATATGGAATATTTGAAAAAATTAAAAATAATTCGGTAATTCGATTTGGTTTCTTAATTAAATTGATAAATCAAGGGGGCAATCAAAAATAATTCATCCTAATGAAATTCATTGCGTTTTTTTATTTTTCTCAAAGAAACCCCAAAGATTTATATAGTAAAGAACTTTACAATAATTTCCATTTGAAAACGTTTAATTTTTGTTTTTAACCAAAACCGAAAAAAATTAGAATAAGTAGTTTGGAAGAAAATTGTTACTATGATAAATAATTAGCTGGGAAATCTATGGAAGTTGATACTAATTAATTTGTTTTCAAATCTTGAAATTTTTATTAAAGTAAATAAAACGGTTTTTTTTTGTATAATAAGTAAAAAGTTTTTAGTATATTAAAACAAACCGATATTTGTGTGTTAACTGCATGCCATTGGCAAAAAGTCGATCTATCGTGCTACTTTTGTTGGTGATTAAAGGTTGGCATACTATTAATACACAAATATCAGAAAATCAATAAGCATTTTGATCGCCTTTTTCTGAAAGATTGAAACAGAAATTTAATATAGAACTATCATTGTACTTTCAAGCTTATATAGCTGGGTTATTGCGTTAACATGCATGCAAGGAGTACAGATCGATATACGGTCAACTCCTTCATTTATTCGTTTCTAAATTCAAAAGAGGCCTACATTTCAGACGTAAACCTATATACCAAATTTTATCAGTCTAGCTCGTTAGATTTTCTAGTTACCGTGTTCTCTTGTACTCAGACAGCCGTACAGATTTTATTTGAATAGATTTCGTTCAAAACTTAATAGATATCTACAAATTTTGTGTTCTGCCCATATACCAAATTTCAACAATCAAGCTCAAGGCATTTTTTAATTATTATATTCACAGACACCCAGAGCAAAGGAATCTAAGTAAGCTGAAGTGAAATGAAAATTTTCCCACATATTCTCCAAATAAGTTCTTATCTCCCTTTCTCCGTTTAAAATTGGGGAATTTGGGAAAGATCGCTAATATCTTGCATAGCATTGGTGAACGATATTTAGGAAATATAGATTTTTCGCATGAATCTAGTGTTTTTGATGAATATATCGTGGGAATATGTATTTTGGATGAAGACTTTTTCTTCCCACCTAAATTTGACACGAAACTGCAGTTGTAGTCACAAGAAAACTCATCGATTTTCATTCATATTTTTCAATAAGTCATTGCATTTACAATTTATTGCATTTTCCTGCATACGAAAATAAAGACCGATAGACAATTAACCGTTTGATAGATTTGGTTTCAATTTTAATGAGTATATAAATTTTACGTACCAAACCGGTGTACCAAATTTTATTTGTCTATGTGTTTTGTAGTTATCGAATTCGATTGTACTCTAACATCCAAACAGATAGACTTCTTCTGAACAGATTTTCTTTAAAATTTGATTGAAATCTACAAATTTATTTGTTATTTCATATACCAAATTTCAGCCGTCTAACTCAAAGCATTTGTGAGTTATAATGTTCACAGACAGATAAACATAATGCCAACTTTTTTTTTTCTCGAATTCAAATTTTTTGATAGTTACAGTATTTTCTCTTTGCTTCGTATACGTCAATGTCATACCAAATGCCATCCATCTAACCCACAGATATACTGAGTTATCTTGTCCAGATATACATAATTTTAAAAAAGTAATTTTTAGAACTGAAGAACATCTAAAATTGGGGAAATCTTTGAAATCTCCTAAGGGAATATTTTCACTATTACAATACTTTTTCTTCGTATACTGTATTATGCTCTATAATACTGTACAGTATACTATAATATAATAATATTATATTGTTATTAATATTGTAATTAAAAATCTTTGTTTTCTAAATCCAATGCGAATAGTTATCTCATGAAGTTTTTAATACGAACCGTTTTTAATGCACCTTCTTAATTGAATTAAAAATTTTAATTGCACTTAGAGATAAATTTCTTTCTCTTGTCAGATCTGGATTCAAATATAGATTACCAAAAATGTTGGTGTAAAAATTGCATGCAAAATTTCATTTATTTAGCTCAGGAAACTTTTGAATTAGCAATTTCATATATGCAATTACGAACGAACAATTATATATCTAAAACGTTAGTTTCGGACTTAGTAATGTTTAAAACATGTATTCCCATTTATGTATCGAAATCATGTTTTATAAGTTTTACAGCACTTCTTCCTAAACATTCTTTGTATGGGAGAAATTGGTTAGTAATAAATAAACGATAGTTCTTTTTCTTTGAATATATAGACTCCGCTAACAAAAAGTGACAAACAAAACGCCTTTCTGATAAGAAAAAATGGCGAAAAAACAATTTCAAGCACTGAGCTATTGCAGAAAAATTTCCCTGAAAGAAAATATCACATCTGACTTTAATTTAGCCTTTTTTTTATTCAAAAATATAATGTTTTTACGCAGTAACAATAATTATATGTGACAATTAAAAGCAAAATATTGATTTTGGGATATTTAGATTTCAAATTTACTATGAAAGCAAGCAGAAAGCGAAAAAAAACCATTCCGTTATTTTATTTTAAATTTCTCGGCGCATCATCTTTAGCTCGATAATAAGTAAAGTTGAAAGCTAATAAATTTTCAAGGGAAAAACACGTTCTATTATTTTTTGATTCTTTATTCATTTCAAGGAAAAAAGAAAATATTTTTGAATGTTTGATTCCTGATCTGTCGAAATGAAAACATTTTAGTTTTATTGCTGCAATTTATTTTCGTTTATCAACGTTTATCTTAAAATAGCGACACGTTGACTTATGATAAGAACTAGTGTAATTAGTGCGATGTTTATCACGCTATTAAAAATTAACAGTATGTAATGCATTTAAGGCAAATGTAATCAATTCGTTTAATTGATTTTGGTATTATCCATGTCGTACATATTTTTAGAAAATCAATTAAATGCAGAACAAGTTCAAATTATTTTGGTGAGTAATTTCTATATAATTACATACATTTTAATAGCAACTACTTATTATAGCAAATATTTTACTAACATAACAACATTTCACTACTTGAGAAACCAGTCAATTTTAGATAGGTATTTTAAACTTGAATATTGGATTAAATTAATGTAAAGTAGGAGTTTATTGAAAACATGTATACAATTTATAAATTTTAAATTGTGCTATTAGATATTTTACAGAAGTAAGTGAAATAAATGAACTTTTCTAAGTTCCAGAAAAATTATGTTGAAAACGGAATACGACAATCGATTACTATTTAGTGCTGTAGTAATTAGCTAAAAGCTATAGCACTATTTAATGTTTTACTTGGTATTTAGTATATAGTAATAAAATGGCGGAAGCTATAATTTAACCTCAGAATGTGACTGTTTGGAATCTTAATAAATCTTATTACATCACCTTATAGTAAGCATATATTTTGAACTATAATAATACTTTTACAAATTCTGTTTTCCTCTCAAGTTCATCTTTTAAAGTCGCTCCTATTTTTTTCCTCAGAAAGTTACAGAATTTACTAAACAAAGAATGTTTCAGAATTTATTTTTTAGCATATCAGCTATGCTAACTTTTAAAACTGAGCTCTATTAATTTGTTACAGCTAAAGAATAAAATGCAAACAACATAACAGCTTATTACAGCTGAAAGCAAAATAAAAGAAATGGAACAGTTTTGATAAAGCTCAAAAGAAATCTAGAAACAACTTAAAAGTTGTATTACAGCTGAAAATAAAATTGAGTGCAAGTTCAAGAGTACTTTTACAAAAAGCGTTGAATAAAACATTTTCATTAAAAAATATTTCATTAAAAATCATGTTCATAATTCATATTTCATGTTAAATATGTTGGAACGGTAAATGAATTTAACAATATATTTCTTCTTCGGATATTTAGGAATCAAGATTCTATAATAGACATTTTTACGAATTATAAACACATATGCATACTTTTTATCAGACTAATTCCTTGTTTTCCGATAGAGGAATGAAAATGCCTATGATTTCCCCAAATTTATTAGTAAATATTGGGTTTTATTATACTATGATTAATATTTTTTCTAATTTTCTTTCTATCTTTAACTACACTTAAACAAAGGTAGTAAAGTATTTATTTTTATTTGCTAATATTTTCTGAACAATAACTTATTCGTTTCTGTTTCTTGGAGTTAGATTCTCTGGATTTTCACAGATATAAATCTAAATTGATTCCATGCAAAATCTTCTTCTAGCTAATGCTTAGGTTGTCAAACAAAAACCTGTTTAAAAAATAACTGTGTCTATATTATATTCAAGAGAAGATAAATAGATGCCTCCCGATTTAAAAGCAAAGTTTAAGAAATAAGTATTTTTTTTTCTTTACATCTCTACTTAACGGATCAGGTATTTGATATGAGATTGGTTAAGCTTTAGTCATATCGTTTTACATATATTTGAAATTGCTCAGACGATATATTTGAGTGGGAGTTTCAGATTTCTCATGTTTTACAGTCTCATTTAAAAATAAAACAAATTTTTTAGCGTAAAATACGAAGGTATTTTTACCTTCCTCCCAGAAAATAAATCTCTTATTTACTTTAGCGTTTTAGATTTTCTCAGAAGAAAGATTTAAATACTGAAAACCCGGTAAAAGTGAGTAAAGTGTGTATAGTGCATATATTAGAGATGTAATATACAATTTCAAGTAAGATTATCTGAAATGATTTCGCCTTACGAAGCAATGTTTTTTTCTTCTCTCGTATTACTCAGGAGTCTATCTGAAAAATATGATTAAAAAGACTTTACAGAAATAAAAAAGCCAATTTTTAAAAAATTATTTTTAGTTCGAGGACTGATGAACTGAAAATAAATTCTAAGAAAGTCCATTGAGTGAAATATATATATATTTAGTTTTCCCAAGTTGAAATAAGTAAATATTAAGAATAGAAAATTTTCACTAATCTTGAAAGTACATGGCGTTTTTTTTTTAAAAATTGACGGTACTGAGAGACCTCTGTAGCTTGAACTGTCAGCCGCAGAGCCACCAAATTTTGTACGGGGACTTGAAGATTTGGGAAAAAGGAATCCGCGAAAAAAAATTAGTTTTAAAAGTTGTCGATAGGGGAAATGTGGCGCTTTACACTTTAAGACAGCTAAAATTTTGCATAAAACATCGGAAAAAATTGCCAGACGAAAAATTCCGATTACGTAGTCGACACCAGCGCCAGTATTTTGAGTTATAAAAAAGAAACGGGGCATTGAAAATCATTTCAAGTATTAGTTAATTTGTAAAATGTGTCTCACTTCACGTGCATTACTTGCGAAGCTCTTTTATCCTAATCAATCCAATGCAGCGGCCGCTCTTCGCGAATTTAGAAATCGGAACAATTTAGGTAAAGGACCTCTATCAATTAATGCAATGAACAGTAACTGTTGCCAAATCACTTTACAGAAGAAAGAGCGAATCATTAGTCGCTGTTTTCGTGTTGCATGGCCACCTCGCTCCCCGGATCTAACACCAAGTGACTTTTTTTATCCGGGGTTATTTAAAATCGGAGGTTTATCTTGGTGGAGTCTCACACTTATCAGTTTTAAAGGAAAACATAACACGGACTGTTATGAACATGCTTCCTGAAATATTGCATTCATGTAGAGAGTACGGTGTGCAGAATGCAATGCTTAGTCCAAGAAAATGGAGGCCATATTGAAAATAGCCGATGTCTTTCCCGGGAAAGCGATTCTACTGAATAAAAACAAAAGAACAAAGAATGAAAAGGCAGTCGAATAGAATCTCGCCTTTTTTTTAAAATTTGTAACCATTTCAGAAGTTATTTTTTCGAATAAAGCCCTTTTGTGGAAAAATTAATTATTTGTTATTCATTTATCTCTTTACTGTAGATTTTTAAAATTTTATCATGCAGTTAAACTTAAAATTTAAATCAAAAACGCCACATTCCCCCTATCGGCAACTTTTCAAACTAAAATTTATTTTCGCGGAATCTTTTTTCCCGTGTCGTCATAGTCCCCGTACAAAATTTGGTGGCTTTGCGGCTGATAGTTCAAGCTACAGAGGTCTCTCAGTAGCGTCAATTAAAAAAAAAAAGCCATGTACTTTCAAGATTGGTGAAAATTTTCTATTTTTAATTTTTGTTTATTTCAACTTGGGATATATATTTCACTCAATGGATTTTCTTAGAATTTATTTTCAGTCCATCAGTCTTCAAACTAAAAATATTTTTAAAAAATTGAAGATTTTTTTATTTTTGTAAAGTTTTTTTAATCATATTTTTCAGATAGGCCCCTGAGTAAAAGGAGAGAAGAAAAAAATATTGTTTCTTAACGCGAAATCATTTCAGATAATCTTACTTGAAAATGTATATTACATCTCTAATATATGCACTATACACACTTTACACACTTGTACGGATTTTCAGTTTTTTATTGTGATGTATGATTATCAATGTTTTGTTTTTATGTTTTATATGAACCTTTTGCATATCCAATCTTGTTGGACCTAGATGCATTTCAGTGAAAAATTTCAATTTTATTTTAGGATTTAATAATAAAGCCCCGACTTCTTTGATTTTAAAAGTCTTTATTTTTTATCTATGTAAGATATAGCTACAAATACAACAGCTTGAATTGAATGATTTATCCTACTTGTACTACAAAATTCTCCGATAATAATATTTAAATTGTTTGAATAAACGTTGTACTTGCTTTATCACAGTTTGCTTATTTCAAGCAATTCTGTTACAACAAAAAGCTTGGAAAAGTCATTTATTTTTAGTACATTTATTTGAACTAATATGCAAGGACAATTTTAAAAGCATTTTTGGAAGAATTTTTATATGATCATATTTAGTTCATGGAAAGCATATCTCAAAAGCAATTCAATAAAATCTAATAAAATTATGAATGGAAATTTGAGGTTTACTATATTATCTTTTTGTATTTTTCGTGAATGAATGAAAATTCATGAAAATGAATCAAATGATAATAGATGTTATACAAAAGACAACTACTATTTCATCCTTTGATAATATAATTTTTTTCCTAGCTAATGCAGCGGAAATGTCAAAAAAAAAA
>JAPMOR010037819.1:124626-139835 GCA_026543865.1 Argiope aurantia | reverse complement strand
ATATATATATATATATATATATATATATATATATATATATATCTTTATTATTAAAGTGTACTTTATAAATTTAAATTAAATTTTATAGTTAAAATGCTTAAATAACAACGTATGTAAATCATTGAATCTAAAACGAACTATATATTTTAAATGAGAAAAGAAAGGAAACCAATAAGACTTACAAAAAAATTATGTGATTTACATTATAGAATCTTATGTATTGCAACAAAACTTCTGTGTTCGTCTCTCCAGCAATGTCTTATCAGCTTCTCATTTTACTTCTTATCTGAATTTTCTTGTACCTGTCAACATACACCGGCCACGATTTCAATATAAAGAACATAACTAAATATTTGGACTTACGCCAGGCTATTTGATAAGTACCGATATTCACCAGAGAATACTGACATTCTCCAATTTTGGTCTTTCAACGTAACATATGCGGAATTTTTTTCTCTTATAGAGTGAATTAAATTTGTGTTTTATTTTCATTTTATCTTGGTCACTTTCAGCTGTATACTAGGGATATGTTTACATCGTATCTTGTTTTACATTTTTAAAAACACACTTAAACATTTATTTTTATTAAAGATATAAATTATAGTAAAAAGTGGGCACAAATTAAAAGTAAATTATTAGTGCGTATAAAGTAAATCAATTTGCTTCTTCGTTTATGTAGTTTGTTTGGACTCATTGATGTGCTGCAGTTCAACACACACTAATTCGCCCATTACGCGTGTATTGCTTCTGAAATATAAGTGCAGAAGTTCTGAATATTATTTTCACTTGATTTCTTTTTTCGATTTACCCATATTCAAAGCATATGAAAACAAAAATATTCAAGTCAAAAAATTCACCTAAAGATTGGACGAATGATCATATTTAAGATGTGCCTAGGAACAAGGAAATAAAACCCTTTTTGAAATTTCACCTATTTGCCACTCATGTATCAAATTTTGGACTGACGCCTTCAAAGAGTTAGCCGTCTATCGTTTTCGTAAATCCTCTAACATGTTAATTAATGTATGCATGTAAATATGAATAATAATAATAAAAAAAAAATACAACAACCTACAGTTTCATTCCATTTTAATAGTTGAAATGAAGATATTTCTTCTCACCTATAGTTTCTTATGTTATATAAATTCTCTATACTATTCTTTATACTAAGAAGCTATGCATAAAACGCTTTATATTGTGTACAAAACCCGAGAAATTCAAGAGCACAGCCCATTTGGTTCTTATAAATATATGCATAAAATAACCTAACGTATTGAAAAAATCCTTGAGGCATATTTAATTAAAATGATTTAGAATTAAGTTTAAAGAAATAAAATTAAGTCATAAAACTCAGTACTATTGCACAAAATATTCAAATAAAATAATTCACTAAAATAATTTCCTCCAAGATTTTATAATTTACATAAATTAATTTAAAAATTATATAATTCCAGATTTAAATATATTTATCAATATTTAAATGTCATTCAAACAGTTATTTCTTCTCCGTTTAATTATTTTTTAGATGTCAAATGCTTAAAAGGGCGTTCATTTAAGCCTTGAAGTCCTTCCTTCTTAATATCAGCACAGTGACTATAGTGCCTAGGTATAGTAAAACGGCTATGAGGAATGAAAGAGAACAATTACAACTCCATTTAAAGTAAAATTCGGAATGTGAAAGCATATTTAAAAATTTGTGCAAGATCCGGATAAAAGACTATCACAAAACAAAAAATATATTTGAGAAGATTAAAGATATTCTTCCTAAAAATCAATTAGCTACACTCCTTTATTACTAAAGTGAAAATTAAATTCAAAAATAAATAAATTAATTAAATCATAAAACCTTCAAAATACAACAAAACTATTCAAATAAATCAAATACTTTTTAAATTATATTAGAAATCTAGTTAAATCGATAAGAACCGATCTCAAGAAATAAAAGCATTTTCTTTCCATTTTCCGTTCAGGAAAAAATATTGTAATCGTAAGCAAAATTGAAATGATTAGCAACATAAATATAATATGAAATTTAACTCCTAAATATCAGAAATACATTTATAATTAATTTCTGATGCAGCATTGGTAAATCAATTTAGTGGAATATTGAAAAATAGAAGATAAAAAAAATACAGTAAAATGCATTATCTTTTTTCCAATTTCTCTCCGCGTTTCTGTGTAATATATAAGGTAATTATTATTAAACATGTTTTTATGTTATTTATTATGTCTATATATTATGTTTCTATGCAATAACATAATGTTTCTATGTTAGATATAATAACAATTTTAATTATATCTAAAATTGAACAAACCTCTTTTGGAAATTAGAGCTGATATAGAAAATGCTATATTTAGGATTACTTGGATGCAAAATAATTCTTCATCAATAATTATTTGGTTTCATATTTCATTCGTTTCAATAATTATTCCAGATGTAGAAAATAAGTTAATTCATTTTCTATGTTTCCAATTTTATAATGAAATTGGAGGAAATCTTATCTCCAATTATAAGTTCAAGAAATGTAATTCGTTCTTTTGTGGGATACTCCGATTATAGGTTATTATACCTTGCCTAAATAACCAAAAAAAATTGTTTAACGTGTTTTATTCTAAAATAAATCATAGTATAAAATTACAATGTGGACATAAAAATAAAACTCCCTGTTTGGAGAAATCTGCTGCTAAAATTAATAAAAGGAATTAAAATAAGTTTTATGCAGAGATTGGGAAAGGAATGGAGAAGCGAATTCTTGAAAACAATTAGTATAAAATGTCGTTGATAGGGTATATTTTTGGGTTGTCAGAACTGAAATTGAATTAATGATTAAAATGGAAGCAATGGAAAATGGACTTTTCAATATGTTATCACTTTTCAAGCAATAAAATGTCTATATAGAAAGGAATGAAATGCTAGACAACGAATTAAATTCACCAGAAATAATATTTTCATTGAATTTTAGATCCCCTAGATTAGACAGATTTTAGATTTTTTAGTTCCTAGAGATTTTTTTATTGTTCTTATGTGCACAAGATATGCACCATTATCTATATAAAATCATGTGTATGGGAGCATCCTTGCCTCTGTACAAGATATTGCGTGAGGGGTATGATGTCCACAACTACTACTCATAAAGTCTCCCTTTGGAAGTTTGCAACAACTTTTTTTATTACTCTAATATTTGACATTGCTTTTAGTCCTTTGTAGAATCTTAATCTTAACGATCAAGTTTTCTCGAATTTTTGAAACATATTTTCAAATGTTGCTGAATATATTAGACCTTTACGCAAATTATGAACCCATCTATATTCCCTATGATGATGGCATTACACTCTCTTTGGCAAAAAATCTTCACGAGTAAAGCAAATGCAGGTAAAATATTGTGGATATTAAGAAAAATTCAACAGTTAACCGAACGATTGTTGACTGAAGGTTGGTTCTCACCTTCTTTAAAAAGAATCATCCGCACTGAAATCGCATAAGTATAGGCAATTTGCATAATCTTCTTGGATTATACAAATTTCCAGTACCATAATACTCGAATTTCATACTCATATGCGGAAGTTAGTTACATTACGTAATTTAACTCAAGATTCCACTAAAGAAAGAAATTTATTTAATGGTCATCCTGGACATTTAGCTTTAAAGGGATATAAAATGAATACTGAACAAAAGTTTGGATTTAAAGACTGTAATAAAATACTTAATAAAATTAATTCAAAATATGATTTATATGGAGCAATTCAAGTCAACTCTGACAGTCTATGGTGTATAAATTGGATTAAAAAATAATTTATTACTGAAGAAAGGTTTCTAATACAACTTACATACATTTTATACTAAATAAATAAATCTGAAGATTCAAACGTTCTAAGGGATTTCTTGAAACTAATTTAAATCAAAGGTTTTGGGATAGCTGAAAAATATATCAAATATATTTTAAAGAATGAAATTTTAATAATAGAAATATTTAAAAATATATATATAATTTCTTTTTCGGTGAATTAATTTTTTTCCTTTTTATCTTCTAGTGCATGAAGTATGCAAATTGAAAGTAATGTAGTTGTCAAAAAATCTAGAATTCCTTTCCCCTTGGAAGGAATTCTATATCTCTCTGCATCCCAAAAACTATTTTCTGGAATTACATTCTGTATACCTGCGAATTGAGGAGCTAAGAAATGCGATATGGCAGATTTATGAATTTTAGTACATGTGCTTTATGTTAGAATTGCAGGACTCTATCGAAATTAGGGTAAAATCCATCAATTACAAATATTTTTATTTGCTTTTCTTTATGAATGGGAACACGATTTCCAAAAAATATAACAGAGTTAGGAACTCTTTCATAAGATCTTACTACTAATAATGCATATCTCTTCTAAATTTTGAACTAAACCTTTGAGCGTGTTGATTGTCCATCTATCTATTTGTATGTAAATATAGCAAAACAAAAGATAGCAACTAGTTAAATGGATCGATTTTAATATATCATCCTCATCACAAAACTGTACATCTATGTGGGTACAAATTTCTAATATTGCATACCACCGCAATAGATCTCTTGGAAGAACAATTTAACATGCTTAGAAATGGCTGCTGAATTAACATGATAACACACTCGAAGACTTTGAGCAACTAGAAGATGAATTAGGTGACTTTGTCGACAAAAATGTAGTTCCCGGTGATTGCTCTAATAGGAATCGAGATTTACTATTTGTTCTAGAATATTCGAACTCCTGTTACGGAAGCTATAAAAAGCAGAGATTCATAGAGGCAAGTCAGTCAGTAATCAAGTCAAGAGAGGTTAGTCAGGGAAATTCTGAATTTGGAATGTTTATTTCCTTCTAGGTCTCTTAGTGTATTTTAAGCTATTTCGATTGTTGAGCTACTATTTGCTGCTGTTTATTGCAAGTGCTGTTTTTATGCTCTCTTCGGATGTTTTTGTTGCTATGCATTCATGCTTTAGTACAGACGAAAACGTCGCTGGCTCCTACTGAGACTGTTGAAATATTTCATCATACACCCACAAAACTGAGTTTCCCATAACCATATCAAATTTTTAATTATACCTTCAGCAGGCAGAGATAAAAACGAATAAATGATTTTCTTATACACGAACGAATTTGATGAAAAACAAAATGCACTCTGTTTTATAAACATATGAGAAAGCTGAAGAAAGAACTCATCCATTTTTTTATATAAATAAGCTTAAAATGGCTTTAAAAACATAATTTTATTAATCTATAAAGCATAAGAAAGTTTTTATATAAATTCATTTTCAAATTATAATTTTGAGATGCATTATTGCATAAACTCACTACCAGGTATATGGAATATGAATTTAGTTTAATTTAAACAAGAATTATTTAGTAATAAAGCTCTTAAAATATAAAAATAATGGATCGTCATCCAGAATATAAAATTATACGAAATGTAGAACAGCTAGTGTATCAGGAAATGAATATATAGATTACAAACAAAAAATAGATTACAAATTTAGAATTTTTACAAGCATGAATTCCAAGTTTGATAAAGGTGTATTAAAACTGAAATTCTTTAAGAAACATTCTTTGAAACTATAAGAATTTTCAATCAAATATTTTATTTTAATGCATAATGAGTTTTTCCATAATCCATCAATGTGTGCGCCGAGTGTTTACTATTATTGCTACAATTTTCTTTAAGAAACAATACATAAATATTTTATCATTATCAATGAATATTCGTTTTGCTAATATCGGAGTCGCTAAAGATATAATGCAGATAATAAAAAAAATTAAAACCCAGATGCCTACATCTTTATAACAAAGAATTTCTTGCAATCATTTTTAAAAAAAAATGTGTCTGTTACTCGTAATTCTGAAACAGTCACCATAGTACAGCTTCTTCATCAATCATTGTCAACGTTTTTGTCCAACGTACGAAAGATAAAAATTAAAAAAGAAATCCTGTCTTTCTTTCTTGGATCATTTCTTCTAACACCTAAACATTCCCTTGGAAAAATGTAGAGATAAAAGAATGAATCCAAGAAAGAAAAAAAAATCATTAATAAACAATTCTGTAATGTGAATGTTTCTCGTACAATTTTTTTTGAAAAGTTGTTTCATCAATCCTATTTCTAATTAATGTAATTTAACATTTGTTAACTTAACTCATAGCATCAATATATTTATATCCTGATTATCGTCCTCAGTAGATAAATAAAAAAAATGAAAAATAAATTTAATTTGCGTTCTTAAGTTTCTGTAAACAATAAACAACGTGGAAAATTCCAAAATTGTTTTTATAAGTTCGTCATACGAAAAAAAAATTTAAAAAAATTCTAAATCATCATTTTTTATCTTTTTTCAGTTCTATTATATTATTACGTAGAATCTTAAACATCACAGTTCCATAGAAAAATAAAATAAGCTTTGTAGCCAGATATATTGTGAGTTAATTGACAGACGCATGCCATAGTTGCGCTTGCATCTAATAAATGAATTTTCTCTCAATACTTTTAAAAATATGGAAACTTGTACTTCACCTTCGAAGTGATAAAATAGGTGATGTGACTTAATTTTTAATTGTTTCCTTGAGTAATCTGAGAATATCTTTGCCAATTGACAAATTTTAGAAGAGGATATCCTTCATAATTTTTCTCTAATTAGGAGTATTATATATCTTATGTGGCTATCTTTCAAATCACACATTCCTGCTCTTCCTTAATCTTAAATTTTATATATAAAATTTATTAATTTTATACATACTACCACCACCACAATATTACAAATTCATTATTATTACCACAATATTACAAAATCATCCTATGGATTTCTTTCAAATCTTTCTCATCACAAATATTGCACTTCTTAAAAGCCATCGTGATTATTTAAATTATTTAAAAAAATCTATTATATAAATTAGTTAAAAAATTCATTTTATTCAAGTTTTAATATTTCTTACATAACTTTAGATCTATTAAAAAATAATACAAAAGTTTCAAATCGCATTACCTGTGTACAATACATCCGATGCGTGGAATAAACGTTCACCATGGTTTCTTTTTCTTTCACGATCACAAAGGTGTTTGCAGAATACTTCAGGGCTTGATTCTCGGTCTCTCTGGTAGAGTAAAAATAAATAGTTCACATATGCAGTGTTTCCTGCATAATAAAGAAAAGACTTCGAAGTTAGAAATCCGATTACTATAGCTAAAATGTAAAATTTATTTTACCTCGGTTTAAAAAGCAATTCGACCATGGAAAGTTGTTCAGCACCAAAGAGAATCGATTACTCACTATAAATTGTTTATTTTTATGGTCTAGTTTTTGCAAAACATTTTACTGCACTTTTAAACTAAACTTGTTTTATTTTATCAAATGCCAGGAAACGTGTTGTCATTTGTTGTTGATTGTCAAGATGAGACTCGTTTATTTCAAAGAACAAGTGATATCATTGATTTTACATATTTCAAACTCTAAAATCTATCATCACATATTATAGATTATGGATAGTGTTCGCTTTGAATTTGTGCGTCTGAAATCTTTATTATTTCTTGCACACATTCTAAGAGTCTAAGGGAGAAAAGAAAACAGGAAAAAAAAACTCTTTTAAACTGTCATGTTACTAAAAGAATAATAAAAGAAAAAAGGAGGCTCCCAAAATCTTTAATTCTAATTTTCCTACATGTTATTAACTAATTTTAACAAACCTAATCATTTTATTCATTGTAAAGATTAACATATTCTTCTCTGTAAATTTAATGAAAAAAAATTCAAAACCAGTTAATAAAAGAGCGTTTTTGTAAATTGTTCAGTAATTGTTTAACTCTCTAAAGGTAAATTTCTTTTATTTCTTTATCTAATTTTCATATAATTCCTAATTTTATATAATTCAGGATTATAAATATAATTAAATTTCGACATAATTTTTTTCTCAAATTTGTTACCATATCGCATCATTCCTGTTAAATAGGTATTAATAAAATTAATCAATTTACTGAGTAATATTGAAATGATATATTATCACCGAAACCACGCAATTATAGGTTATTTAAAAACCTGTTTAATGTTTTAGGACATGAATGAAAAATAATTTACGAAATTCAAATTAATTATATGAGAATAATAAAAGGTAATCGGCAATGATTATAAATAAGAGATATCAATTTAATTTCTTTGATCTATTTTCAAATTTGTATACTTTTTTAATCATAAAAACTTGAGAATTATGTTTATTTTGGACGGAAGGAAACTAATTTTGCTGGGTAATTTGCCCCTTTTTAAAATAAAGTTTCAATATTAGAAATTTTTATAAATTTCTAATATTGTTTCTATTCTAATATCGTAAATTCTAATGGCGTTGGTAAAATTTCCTTCTTTCTGAGAAATGCAACATTTCTACTAAACTATTCCTTTAAATATTAAAAAAATTAATAAGTTTATGTCTGATAAGTTAAGTTGATTTTTTAAGTAGATCAAAATATTCGATCTCAGATTCTCTAAAGTCTTGTAAGTTTCTCTGTTGGAGAACCGGACTTCATTTATTAAAATTGCATATTTTTAAAGAGATTTTGAAAAGGGACAAAATATTCATAAATAAAACTAATTTATTACATGGATTAAAATTCATCTGATTATACATGTTTAGCAGCTTGTGTTAAGAGAAAAGTTTGCGTAAACCGAAACATTTATTTCAGTGTTTATTGCATTCATTTCAGTTCGTGGTAATGGCTTAGTTAATATATAATGACCAAACGGTTTTTAACCTGTCAATGGGTATGACGAAATATTTGAATGCAAAGCGAATTGAATATAAGTTAATTACATAGTTAACAAGTTAATTACAACGAGTTTCTACATTTTTAAATATAATGCCATTAATTACGTGTTTCCTAAGATACAAATGGAATTTAAGTTGAGATAAGTATATGAAAATTAAATTTGTAAAAGTGTGAAATCAAGATTTTGAATTTCTAAATGAGAAAAGTTTGCATTTCTGTATTTAATTTACTTAAAATACCTTACAAACATATCATTTCCTTTTATAAAATTCTGCTGTTGATTTTTTTTATTTTGGATTCTATATTTAAATATATATGCGTGTTTTTGTTTTTAAAAAGAATATTTATTGCACGGGCAATTAAAAATAATTTAAAAAATATATTTTTTTTTACTTGATATCTTTTTTGAAATTCTTGATAAAGAATTAAGTAGCGTTGCAAATATCAGATCTATTTCTTTTACCTAATTATTACAGTTCAAGTAAATCTTATTTTTCTGTTGTTTTAGAGCTGGATCCTTCGCTTGTTTATGTATTTATAAATGTGTAAGTTCACAAAGAAATAACAGGTTGGATTTTTTTAACAGATTAACGTTCTCCATAAACAGCAAGTTTTAATTTTGATTATATCGTCCAATGAATTTACCTCAAAACAACAAATCCTCAAACTGACAAAAAAATTATACTGAAATGCTCTATTCTTTATTTAAAAGGTATGTTTAATAAATATCGATCTACCAAAAACACCGTTTTAAAGTATCACAATACTCTAGAAATATTTCATCAATAAAAAACATAGTCACAAAAATGATCGTAAATTGCATATTACGGAATACAAATGTGTCATATTTTGAATCCGTGTTACATTAAATTTAATGGAAATGAATATCCGAAGTTTATTCGGAATCGGAAATCAATAAAAGACACAGGTTTCAGTTTAAAGATGAGAAAAATTTATTTTTAGATACAGAATAAAGAATCGTGATATTGCGATTGCAATCTTAAAGAAAAGAGTAATTTTGTTATTCTAAAGTAAAAGATCGATTACTTTGAAAACTTTTAAGATGATTATATATTTTAAACAGATATCAGAATAAATATATATAGCAAACAAATGTTTTTATTCAATAGTAGTTAAATATTGTTTAGATTAACGTATTTACATCGAACATCAATATTTGCAGACAGCAGGAATAAATGCTTGTTAATCAAGTTTCGTTCTTCCGATTATAAATATGATGTTGATTGATTACGTTAATAAATGTAAAGATTTCTGATTAAAAATATAATCTAGATATATACATTAATTCTAAAATGCTATCGCATGTTTTTATCTGTTGTTATTATATTTTGTTTGGATTTATTTCATATTGTGATGTTTGAATTAGAAAAAAAAGTATTTTTTTTTATATTTGTCTTAATAAAGTTTGACGCAATTAGAGGATAGTTACTTAAATAATTTTTATTAAAATATTTATTTCCAAGATTAAACTTTTTCATTACTTTTTATGTATTCTATAAATTCATTTGCATGGGGTGTTGACCCTAATATGGATTCAATTGCTGATTAAACCGTTAACAATAGACATATGCTTTCATCTGCCAAAAATAAATGCACTTTTGAAGGGAAAAAACGTCTATTTTATTACAGTTTCTTGGGCCTATTAGTCATGTAATTTATTAATTCATTATTAATACGTTAATATTAAATACTCTTCGGATACCAAAGCTGTACAACACGAAGCTTACAAAAGTAAGTTTGGAAGTAATTTAAAATTTATACAAAATAATATTTTAACAAACGTTAAAAGCTAATGAAAAGTAAGCAGAATAGAACAAAATATAAATACATAAAAGAAATATAAAAGAAAACACAAATACCAACTTGCAAATAAAACATGCAGACACAATAGGAATTCCGCGTAAAATGAAGGTCAGAACTTCAAATTTGAAAACAACGTTTCAATGCAGAAAGTACAGATACAAATTTCAGCAAAGAAAACACGCACAAACAGAAGAAAAGAATGAAAAAATAATTAAAAAGAGAAAAATAGATAACTAGATATAGAAACGAACAACGTAAAAACAAAATTTAAAATAATACTAAGTAAAGCAATTTAATAATATATGCGAAAATTCAAGATTATATTATACGATTAACAATATTTATATTTACAAATATGAGCAAATTCTGCTAATCATAAAAAAAAAAGGATTTTCAGATGAAATCAGAGTGACTAGTCAATCCTTTGTTGAAAAGCCAAATTTTTACTGAAGAATCTTCTAGCAATCTTATACATGCAAGCATCGCAAAATATGCTACTCCACGTCTTGAATTAATCTTAAGAAACAGTCACATGTGTCACTGGTTTGTTGATCGAGTTTTTTAAATATGCACCAAAATCGCCATGGCCAGTAAGAAACTGAGTTTCCATGAAACAGCACAAGAAGGAAAATTTTCGAGCAAGTCTATATTTAATCCCCAGACACCAGAATATTTTTAGCACTTTAACAATTTAAAAAAGAACAAAAAACTGCAAGGCTTTGTAATAAAAACTAGCTTTATATGAAGCTTTTAATATCGATATTACGGACGGTTTTAGGCAATTTCAAGTATTACGTAAATAAAGGTTCTTAAATCACCACATTGAGCGTTCTGTAAGCCGGCGTTGATTGTCTAAAATAATAACATCTAAAGATTCAGAATTCAGTCAGATTTGGCTCTAGAAGAGCGAAACTGTTTTGTTTCGAATGTTAGTATATACCAAAAAATATTTTTCTCTACATGATTAAAAGGACCAGAGTTCCACATAAAAATTTATATTTCCTAACTTTCCAGCGGTACATCCATTCATTATTTAGAGCTCTTTTCCAATTAGAAGTATACATCTATGTTTAACGGTTTAGGAATCAGCTATTGGGCTACGATTAGAGTTAATGCCCCATATAGAATTTTATAAATTTTGTTGAATAGTAAAACAAGGCTATAAAGCAATGAAGACTATAACAATATAATTTCTTATGGCTGAAAGAATTTATTTCATGCTGCTGCTTCATTCTTAATCATTTTATTAACTGCTGCAACGCAACAATTGTAATGAAACATTTTTCAAAACTTGGCTTAGAAAAGATGATAAAAATAAACTTTAAATTTTGTTAATGCATTTTTCCGGCTGTTATGATAATTTAAAAGTTCTAAGTTTCACATTTCATATTTATTTTTAAAAAATTGCTCAACATCTTCAACAAATGCATAGCGACTAGAAAGTATAATTCAAATCTTTAAAAAAAACACTGACACGTGTTTAAGTATGTCTCAAGGGCATTTAAACACTAAAGAAATTTGTCAAATTCTTACAAAATCCCACAAATGGAGCGGAAATGGGTGAACATAATAATAATATTTCGATTAAAAGTTTTAGTTTCCATGGTAACGCGACTTTTAGTGTCTCTCTATACAGCATTTTCGTTTGAATTTTGTCATCCTCTGTCATCACAGAATTATTTTATTTTGCTTTGCATTTCTTTAATGAAGTATGAGATATTGCTCACTGTATTTGAATTTTTACTTAGGATATTTTATGGAATAATTCTTTAAGTAAATGGGAAATTCTAATTGATCTTAAATAATATATACGAATTTCATGTGTAGCAACTAAAATAAACATTATTTTATTAATAACTCTTTAAAAAATAAGTTTTGTTTTTGTTCTTGTCTGCTTTGCTTTGAGTTTTTTTTCATTAAATATCAAATATTTCAAATTAATGTGAATTTTTATTTATAATTTTTACTGGAACGCAGTTTTAATTCTCTGACAAATTTTAAAGGCATTACTTTAACATTCAACATACTTAAAGATGCATTCAGATCACATTATTCATTTTTTTAAAGTGAAAAGGATTAGATTTTAATTCATAGGTTACCCATTTCATACGTAATAAGCGACGCTGTTCTGAAATGAAGCACTGAAACAATAATATTTTTGAGAAAATCCCATTTTTACGGATCTAGAATATTAGAAATTAGAGTATTGTATGGAACAGACACAAAAGACTAACAAATCTTGAATATTTCTGCAAAATGAAGTGCAAAGATTTTATGACCACTCGATAAATAAAATATTTTTTTATAGGGAATCTACCTCGTAAAAAGTGTTGTTGTATACTTTTAGAATGGGGAGTTAAGTTGTATCTGTGAAGGAACTCCAAAGAAATGAAAATTTTCTCATAGAATCTTTTATGAAATACATCTTTCAATAGCTGATAAATTTTCATAATTTCTAGAGGGATAAAGCATAAAAAGTTTATGCCCAATAAATAAATAAATTGTTACTTTATGGTTAATAAACTTCATGAACAACAATTTTTCATTCTTCTTTCATGAAAATTATTCATCCTTAAATCATATCCTCCAAAGATGAAAAACCGAAAAAAAAATCATATTGCCGTCTACAGTCATTATATGATAAATTAAAATTTCAATTTAATAACTGGTTTCTATTTTCTTTCCCATTATAAAAATATTAATGTTTCATGTATTCTTTCTATTTTTTTTCTAAGGAAATGTTATTGTTGAAAATAATCATAATATATCATTTTTTCACCTATCTAAATATAAAAACCGTATAGTTTATATACATATATACACAATAAGTCAGTAAATAAACACTATTTCTACTTAAAAGTAAAATAGAATGAAAAATGAAAATATGAAAATATTTCTTTTATAAATGGAAGAACTGTTGCTGGATTCAAGTTCTCAATACAGCTTTCATTTACATTTCGTAAAACATAATCGAAAAAAATTCTAAAGCTTTTAGAAGTACAAAAGTTTTCTATAAAATTTTCTTGTATTATTTAAATATTAATTATATATTAATTAAATATTAATATTAATTTAAAATTGTAGATTTTCATAGCTTTTATAAATGTTAAACGGCAGTTATTTATTACAATTCTTTGCATTTAAGTTTTCTTTAATAACTAATTAAAATTTATCATAGACATTCCAAATGCATATTCACTAAAATAAAGTTTCATTTAAAGAGGATTTTTCATAATTACAGAGCTGAAGATTTTGTTAGTAATTTTAAACTTTATTTCGGAACTTTTATAGCAGGCCCCCGTGATAATGTCAAAAAAAATTATAAGGTTGTTTGCAGTGATATATGTTTTCGTACAGGTTTAGCTTCATTAAATCTACATGGTTTTTAGAATCTTACCAGGCGTATTGAAATATGCCATCATAATTTTGAATAGAGTCAAATGACAAGGATCATTCTTAAATCCTTTTATAACTTCATCACCATATGAAGGACGTATTTCACACCGTTTTATTAAGCTTGCAATGGGCCATGTACGCGATAAATATTCCGTCTTATTGGGTCTGCACCCTTGGGCCATTAGGTTCAAAAGCCCAGAGAATATTCCGGCTATTTCCGCCCTGGCAATCAAATAAAATATCAAAACTTATTATGATTCTTCTTGTAGATCACACGCGTGTTTTGATTACTTGATCTAAATCAGTGTTTCCAAAATTTTTTGAAAGATTGGGCCTCAACTTTTAGAAATCGAATCCATATCCATCGAATTCAACTCAATACATGGAACTTTTTCAGAGACTAACAGCATACGTTTTTTATGAAGCAAAGTTTTATGGGTGAAAAAATTTTGGGAAGAAAAAAAAACATTTATAGCTAAATATAATTTCACTGAAAATATTTCTAATATATGATTTGCTGGATATTTTAATTTACATTTTTTTTACATGACATTTTTTCAAATTGTAGCAAGATATATACACATTCAAGATCTTACCGCGACGCACCAATAATTGACTCACGACTCATCAGTAAGGTAGCGACCCACAATTTGCAAACCTTTTGTGTAACTTACCTAATCATGGACATGAGTCAAGGACTCAAAATATAAGCGAAGTGTGGCGTCTTCTGTTGCTCTAAAGGTTTTTGGAGTATCTAAGCTGACTTGGTCCTACATATGACAAAATGTTGCCTTTATGAATACGTTGAGGCTGAATTGAACATAATTTCATTTCATTTCGAGTAAAATGAGTAAACTCTTCAGCTGTCAGCCATATAGCAACCAATTGATAGTAGTGAGTAGCTAGCTGCTAGGTCGCGTGGCAGTTAACACGTTTTTGAATAAAGCTGATTAAGAAAGAACCTATTATCTTTTTCCTTCAAATTGTGATCCTCATACATGCAATGTCTTCATTTTAGGCTCAAAAACGTAAAGAACTATTTCGGAAGCAAATGCGAAAAATTTCTACTATATCTGAAGGATGAAGAAATTAAACAAACGAATCAAGAATTTCATAAATTGAAATATGCAAAAAGCTTTCTCTCTTAAGGTTGAAAACTTTTTCAGAACAAATTTCATGCGACAAATTCAAATGTTGAGAAATACGTATATATATATATATATA
>JAPMOR010037819.1:66765-124526 GCA_026543865.1 Argiope aurantia | reverse complement strand
TGAATACCGGGTGCGGCGTAAATTCGTGCAAACTTCAAAAAATCATAATAAAAAAAGTAATGCCCGAAAAAAAATACGATTTTCGGGGATATGTTCAGAGAGCCTTTAGATTTCGTTACTTCCATTTAAAAATGTATTTAAAAATGACCGATAGATGGCGCTCACACGGCCATACCGAGACGGTATATGCAAATCAGGAAAATAGAGTACAGTAAAATTATAGTACATTTTATTTTAAAGCAAAAGATGCTCAACATGACCGCCACCACAAGGCATTAAGCAAGTGAGGCGCGTAACTACGCCTATTACAGCTGCGTGTAACATGTCGGAATCGATACCACTAACGACTAATTGAATGACATCTTTCAGTTCCATCTAAGTGGCAGGAGAGCCCCGGTAGACACGAGTCTTCAGGTATCCCCACAAACAAAAGTCCGCTGGAAATAGATCTGGCGATCGTGAGGGTCACTCATTCTTACATCCTCTGCTTATCATTCTGTCCTCATTGAATGTGTCTAGGAGGAACGTCTTAACGGAACTAGCAATGTAGGGTGGGACACCATCCTGCATGAAGGAGACGGATGATAACGCACGTCTTTGCTGCAAAGCAGGCATAACGTGGTCTCGCAAAAGCCTAAGATAGCGTTCTACAGTGACGGAACAGGTTTTTCAACTGGATACAAGACAACGCTCTTTAAAAAAGAAAGGGCCTAGAATGAAGGACGCAGTGAAACCGCACCAAACAGTCACATGTAAAGAATGTAGTGGTTTGGTCGTGTACCCACGAGGGTTTGATGCTGCCCAGATGCAATTGTTTTGCGTATTGACGTCACCATGCAATGGAAAGTAGGCTTCATCTGTCCACATGATGTTCAGTAACCATTGTGGGTCACGTTCCATTTATGAGAGCACTCATGTTGCAAAGGCTTGTCTTTTCTCGCAATCTGCTGGCAACAACTGGTGAAATGCCTCTATCTTCTACGGAGGCAGTTTCAAGATTTCGTTCAGAATGCGTCAGATCGACCTTTCCGGAATTCCTGTTATTTTACCTGCTTCACGTGCACTGGAACTCCCCGTTGAAGTCTCGGCTGCCACGTTTCTCGTGACCCTTTGGACAACAGGGACGCGGTCAGAGCTGACAGTTGGTCTGCCACTTCGTGGATGATCCTCTAGTCTTTCCGTTTCCTCAAAACGGCGAACGAAATTCAATATCCCATTCAATGAAATTGGGTTTGTCTTCACTTTAATTCCTTTCACCCTCGTTAACTGTCGCAATACTTTAGTCGCGGATTCACCGTTCTTATAGAACAGTTTAACCCCTAATGCTAGATCGGGTAGCGATAGCATTCTACTGGCGTCGAATGACAGATCCATTTACAGCCTTTTGTTTTATAGCTATACTGATTAGCATAAACAGTCTCGGTATGACGTGTGAGCGCCATCTATAGGTCATTTTTTAAATACATTTTTTAATGGAAATAACAAAATCCAAAGGCTCTCTGAACATATTCCAGCAAACCGCAATTTTTTTCGAGCATTACTTTTTTTATTATGATTTTTTGAAATTTGCACGAATTTATGTCGCACCCGGTATAATATATATATTGGATGTAATTGAAGGTTCCAAAATCTTCTAATATTGAAGTTTGATCGAAATTCTTGATGGAGTACCGTTCAATCAAAATTCTGAGTCATTCAAGTTTCTTCAGCGTTGAATTTTTTTCAGATAGAATAAAATATAAAATTTCAATAAAATGATTTCGTATCTTTATTCGACTTTCCTAGCTTCAGTATTGATTTCTATCATTTCTTTATCTTTCTTTCAAAAACAAACTGCAAAATTTACTTAAAGGCTTATTTAAAAGTGTCTTTTGATTAGTCTTTCATGTTTTTATTTATGTTTTGAAAGTTTCTGCAAATCCAATCATTATCTTCTTTTAAATTTCGGCTTTTACTTCAGATTCAAAAACGATTAATCTCAAGAGCAGACGAAATATTTAAGAATAAAAATACAATGGAATTACTTTTATATTTTTATATACATTCAAATATGTTATTCAGAAATCAAATTACAATGCAAGTATGGTTTTTAATCTTTTATAAAGTGATTGTAATATCGTCTGCGGACAATGTTTAAGATTCTAAGGATTAGAATTAATAGTTTTTTGGAATGTTTGAAAAAATAATGTTTGTAATAGGAAATTTATCTTTTTGTTTGGAGATTTTTATTAAGGGTTAAATGTTATTGATGCATCAAATTGTTCATTCAAAAGAAATAATCATAGGCAAAAATGAATCAAATTTTTAACGTTGTGGAATAAAAAATACTTATGCTTATTGAGTCCTCAAAATTTTTAATTTCAATAAAAATTCTTAAGATTTCTTTTATTTAAAAATGAATATATACCAAGTACTAAAAATTATAATCCCTTATTAATTTTATGAATTTTGGAGAGAAATTCATAAATTCGATTATGATAAGAAATTTTTAAAAATATTAGTGTGAGCATCCTTATGCACGTTTCAATATAATATTTTTCATCAAAAATATATAATTGAAAAAAAAAATAAGAGCTTCATTTGTAATTTTTAATCAACAGCTTTTCAATTAATAATTTGGTAGTTGTAATATTTTTTGGCTAAATATATAAATCTTATACAGAAGAATGCAGGAAATTAGTATTATAAAATTAATTAATGTTATCAATGCTACCCATCTTCGTTCACAAAATAGTGAAATAATACAATGCCAGAAATGAATGCACTTTTTTCAGCTAAAATATATTCAGTATTACGGTGGAAAAATTGTAAAATCATTGCTGAAGCCTGTCTCTGACTAATTAAGAGATGTTACGTAAGAATTTGTGATATCAGAAGAATCTATTGTGATAAGGTGGGAAAGGGAAGTGAATCAAATTTAGCCAGATCTAGTTACATTTGCTTTTTGATGACACCGTTCTCATCAAACTCAAGGGATTGAAAATACGTCGATAATAAGCAGTAGGATAAAATAACGTTACGAATGCAGTACAACCAGATTTATTATAATCTTATCATTTCTCCTAGCCCTGCTCTGCGTCTAATGTTTCCCTCCATCAGCAAATGAACTTGTCAGTATACGGTAGAAGACCAGCTGCCAATTTGTCATGTATATAGTATAGACATGCAATTAAAGAAATAAAATGAATGAACATATAGATAAATTCGAAACTACCTCCATTATGCAACAAAGCAACAGGAAAAAATAATACGTCTAGTCAAATACGTTCTCACAACTGCAAATAAATATATACTGTCGCCTTTATAAAGATGAAACTATTTTATAAAGGTTATACACACTCCAGGTGTAGCTAACACTTAGGCTAAGAGATTAATAAATAAAGCCATATTTAGGGAGTATCTTAATAAAGTGAAAAAACTCATGACTTCCGTTAAACCAGACAGTAGCTAAATTCACTGGTATTACTTAGAAATAATGCCATTGGCCATGAAATTCTATTCACATGAGGACTAAAAATTAATACATATTAAATCTCTTTTAAAGAAATAATTGAATATCATGTATCCTTTCGATGGAGTAGTAATACCTCTTCATGTTAAATACTTAGAAGAAATCTAAAACTCATAACAATACAATGCATAATTGTCATTTGAACGCGTACCATTAAAAGAGTTCCAGACACTACGTGATTAGGCTATTAAAACATTCTAAAATAGTGACATTCTAATAGCTATTGGATGTTAATAAGAAGTTGATGTTAATCGTGGAAAAATGGAACAACTCTTTTGTTCCATTGTTTGTGAGTCATGAATATGTTTTTCTATATATAATAGGACTCGAGAACTGTAATTTGTGTGTATTGCTTTTATTGCGTCAAAAATATAAAAATATAATTCTTTTCTCAATTTAAAACATTTTTTTAATGTTTGGAAATACATATTTATCTCTTATGATTTAGAAACCCACTAAAGACGCATAATTAAAGTAGACATAGAACGTATAGGACATTTTTATAAATACATTGAAAGAAACATCATAATGTGAATCTCTTAAATTTCCAAGTATCATAATTTTATTTCAACAAGATTAAATATATTTTAATAATTTAACATTAATAACATTTACATCACCCTGACTTATTATTTTTAAATATTAGTTGTATATTACTGTATGTAAGGTAGGATTAATATTTGAAGGCAAATGTTTGCAGTTGAATAAGTTACTATTTTATGATAATTATCCTGCGTTTAGCTTACAAAAATATATTTAATAATTTTCGTGAATAAGTTTTTCAAACAACCAAATCTAAAGATATTTGTTAAGAAAGCGTTTTCAAATCTTTCTGCTCCATTTAAATCTAATTCGGTAAAAAAATGTTTTAATTTGCGTATTGAAATAGTATTCTATTTTAAATTAAATTGTCATAATAAATGTCATTTGTTATTATTCAGCTTAGTCGTTGCTTTTTAAAAGCGAAATTTAACAATAGGAGCTTAACTAAATGAACTATTCACGCCGAATAGTTTTCTACAGCTAATTTAAAAAGCAAAACAGAGTGTTGGGTCTTTCAACAGAATTGATTACTTCGAGTTAAGAAAATTTTGTTCTGTTGCGCACATTCTGATGTATTTCTTTACAAGAAGTTGCAAATTCCAACATGACAAATTAACATAAATAAATAGTTTATTGTATTCTCATTTTACTACTTCTTTAAGAAGATGCTCATTAAACAGATACTAAGCAATAACAAAAGTTACTTTCTCATTTCTAAATGTAAAAATATGCGAGCATACGAGATTTATGCTATCTTCTTGAAATTAGATTATTTTATAAGTTTGTCTATGCGTATGTCCCGAAGTGGTTATAGAATTTTATACCTAGTATTTTGTTTCTATTTTCTGTTTCGTTAAAGTATATGTGTTGTAAAGACAAGAAAAATATAAAGGGTAATGCCAGACCTGGTACGAGGACTCTAGGCATGAAGAAGAAAGTAGGCGCTACTCACCTGGAAAGTGCAGTAAGCTCCAAAATAGACATGAAACCGATTTTTTTCTGTAAATTTTGTATTTGGTATTTACTTCCGTTTCCATTTCTAGTCTTTCCATCAGATCGGAATATGGTCTTATTGTATTTAGAATCAATTTTTTTATATTTCGATTGAGTCTAATTTTGGATTGAATCAAATTTGACTTTCTATTTTATAAAATTCTCTACATAATGTTTAAACTACCTAATATTGTGGAAACATTTCCTAAACTGCAAAACATTTGACTTCATTTACCAGTGAATATGAATACCTGCTGATGAATACCTAAATTTTAGATTCATAAAGAACAAAAGACATGATGAGAGAAACATGTTTATAGAAATTCTATGATAAAAGATATGCGAAATAAAATAGTGTTTTGTAAAAATAAATTGGTCATTGAGGAAAATGTTTCTTCTCTTTTCTTACAAATCTGAATATCAGATAAACAGAGAGAAAAAAATAGTAGTTTGTTATGGAAGAATTTATTTTGCTTGCTATTATTCTACATACACAATATATGTTTGGGAATAATTTTTCCAAACAAATATTATCTGTTTTTATATCGAGTAAGACTATTGTTCGTCGAATTGGTGATGCATCTTTACACAAACAAATTTTCGTCAGCTTGAGTGATTGATTTTCAATAATAAACAATTGTGTGAAATTTAGGTTGCATGGTGCGACCACTTTTATTCAGTAAAAGAACTTTCTAAGAACTATATTGTTTAAGGAAATGGAATGAAATATGAATACATGTGTTTTACAGTATGTGTCCAAGAATTATGTGAGAAATAACAATTCAAGTTTTATAGGTTTCAGGTTTCACTGCTAAAATTCTGAAAGTTTCTAATAATAGGCTTTTCTTTTTATTACTGAAATGTAATCATCATCATCAATGTAATAAAAAAACATAAATGGAACTTTAACGGACCTACATCAGGAAAAACGATATTCAGACATTAAGAAAAAATTGACACAATTAAAAATATTGAAAATGGGCAGAGATGCATAAAAAAAAGCAAAACGTTTTATTATGTTTCATAACTTTTCCATATGAATTAAAAATATCATAGTATATAAAATTGGGCCTTATAAATCGAAAAGTATTTTTACAATCATATTGGAATTTCCTATTAAAAAGTCCTTTAAAAGGCCATCCTTTTTGGTTGCCAATTTCATGTTCTATAGTAAAAATTATTTGTTTCTGTATTCTCAGTTTACTTCTAAAAATGTTTAATGATTTGCAAAATATACTGAATAATAGGAAATCTTACAGCGTGAGAAATGTGAATTTTCCTAAGTTTATGAATTATAACTCGCTAGAAATGAAAAATAATGCGAATTATCTCTTTGTGGTTAAACATGTAGTTTAGGATTATTTCATTGTCTTTTAAAAGCAAAATAGATTTAAAAAAATAATGCAGAAATAATTAAATGAATGCATCATACCTTAGAAAAATCTTACTTGAAATTAATTTTAGGAGATTATTTTTATTTTTAACTATAATGTTTCACCACTTAATTTGGGATAACTTCTAAAGAATATTTTAGAAACAATTATTTCATTTTCAAGGCTTACACTTCTGAAAAATTCCACTTGAACCATTTTATTTACATGCAGATAACTCTTTCTAAGTATATTCTTCAGGACGAAACATTTCAGTTTTCTACGCATTTAAATACTCTACTCGTAGAGATGGAGAAAGTTTGTAAATCCCTGAACGAAATTCAGGTTGGTTTATGGCACAGGTGATTGAAGGTTGTGGATAATGGATGATAGGTGTTTAGAATATAGTATAAAGAAAAGTTTCTAGACTTCTCAAACGCAAATGCGACTTTAATGTCGACTAGCATGGTTTAGGGATGATTGCTTTCGTAAGATGTGAAGTTTATTTTAAAAAGTGTATTCTTCTCGAGTGCATAATTAAATCAGACTATGAGGATGTTTACATCAAACGCAAAGAATGATAAATGCAAAAATTATAAAGAATTAATATACATCTTTTCGCAAAGTTAAAATAGGGCTAATAATGGATTTAATCATATTGTGTGGTCATAAAAATTCAATGACTTTCATCAAATTTTGTTGTCCGAGAAATCGGAAAAAATCAAATTGCAAAATTTTTTAGTGGATTTTATTCATTATAGAACTTAGATTATTGGGACAAGGAAATTCAGTAATGTAGAAAATATAGATAAAAGTAAATAGAAAACTGTATATTATATTAATTTTTATATTAATTCACAAAATACATCGTTTGCTTGCCTTTATGTGTATGTTTATTTTTTATTTCTATCAGAGTTTGTATGCCTATTAATGCATTACGTGAAAATGTTATTTGACGGGGAAACTTTTTTCTTTACTTTATATTTCATTTTAAAATTAAAGTGATGATGTAATTTATATGAAACTTCTTGCCATGTGAAATTTCTTCTTGCTAATAATAATAACTTCTAACTCGCTCGTTGATGACACTATACCTTAAATACAGCATTTAATCTAGAGATGACAAATTTCAAAGTATTTATTTCGTTACAACCTGTTATAGAGCATTTGGACCATCCTGTAGAATTTTCACATACATTCAGTATGAAATGATTGGGTTACTTTTTTTGTAGAATAAAGTCAAATAAAGTGCAGAATTTTTACTTTTAACTGTAATATCATTAATAAATTTGGAGATTTTTAATGCAAGAAAAGCAGACTATCTTAAAAATCGTATAATAAGTATATATTTTGTCTAATATAATTTTAAGACACTATTTTGCTTTAGGAAGTTGTTTTTCTTATTGATAAATTTAAAATTATGTTCGATAACATAGAACACTTTTCATGACCTTGAAACTAATAATAATTTATAAATTTTTATAAAATTTTAAAACCATATGCATCCTATTTCTCATTTTATTTTTATTACATGATACTAAGAAGATACTCAAAAAAATGAAAGCAATCTTACTGATCATATGAAGCTCATTATGTTTATCAAGATTTTAATTGCTTTTAGAGAAATATTAAATATTTGAGATTATATTATTAGCTTCAAAAGCTCACAATGATAATTTCAAAATTAAGAACTTCAAAGAATTTCTGTGTTAAAACAGATGTTTAAGCATATTAGGAAAAGTTTAGACTAAAACTTTTAATCATTTCACATTTATAACATTTTTTCTCTTTAAAAAATGATAAAGTTTTGTATTAGTTAAGTTTAAATTACTTTATAAACAATATCAATTTTCGAATTCAGAAAAGATGCAAAAGTAAATTGCTTATTTAATCTCGATAACGCTCTTAGGCTTAGAACATTGTCTTTTTCAGAGAACCCGCGAAAAATTAACTTCGAAAAATAGTTTTGATTATTTCGTATTTGTAGGTTTTTGTATGTTGTGAAGTTGAGCCATTATCCGCAGGTAAAGTTAAAAGGAGAAGACAATAACATAAGTATTAAAAATTTGCAAAACTTAAGTTTTGTAAATTGAAAACAAACATTGTTGAAAAAAAAAGCCTTGTTTTCTAATTTAGGAAGAAAAAAGAACCAACAGATCCGTGCAATGGAAATAAAATGGGTTGGTGAGAAAAATAAAAATAGATAATTAAATAATGCTAAAAAGATAGAATGTTTGAAAAAAAATAAAGAATATTTCCGTGAGATTTATCACAAAATGTTCTCCAATTAAATTTGCTTCAAATTTTCAAGCACTAAATTCATTTCAGAATTATTTATACTAAAAGAAATATTAAAAAGGAGCAAATATTTTATGAGAAAGTAAACAGTTTTCTTTGTTCTGCGAAATAAAAAATAAAAAAGAATAAAAGATAAAAGAATATGAAATTAATAAAGATTACTTTGATATGTGATATCATTGCATAATTGGATAATAAAGTTGAAATATTATTTGCAATTTTAGACATAATGATGTTATTTTATGACATATTCTGATAAACATATTATTTTTTTGATGAAAATTTGAAACGGATATAAAATTGCTAAGAATATGGAGACGCCTTCAATCGATAATTAATTCTTAAAATTGCATTTTAAGTCAGTTTTAATCAAAATAAAAAAAAGTTTTAGTTAGAATATAGTAATGTTGCTTTGATGAATTTTATATTAATCTTCATTAATAAATGTATTACCATATATATGCTATTTCCTACTGTCCAGTGTTAAAGTCTGGTTTTAATTAACAAGGTACTTTAAATTTAATTGAAAAGGTTGTGTGAAATCATTGAGATAATAGCATTATAGCGTACTTGAAGGGACCCAGAAGAAAGATACTGATTCTAATATTAATGAAACAAATTGCTTCAAATATATAGATTTAGGAAATTTAATTATAACAGAATAAATCAAATTTATTCAATTCAATTTTGATTCGAATACAATCATATATAAAGCAATTTTATTTAATTAGTCCTATTCCTATTTCAGTAATGAAATATGTTTGGATTAGTCAAGCATATTCTTCCCCAGTAAAAAAATTACAGAAAATATAATGGAGCAAATTTGAATTCTAAATTTAAATTTTCTTGTTGAAGAAAATTGACATAGTGTGGTTAAAGTAGAATTGTTGGAATAAAATAACAAAGTATGTTATAATTTCAAGTATTAGTTTTTTTTAACTCTGAATTAAATTTAACGAAAGTGTAGATCAGCCTTTGAAATGAACTACTTTTTTTCTTTTTTGATTCAGAACGTCACAACGCACATTTTGTTGCTTTAGATAGGCATTTTATTTTACTGTAGTATCTTTTCAATTAAAAGAGGTATGTTTGGAATACAATGAAAAAAATGAATAAAACAAGGTTAAAATAGTAGTAAGTTAAAGTCAGAAAAAATTTAAATGCTAACAGTTGACTGTTTTTTATTGGTTTTATTAGCACGGTGAACTCAGAGAAACTTCAGTAAAATATGAAAAAGATGCCATAGGAGTATAGCATAGACCTTCTAGGAAATTTAAGTAGTCCCTTTTTTTAAAGGATCATTTAATGCTGACTCTCAAAGATCTGGAATAAATTTTGCTTGCATATGATACAATAAAATATACAAAACATTGATAGCAAATATATAATGAATTGCTTATTACTAGGTACTGATGAGGTGAAGGCTTCAGACAAACGAATGATTTGCAGAGGAGGAGGAGGAGGGGGGCGGAGAAGAGTATAAAACGCATGGAAAATGTCTGGTTGGGAATAATAAATTTGTAGATAGTACAGAAATATCGACGTCTTCTAACTTGTCTAAATAGAGATGTCAAATAGAAGACTTATTGAAATAGAAGAATGGATGCTAAATTCTTAGCCGCCTTTTGGTCAGAGCCTAGGAATAACTTTTTTTGCTAGAAATTGAATATCGTGAAGGCGATTTCCATATTCTATATGTCAAACCTTTCGCTTTAGATGCCTCTGTAGTAATATCGTATTAATAACAAGCTTTTATAAAATGATTTTACATTCTAACTAATAAAATCCTCCATGAATAAATTTTAAAACAATATCAAACTTTGCATAGTAGCTTTCAGAAACTAATAAAAACTAACACAAGGAAAGCTTAGAAGTAGTATCAAATATTCAATTAATTTCTTAAGTGAAATGAAATATTTCACAAAATTAAATTTCTATTAATGTTATAATGGTTTCGAAATGGTTGAAAAAAATTCTTATGAGGAGTGATTTTAAAGTGGGAAAAAAACCAAACCAGAAAAAAGTAGGCTGCAAATGTGATATAATTGTCTGTCTACAATATGAATCTTAATTTTAATATTAGGTTTAAAATCTTATATTTATTATGTTTAATTTTCTTATATTTAATCTTATATAAATCTTACATTATTTAATCTTATATAAATCTTACATTATTTAATCTTATTTAATCTTATATAAAATTTACTAGTGCTATTCCAAGATTAGCACTAGTAAATGGAATGAATAATGTGATGATTTTTTGCATAATTTGCGTATTTGAGTAAACCCCTCGATTCAAATGAATATATTTGATGAAAACAAATGGCGAATTTAAAATATTTTGTTATTTAGTACAATAAAATCAATTGGTTCTTTTATGAAAGACAATGAAATATAAGTTTGTTTTCTAACAAAAGAAAAAAAAGCATTTGTTTCCGAATATATGCAACAATAAATAATTCAGATTACTTAAGAAGCCAGGCAATATTTTATGATAAAAGAATTCTAAATTATAATTTTGTTTACTAATTATAATGTTGAAAAGAAGGTAATTTTGATAAATTTTCAAAATCTCGAGGTCCATTTTTTATTATTACAATACCTTCTCCTTATTTCAGGAATGCCAGAAAGTAAAATAAACAGTGTTTTTTGTAATAAACAAGGGAATATAAAGTTATTTCCCCAGTGAAATAAAATAAAATATTTCTTAAAATGTCCATGTGTCAATAAATAATTTTACACTCTGAACAAAAGTAAGTTCAATTCATAGTTTTACAAATCTTATTCTGAAAACTATATTTAGTTTAAAGAAAGTTAAAACTAAGTTATAAATAACAGAATTTTTTTTGCAATATCAAAAAAATTGTTAATGTAAAATTGCAGTTTCAAATATAGATGCTCAACAGAAAATATATTGAATTTATGTGGATAAATATATACATCTTTCTGCATTTCCATCTAAAATTGCCCTCCTACTCCCATTTAATTTGCATTTTAAATTTATGATAGATATTGAGCTTTCACGGACACTATCTGAAAAGGTAATGCCCCATCTTTTATATCACGTCAGAATACTATATTTCTTAATCTTTCAATTGACTTGAAAATCCTACTATGTTTAGCCAATGTTTAATGGCCATAATACTAATCCTTTGAAATGGTCACATTCTCTTAAACAGAATAAATATTGTTTCACATCAAGAAGCATTCAAATAATGTTTGGATTTTCACTTGGGATAGCCGAGAATTCGATGGGAAAGGTTCATCACATTCAATTAAATATCCATTTTATAATTGCTGACCTTTCGCTTTACGATGTAGGTATCAAATACGAGCAAGATGATTTTAATGAGAGCAGTGTCAAATAATCAGACAGAGTATCAATGACGGTTGGAAGCTGCATTTCTTTATCGTTTGGAGACCATTTCTAGCAAGATGATCTTGAATAGGATTATGTTTCTAAGTGAAAGATGTGATCATATATTTGCGTGCTTTCAAATTCAGCAAACTTTAATGTTAGATAGAATAGCGAAATTCTATCACTCACAAGGGGTTCTCTATCGTTTGAAGTGTGCTGATGATAGTTATCATTTTGTACTTTAAGATAATTGCGGGATATGCGTCGTTAACGAAGCTCCGGTATCTAGATACCATTTTGAATTTTAGATATCATCTTTCTTCGATAAATAAAGGTTATTTCTAAGAATATTATCATTAGTATGGTTAAAATATATTAGTAAAACTTTTCGCTTAAACGTTTCCAGATATTTGAGACTCATTAGAATAATAATTTCCACTGTAGTCAAGGAATTCTTGTTTTAAATCTTATAAGTTTGAACGAGCAATTCTTGTATAAACATAAATTTATTTCGTGTATCTCGGAAACGGTTCTAACGATTTAGATCAAATTTCATATTTAGATAATATTTGGCTTTTTTAAGTTTATCTATATAAATTTTTTTTCTAGAAAAAAAAACCACTATTTTACATACAAAAAACATATTTTATAACTAAATATTTACATGCGGCTATGCATGACCTGCATAAGCTTATCAGAGATGGAGTAGTGGTTAGGGCTTCGGACTTCCATGTATTTTTCTCGTTTCCTAAGTGTAATCTGCCTAAAGATTTCGTTTATAAATGAGCCAGAGAATAGGATTTTACAACAAAAATGAGAAAAAAACCCTGCCTAACGGTTTTCAATGTACTGTATATAATAAGACAAAATTATTTCCTAAATAAATATCACTAGCTATTGAACATTTCATTGTTGTAAATTTTGAGTTAGTTCTTGATGAAGTTGTCATATTTTTTTCCCTTCATTACAAGGAATAAAGTATTAAAATATACTTTTTTTAAAACCTAATTAGATTTGTCTTTACTTACTTTATTAAATAGACCAAAGCACAATTTCAAATCAAAATTTCTAAACCCTTTTATGTATATTATATGCACCGACTCGTAAAACACTGCAATAATAGAAACTTCTGACCATCTGTTCATCTGTTTAGTCAGTTTTATAAATAATACATCACATTTTAATTTCATATTAATTAATCCTTACTGCTCTGTTTGATAAGCATATTGATAAAGTCTTTTCTTTCATAAAGGTATTTATGCATTCAATTTTGAATACTAAAGTAATATGGGCAGTATATTAAAGAGAGATTTCAATCTGTTTTCCATTTTTGTCCATGTTAGTCTAATATTATTCCAGTTTTCGAAAACATATTAATCAATATGTTTGGGTAATACTTTAACATCCCAAACAATTTAAGGTTCATGTTTCTATTTTCTTGTCTAAACACAACACTTTGTCCATGTTCAAAGTCTGTGTTATAATCCTAGCATCCTAGCTATAGTAAAGTGAAAGACTGAACATTCCGATGCAAAATGAGTTGGTGGTTACTTTACCTAGAGAAGGAAATTAAATTTGGACTTTATTGGAATTCATTGCCCATTTCCTGCACGCAAATGTTTGAAATGAAGATTCTGTTAAAATAAATATGGGGGTTAAAGCTTTGTTATTCTAAACTGCTATGCTAATGATTATTTTGAAGTGCTCTTTTCTGCTCTCCAGATGTTATGGTTGAGTGAAGTAATAGGGAGTCATTTTTCACGTTTACTGCTTTTAGCTGAAAGAGCAATCAAAACGTTTTGAACATTTTTGGGAAAAACAGAATTCATTGGGAGAAACAAGTCAAATATTGCTTATTTTCAGAACATTAGAATTATTTTCGAGTATTAAATTCTCTTAATCAATGAAATGGCTTTAATTTCTTTTCTGATTCAGTTACTCTGTCAATTTTTCGTAAATTTTAATTTCCTACATTTGAGCAGACTTCATAAAAACGTTTGATCGCGATTATATTATTAGGGGAGTACTTTTAAACAGCATTTTGAGATGTATCTGTTTCTGAAAATTAGTTAAAAAAATTAATTAGTATTTACTTTTCCTTAGATTATTTATAGCATTCTAAACTGTTTGTTGTGCAACGAAATGTATTTGGTTCAAGTTTAGAATGAAAATTATTTGCAATTTGCTTTCGACAATGAATTCGAAATGTATAAAATGAAAAATGATTCCTAATTAAATAATCCTTCTATTTATAAAATAAAGCATACGAAGTATTTATTCTGAATACCAGATTCGTTCTTATCTAAGATAAAGTATTCATATAATTTTTCCGAATGAAAAGTTTGTTGCTGTTTTAAAGTCGATATAATATTGTATTTAGTATTATTTTTTAGTTACTGATTTATAGCTCTACTCATTCGCTTCTCTTTTCTAGTCTTTTGTTATATAACGTAGGATCATTGAGTGCAAAATTTGAAGAATTTTGAGCTGAATGAAACTATTTCATGAAATAGTGACAAGGGGAGCATAAGTAGAAATGCTCAATTACAGTTATCATTTTGAGTTACCAATTTCAAGAGCATTGATAAACTCACTTGTTACAAGAAGCAGTCTTCTTTTGCACGGTTCACCGTGAATACTGTAATGCTTTAATACAGTAAACTGTAATACTGTAATGCTTTAGTACCACTGATGCACTCATGATCAATTCACAGTTCAAATTACAAATTCAATGATGAAGACCATGGTTAACGCATTTCGCTTATTTTAAAAGCGCAGGCCTGAATACGTTTTACACGCAGTGAGTGTACCACCTTTTTGAATCATTAACAGAGACACCTAAGAAATATATTTATTCTGTCTTCTCTAATAACAATGTCTCTGTCTTGCAGAATACTTGATTATTGACTTTTCTAACAACAATGCCTCTGTATAGGATTTCTATTGAGATTCTTTTGCTACTATCTTGAAAGACTAATAATGGCGTCTTTCTCTTGAATTTAATAATGTAGATACCGGGAAATTTGTGGAAAATGTTTTGATAGAATTGCCATAATTTCTCCCCAAAAGCATTGATAAATTCGCTTATTACAACAGACAACCGTAGTTTGAGTTCTACATCATATCATAATGCATGTTTTCTAACCATTGATATACTCATGATTTTTTAATCGTACATATAAATTTGTAAACGAATATCAGATTTTAACATATTTTTAGTATTCGTAACCACATTTATCTAATTTAATCTATTTAAAAAATACTTTTATGTATGATATAGATTAGAAAAAGGTCTGTAATAATTATTTAAAGTTAGAGTTGTATACCAACATAAATAAATAATCTATAGTTTACTATTATGAAATCAATAAACTTATCTTTCTGCTTTTCAGGCAGGTTCTGGTGTCTCTGAAGACAGCGAGGAATTGGAACCAAAAGGTAGGACAAATTTGACATATATATACCATCCGAGTGAACTCGATAGTTATTGAAAACAGTTACCAACTTATTAAATCCAATGATTTTCGGCTAAATTGGCATGAAATAGATTTATCTTAAATGAATAAAAAATATTCCTTTTCATCATTTAACAAAATGGCAAGAGGTTAAAACGTATAACAGTTGTCAAAACTGTATTTTTTCTTTAAAAACCCATGATGGTATCGGTAACAACTTACATCATAAATATCTTCCTCTTGTTAAAGAGAAAGTTCTGTGTTAGTTTTCCCATTTGAAGGGATCAAGTTTTCTTATGTTTAGGCTCGATATCCTAGCAGCTCTGCAATTGTTGGTAACCAGTCTAAGAGCATTTTCGTAAACATGAATTAAAGAAATATATCGTTGGTATACTGCTAAAAATGGTCAAACCAGAAGAAAAAGAGAAATGAGTTAATGTGCTCAAGTTCTTTTAACACGCCATAGTTGAAAAATCACAATTTCTGTTATAAAATGACATTTTAAAACAATGAGAACATCTAAACTAATTTTTATCTTTTTAGACATGGTTACTTTTTAGCTGTATATCGGTGAAATAAATTGCAATAAAATTGCAGTTTTGAATTTTCAAGGACAAGAACTGCATTCTGTAGATACGCAATCAGAAAAATCCTCTCGTATATGCTTTTTGCATTTTACATTTTGAAGAAGAAATATGAAATTTAAATGCGCCATATCATCTATTTGTGAAAATGATATAGCTTGATTATGGAGCATGATTAGTGGGCTCTCTAAAATTATTTCAGATATTATATTCTTTAAATCCACTGTAAAGCGTCCCAAAGTTCTTAATATCATAAAACAATACCCTATCTTCGTTTCCAAATTTCATGTGGTTCTTATCCAGTTTGGTATAAATGTAGATGGTCATTATTAAAAAGAATAAAGAAAAATATTACACAGTATACAAATGAATGAAAACAGGTAGTTTATGATTAATCTCGTTAATTATTATGTTAATAAAATCAAAATAATTTGTAAAAAGATGTGATAATATGATGAATTTTAAATATGCTGTCAGTTTCGATGTCTCAACATTCAAATGACCAAGTATCAGTTTCACATTTGAAACAGACACTATCGTGTTGAATATCTGAACCTACTAAATGTCAATCGTGTATTTGGAGCCATTGACGTCATAATAGTGTGATGTGAAAGTTTTGATCACAGCTTCTTTTTAAGTATCATCTTTTTTCTTTCAGTAGGGTTCAAAGAAAATGTGTTTCATAGTAGATGATAAACTTCTATTAATAAGTCTGACTTGACTTTAAAAATGCAATCTTGTGAAATTTATGTTTGTATTGCAAGGAACAATTCAGTAAATTCATGATCATTTTCATAATCCATATAAAACAAGACATTTTAATTTTTGAAAAAAGTAAATGACATCTCACAACTGCATATCTAAAGTTGCCCACCATGTTACACCTGGAATAAAGTTTGGGTGTTTTATGAGAGTAAAGTTTCAACTACGGACTTAGGTAAAAAAAAAACAGTGAGCAGATTTATTTGATGATAATTATTTGGCGAAGCTATTAAAGACTAAAATGTATAAAACATTATACATTAAAGCATCAAAATAGGCTTCTGTCACTGTATTAAAAATAAAAATTATATTTCAGTCATAAAATGAGAAGGAGAAAAGAAACACTGTAAAAGCGTGAAATTCAGAAAACAATAAGAGAAGGTTAGGAAACCACGAGTAATAAAATAAAATTTAAAAATTCCTAAACATTCATTTTACAAAAATTAAGTTGCATTATAAATGTGATCAAAAATCAATTAATTTGGAACATTTCTATTTAAGCTTAAAGCTCTTTTTGATAAAAAAATAAATTGCTTTTCAGTACAAGCACAATTTTTTTATAAAAAAATTCACTTTTGTAATTGGATATTACTACTTTTGTCTTCCGTTATTATTTGATTTCATAATTTCAGCTCTAGAATTTTTAAACAAAACGGAAACTTATGAAGATGATTACAATCGAAATTGCAGCATGTATAAGGATGATATAAATATGAGTCTTCCTGCTGAAAAAATAAAGTTTACAGCATTTGTATACTGAGATTAGAAATTATATAAGGCTGAGTTTTTTCCTGAAAAAAATAGTAGCCTTAAAGTCTAAACACGGAATAATAAGTAGCTAAGAATATCAACCATGTCTTAAAGCTAGCAGACATAACAGATTCAAATATCTATGAATGATTTATCTTATGAAACCTAGCTGAAAATCGGTCATTGGCTTCGCAGAAATCCTAAGGTGAATGATTCATAAGACCCTTATATTCTAGATACTTAAATGTTGAAATCGGAAACGGATACTTACTCTTAATACACTCGTATCTTACCTCTACTTTTGAAAGTTTATTTATAGTTCTTTAAATTACCGAGAAAGATGCCTATTTAAGATTTATTTAATAATATGTCTTAAAACATTGTATTAAGTCATAAATATAGAACAGTAAATTATTTTCCGTTAGAGAAGAATTGAGTCGTAGAATTTAAGCTCTATAAGGAAACAAATATTGAAATAGGAACAGAGCAAGCAATAATTCTATATTTACAATGATGCATAATGCAATTAAACATTTGAAAAATGGAACAACTCTTAAATATAGAATAGTTTTACCAGAGAAGTAGAAATATTTCGAGATTGCTAATTAGACAAGTCATAGAAAGCTGAAAGTCATTTTGACGGGAATTTAATTTACAATAAATATATTTTTGTTGGCGTACTAAAAAGTACTTTTTTTATATTATTGTATACCTTTTAGTCTTTAATTTATAATTCATATTATAAATGTAATGAAGTCACATTTTTTCAAATTCGCAACCAAATGGCATCACACGCATGGAATCAAGATGTAATTAAAATGATGGATTAACTGATAATTTCACAATAAAAAGATTCAAATAGCTTATGGTCATTGAGAACACAGATGTGTAAAAATATTTCAAAATTCTAGTTACAACAGGAAGTGAATGAAAAATTCTTTTACAGAATTCATTTTTACAAACATGAAACAAGTTAATATAATTAGAAGTGAGGAACAACTGTACTGAAAATTTAACCAGGATAAAGTGATAAGATTTAAAAAAGACATATCGCAATGAAAATTCTGTAGGCTGAATAGACTGACAGATTTGGTAAGTTCAAAAATTTAGCTTAAATTTTCAATACAAAAACATAATTGCTTGATTAGAGCATTTTTTAAAAGATTGCTTTCTATTTTTATCAATGAAGAACAAAAGAAATATGAATGCAATTCAGTTTTAGAACTTTTCATTATCATATTTATTAATTTTGGAGGCAACACATTGTTCAGGAACATGGCCATTTTTTTCATTGATTTTTCTGTGTAATTTAGGGGAAAAAACCCATTTTATACGTTTTATGTTTCAACTAACAAAAGGAAAGCTAATTTTGGAAACAAAATATTTTTAATGATTTTTTTTGTTTTTTTGTTTGTGTCGATTTTTGCACGAAATCTAACATACGAATTGATTGAGCCTTTATTTGAAAAATATTTTGTGAAATTCAACTCATGTGTCCGTTAAAAATATTTCTGAAGGATTGGCATTTACAAGCATAAAACGAACTATATTAATACAAATATATTAAAATTATATATCTGATATCAATTCTCTATATCAAAAATTAATGTTTATTAATAAAAATAAATAAATTTTTTGAAAAATTTAGAATTTCTGCATGCTTGAATTTACTCTATTCATCGAATTTATTTCGTTTGTGATTCTCACAGTTTATTCTTTAATTATCCATTTATATCTGGATTATATTGCAGCGTAGGGATATGTTATTTTAAGTGATGACAACGGTGGATTAACAAGAACAGAGTAATCGTTTTATGCCTAAGGACATCATCTAGGCAGAAAGGGCATATGTTGAAATGAAATCCACATAGAGAAAGGATATGAATTTTTGGATAATTAGAAATTCGAATCTAAATTTAACTTGCACATTTCAACTACTAATTTAAAATGAACGAGACCAGAGTAGTATTCGAATTATTCAAAAATATTAATTAAAAATATCTGACTACGGCATAGGAAATCGCAATTTTTAAGCTAAAAAAGGCCCTAAATATCATTATTATTTACTCTCTATAACTTATTATTTATAAATATTCAACAATTCTATTAATCAAATAATGATTAGTTTAGTTCATTAACGCTCCGCTTTAAAACAACGTCAGGACTATTTTTGCATGGACCTCGTAATTTTGAACCGCGATGAAATGACGAGAATGACACATGAACTGGCACACCCCTTTCCAAGCTTCCACACTACACCAACGGGAGGACGTTTGGCCCCGACGGGTTTAGCGTGCACCGAGCCTGCTTACACGGCGAATCTTCGGTGGAATTGGATCTCGAACCTGAAATCCTCCGGGTCCGAAACCGAAACCTTATCACCAGACCACCACCGTTTTATCCAGATGATGACTAAATAAAAGAATAGCAAACAGTTTTGTTAAATATATACTAATTCTTTCGATTTTTATAATATAGAAATTTCAAGAAATGCTTTAATTTAAAATAAAGTACATCACTTTGAATGCAACAATTAAACGATAAAACTACAAAGAGTCAGTAGAATCTACATCTAATGTGTTCATAGCGTGTTAGAAAAGATAACTGTTTTTTGTTTTTTATTAAATATATTGCATAGCAATAAAGATCTCGAAAGAAATAAGGGCATCATTATTTAGTTTCAATCATATAGGACGAAAGATATAAACGTATCTAAATAATAAAAAAGCATTATAAATAAAAATAAATTTTATTTGGGACTTTGAACCATACAACAATAATTAACTTGAACTTCAGACGACATTTTGAAATTATGTTTGTAGGAAATTCAAGGAATCAGATAAAAAATTATTCAGCGGCTAGCAGAATTACCCGTCGTAACATACGCTATGCATTAAAAACTAAAATGAATAGAAATTATTTCATTTGAAACAATATGAACAAAACCTAATACATGATTAAATTTATATTTGAAAAAATCCTAAAATACTAATTAGAAGCTAAGAAATATCAGATGACATATAACTTTCGTTACCTTGAATAAGTAAAAATGCTCGAAATCTATAACACTAAGAGAAGGTCCTAAAAACTTTTTATGCTAACCATAGGATTTATGTTGAAGAAACTCTTATCGAAGATCCAATGAGTCTCTTAAATCTTTCGTTCTATGTGATCACCGAGCGAAAATGTTAGTTGCAGAATGATCAGTTGAAACTCAAGATATATATTGCAGCAATAAACTTTGTCATCTTCTGTATTTCAAACGAAATATTGTAGTGTTCGTGCGCTTCGACAGAAGTGATTACTTTGAAGCATAAAAAAGGTAGATAAAATTAAACGAGTTTTGTTTCAGAAAAATTTTGCGGGCATTTTTTTCTAAGGCTGTATTTAATGATTGGAATTTGTTAGCATATTAACATTAAAAGTACTCTGGGGATGAATATGTTCTGTAATAAGATTAAAGACCGCATTGGTTTAAAATTATTTCAAGGGCTTAGAGCTTAATATTTTTGTTTTTATTTTAAATTAAATGCCAAAATATAATAATGGATAATTCTTTAGATACTGTATTCATTTCATTTAACAACAATAAAAAAATAACAACATTTAATCCATTTTATTTTTTCCTTGTACTTATGTAATAAAATGTTGACGTAATTTTTTAAATATTTAGCAGCTCATTTATTCAATTTTGGAAATGTGGAGCAAGTCTGTTTTCTTAAAATCAGAATTAAGTATTTCCAAATATATTGATAGGCCCCATTATAATATAAAATACAATAATACTTTGTATAGGGTTTGATTTATTAAATATTAACATGTCTTAAGAAAAGCTGAACAACAATTACTTAACTGTTCTTCAGTAACATATTTCTATAATCTTAATTGTTGCCCAGATGGCTATAAGGTAAACAAGAGCACTAAGACTACCGTTTCTAAACTTCCTACCCGATGCGAGAAAATCCAATCAATTTCAAATTCTATATGCTCTATTTTCTAAAATATTGCAAAGATTATTTCCGTTACATTTAACGAAGAAGTGTAATAAACAATTTTAAACAACTCGAAGGTTATTATTTTGCCAGCATCCATTTCCCCAAACTTCCACATCAAACCGAATATGGATTTTCACTCGAACCAGTCTCACATATAAAGTAAATCGCTGGCGAAATCGAGTTTCGAAACTGAAACACTCCAATGTTGAAGTCTTATTACTATAACTTAGAGCTTTTAGAATGAGTTTTGCATTAAACTTTAGAGTTTTACTTTGTTTGATTATTTTCGAATGCATGTTCAAATATGGACATGCCATCTAAATTTTTAATGAATTTAGCTTAAGTCCTCTGTGATTCGTACACGAGTTTGATTAGAAATGTTTCTCTAATTAGATACCTTTTAATTTTAAAATCATTTCTATATAAATGTCGTTTCCTAAACCTATAAACTGAAAGTCGCTAAAAGTAGGAAGTTCTGCCTTTAAAATTTATGTTTTTTAATAATTGCAAGATTGACATTATAGACTCCTTTCTGAAAAGGTAAAAAGGATTATTTAAGAATTGCTAAAAATTATCACAAATAAATTGCTCTTGAATGTTCTAAAATGTAGTTAAAGCTATATAATAAATACAACTTTAATTACTCTTTTAATAAATTGCCTATCTTACGCACTCTGCTGGAAAAACTTAATAGCATGAATTGTAAGGTTGAGAAACATGGACAAACTGACACTTCCCAGCAAATATATTAATAAATATTTAATAATTACTTAACAAAATAAGTGAATTCCTATTTCTTAAGCCAATACGCATAATATATTGCTTTTAGTTACCTATTCATAAAAATAAATGTAAAATATAACCTATTCTTCAATATGATAAGGTCTATTATCTTTATGAATAAATTAGGATTTGACTTTGGTCTAATGTTAAGCACTATATTCTCCACAGCATAATCCTTCAAGATGGCGCAATAAATCAGACCCAATTAGCGGAATATCCTTAAATCTTTACAGATTAACGAGTTTAAAAGTGACTTCAGAGCCTTACGGGGGAAACATAATCGGATTGCCCTCAGATCTCGGTTAAAGCTTCCCCGTTAATTATACCTTAAGAACTTGTATTTCAAACATTATTTTGAAAAATAAAAGATTAAAATAGATGAACTTTTTTTACTTTTCACTTTATCTGAAGTCTAATTGATTTAAAATGATTTGATAATGTATCTGAAAAAGTTTAATGATCTGAGAACTCTATAAAAATCTGTTATTTTAGATTTGGACAATTTGAAGGAACCATTTGGTGATAATTTAAATGAGCTTGTGAGAAATAGATTTTACACGCTTCAATTAAGTACAACTATGTTTAAAATTGGTTTTAGTTTTTCCGTATACCCGATATATAATAATAAAATATTGCAATTGTAAAAAAAAATGATTTTCATTAAATTAAAAGTTTTACACATTCCTAGATTCTATAATGCAATTTTTTACTATGTCAGGTAGTCTGATGAATTTTCTGTAAACTCGAAAACTCAAAAAGAAAAAAAAAGCTATACAAATAAATTTTTATAAGTGGTTTTAACAACAATATTGCCGATTTTTTTAAAAAAATTTCATAGACCTTTATGAATGAAATTTAGCATAGGTTTATTTATCAACAGAAATATCGATGTCGAATTTTTGAAAAAATCTGCCAAGCGGCTGAATACTTGTCAAACCTTCTTAACTGAAAAATGCAGTAAGCTAAATAAATAAAATTTGGTACTTTCTTTTTTTTAAAAAAAATAAAATATTGTTGATTTCTAACTAATTTCGTACAAATTCCATTCACGAAAGAGTTTATATTCTTTCAAGTGCATATCACAAAATTGCAAAGAATAAATTAAATTAAATCTATGATTTTATTACCAGAACTGTAAATTGGTAGAAGATTCTTCACCAATTTCCCCTCGGTATTGAATGCCAGTCAGTCTGTCTCTTCTGATATATGTGAATGCTAACAATTTTATATGAGAAATGAAGTTTCAGCATACCCTTCAGTTTAATTTAGTTTGTTTTATGATTTTAAAGACGGTATTTTGTGATCGAATTTTCAGGTCTATAGAGTTCTAAAATTTTAGGTATTTTAGTATTTTCAAAGACAATACATTACTTTAATATATTATGAATTTAATTACAGGAAATCTAATATTTTAATTGAGTTATCTGTACATGCATGTAGGGTCACTTGTTTGTGAATCGTAAAAAAAGGGTTTCTTCAAAACATTTATTATAAAAACTCATAAACTAATGACTAAAATGTAGAAAATAAAAAAAAAAAACTTTACGTTTTAGTCTAATAATAAAAATGTGTCTTGAAACTTTTTTTTATTGATAAATTATCTTTATTTTTCACTCATTATCGCAACATTATTATAATATCACTCAATATTAGAATCTTTCTACTACTTTTCATTTAAATATAAATAAAAAAATATATATTCACAACACATAGAATATAGAAATATATTTTCAGTAACATATATTATTTTTGATGTGAACAGAAATATTTTTCTTCTTCCTCCATTATTTAAAAAAACTTCCATTTATTTATTCATATATATATTTGTTTAGTTTTGGAATCTTCATAATTTTCTTTATATGCATATCTTTTTTTACCTTTGATAGAAACATAATCCCTTCCAATCTTCCATTTAAAAAAAGCTCCCTATCTAAAATTTTATTTAAATTTTAGGAATTCCTTGAAAATTCTTATAATTAGTGATTGCAAATGTGAAAAAAATATTCTGAGAGCTGAAAGAAAATATGCATCCTAAATATATATATATATATATATATATATATATATATATATAAACTTGAGCAACGTGGAAATTCATTTTTTTTCTCTTTCAACATGTTGCGGTTCTAAGATTAATGCTGTTATGATGAAAATATGATAAAAAGAATATGTATAAAGATGTAAATATTTGCAGGAACAATTGATGATAATTAAAATAAAAGAGACAGTTTCATTTTTTTATTTGCTTTTATTTTATAAAACATTCCTTTATTTTAGATTAAAACTAATGTAGTTAATGCGGATGTTTTTCGAATATTTTTTGTTCTATAAAAGAAAAATTTCTCATTTGTATATATATATATTATAATTTATATATAGTGAAATACTGCCGTATTGAAAAAAGGTTGTCGAATATCCATGACCGAATGGTCATGGCACTCTTCTCATAATCAAGAGACCTTAAGTTCGAATCCCGCTAGAGACAATGCGATTCATAGTATATAAATTTTTAATCCCTTGATTTTATGTTTTCATTTATTTCATGTTCCAGAAGATACAGGATATTTTTTTAGTTTACTAGACAAGTGTTCTGGACTTTTCTTACTGTCTCCAGAAAAGTATTCTGAAACTTCCTCTACTAGTATAAAAGCAGAAGATTTTTCAGTCAGAGTTGAGTTAATATGCATTCTGAGTTCAGAGTTGAGTTAATAAATTGGTTTAGCTCTACTTCTTGTGTGTCTCATTGAGTCCCACACTAAAGTATCTACTTGACAATACATATATATTTATAAATTTATATAAAAATGTTTTGAGGAAAAATTTATCTATAAATGACAAATTATACATAGATGCTAAAAATTAATTTTTAAATGCATTTAATGAATTTATCCGTTTTTATCTACATATCTTTAACTTCACTAATAAAAAGGGGATTTGGGAAATATTTTCTCTTCATTTCTTTTAGATCTAGATTTTTGAAATGTTGTACGCTTGTGCATTCACGTTGATAGTTCATTCTATTCCTTTTTGCAACAATTAGTATTTTTTTGTTCTCTACGAAGGAATCTACCCGGTAATGTATTCGAAGGAAAATTGATTTCAAATTTACATAGCATTAATGAATAATAACTTTAAGATTAAAGATTAAAAAATAATTAAAATAAAAGATCTACTTTTTAATGTACTAATAAAAATATGTTTTTATTAAATTCATTTGCTGTTGATTTTGATTTTTGAGTGGAAATTTTTAAAATTTCTACGAACATTGAAATTTTCTACTCGAGCCGAGTATAATTACAAACCTTAAATGTAAAAGTGTGGATTTGGAAAAGGAGATTAATTTTGCACACTTGGTAGAACATAAAAATGTTTAGGGAAATTAAATATCGTTAGTTTCACTAATTTCTAACCTTGAGACTGCTGGCAATCACTTCTGTTTCAATGAATAAAATGTAAGAACCTGTTTCAAAAATCTTTTAATATCTGAAATAATTATGAATTTACTTTAACGATATGTTGAAAAGCGAGAATATGAGAGTAATTTTCATACGCAAGATTTCCATTCTAACCATGTTCCTATAGAAGAGTTTCTAATCTGATGGAGAAAGGTATGCATTTCCGGTTGGAAAAGGACTCTGAGTGTCATAAGCAGTTATATTTAATAATGTTTAGACCAATAAATGAACTTTTGAAAATTCCTAAATTTATATTTTGATACGGTCGCTCCTCATAAGTCACACTTATTAAAATAATCTAGACACTAACATTTCAGCCTCAAAAAGTTCAAAACTTGAGAAACAAAACTAATTAAGTTGTGAAGCTTTGAATTTTAATATTCTAGGTCAACCAGTGACTGCTTCGAGGAGCGCCGTGAGTTAATCGGCCAATTTTTTTCGACACGACCATTAAAATGTTCTAAAATTGTCTACATTAATGATATTCAATGCTCTAGGTTCAGTCATAGAAGAGTCTAACTTCTCTTGCTTAAAATGTTAGTGTTTTAAGAATATTTTATTTAATATAACTAGATGAGGGAAATATTAATTTTTATTAAATTAACTGGACCAGGAAAATATATAAAAATAAGGCACAGTAATTTTTTAGATGCATATTTATTTACTTCATCAACATAAAATATTATTCTGTTTGTCATCCAAAGCATTTTTTCATCAGGAAGTATTTCTAACGGTTTAGAAATTGGCTTTTGGGCCAAGATAAGAGGGAATATCTTGTGCAATTAAACTAAACTAAGTTCTTCGAAATAAAATTAAGAGATTTTGACAAAATATTATCAAGAAAAATTAAAGACTTTTTTAAAAAGAAAAAAAATTCTGGGATTACTAAAATTATATATAAGAAATAAAAAAAATGCTTAAAACATTAGATGACGCATTTTAAAATATGCGAATGAAATTGAATAGAATACGTTTCATGTGATGTACTTAAAATAAAAAAAAATAATCTATACTTATAATAAAGCTCAATGTGTGTGTGTGTGTGTGTGTGTGTGTTGGCGCTCTACAGGCCAGACCATTCAACCTACAGCTACCAAATTTGGCACGTGTATACCTTGGAGGCCGGGAATGTGCACCTGGGGGTTATTTTTTCGAATTTTTAATTAGAATTTTATTTATTTAAAAATTAAGTAAAATTTTGACGTGTTTCTACTATAACTTCCGAAAATATAACTGCACAAAAAAGATTTTTACATGAAGTTAACGATCAAAAATTTATCTTTTAAATGATACTAATGTTTTAATCTTAACATTAAATTTCTATTTTTAATGAATTTTTAAATAAATATTTTAACTATGTTTTTCAATAATTTTTTTCGTCAAAAATAAAAATGAGGATTAAGCACGTTTCGCATTCATGGGAAAAAAATAGCTTTTTTCAAAGTGTTGCCATCACATTGATTAAAGCTCTAACTGAAAATAAATTAAATCTTTTTGGAAATGAAATCTGCAAAAATATAATTTTCGTCACGTGTCTTTAGGAAATGAAACAAATATGAAATATTAATTTTTCTAAAAAATAAATTCAAGAAAAATTCTTTTATGAGCTTTTACACTCTATATATTATTAATCCAATAAATAAGTTTTATTTTAAGGCAAGTTTTGTTTAATATGAACAAGATATCCATTCAAATCATGGCCACACAGCTAATTTGTAAACCTTTAGTAAGACAAAGATCTGTTGCGACATAAATCGTAAATATTTTATTTAAAAGTAGCAAACGATTATTTTAATAATTATAAATTTTATTTTGTAAATAGTTGTGAAATTCAGATTGGCAACAGTGATATTTTTGGAACTTTTAATTTGTTGTTTAAAAACGATGCTAGAATTTTGAATGAAAATAAGTTGATGTAAATTTGATAATATTATCTATAATGTAATAAGATTTAGTTTCATAATAAGTTTGTCTGCATTCCATTTTTGTTGACGCAAGAACACAACAGATTTACTAAAATGGTTTAAATAGAAAAATGATTATATTTTATGTAACTTAATTCAATAAATGCTCTAATAAATAACGAATTTTTGATTTTACATAAAGCTTCTGCTGTCGAAATCACGAATAACAAAATGCTCTTGAAACACTAATATTTTAAATAAAAAGAGTTAATTTCCATTCAACTAAATCAATCACTTAAACTGACTGGTTTATGAAAATTTGAATATCACTATTCAATAAAAAAAAAGGATAATTTTAGATTTTCCATCGATCGTTTCAAAAAAAATACGCCAATCAGCGCGCAGGTTTCTAAGAATAATTGGCCTAAGATTATGAAATGTTGAGTTTTTCTAGATTTTTAACATTCGAAACTTCATAAATAAGTCTTAGTTGATCGTGGAAAATAGAAACATTCATTCATTTATTTAAAATTTGGTGTGTCCAGAATGTTTCTCAGAATATGATACCTTACTGCATTAAATTTAGATTTCATAATTTTTGAAATATATTTATAATACGGAACAAAATATTATTATTGATTTCATTTCAATCCTTTTGAAAGCAAAACTAAAAACTGAATTTTATGCTAAATCTGAGAAATTTTTGTTGAATTATTCTTTGAGATATTACATAAATTATCAAAAATATTTTGTAGTTCACATAAGACTTAAATACCGAGATATTCTGTTTGCAATACTCATATTCAATAATAATAGTAATAAATAAATAGCAATAAAGATGATAAATAAAATAAAACGCTTGGTTTTATTAAAAAATATCTTTATATTTATTGCAATTTCATCATTTTCACTTTAAATTAAAGTTGACGTTTTACCGGAAATGACAACAAATTAGCAAAATATATAGAGTAAATTGAACGAAACGATCTAAACAACAGTATAAGTTTAGTATGACTATCAAAATTTGAAGATTAAAATTGTTTTGTTTGAGAATCTATTAAGAGACCAGTTACTTAAAATATTTAATTGAAAATTGTAGTGAGCGGTAATATTGGCGAACCGGCTGGTCGCCAAAGGCGGCTAGTAATAAAATAAAAACAGACTAATTTTACAGGAAATTAACAATTTCACTAAATTTCTAATTTGAGTTCTATAAAAAGCTAAGAATAATTAAATTTAAGGAAAAAACTGTTTTTAAAGACGCTTTTTTATTAATGCGTTTAAAAATACAAGCTATTTAATTCAGTTTATTTTTTTCCTTTCACCTTCAAATTTACAAATCGATAATCTATGAGAAATAAAATCTTTTTCGATTTCTTTTACAATTTTACTAGGAAGTGACAAAGATTCAAAATGTATTTAAACTAAGGTATTATCCGATGGTGAAATGCTGAATTATTAAAATAGTGTATTGTTATCGGGAAAATACAGCTATAAAAAATTTCAAGATTCTGGCATATAAGGGAATGAATGAAAAATTCATTACAGTCATCTTTAATTCCGTCAAATAAACAAGATAAAAAGGCAAGTTCAATAAATGTGTATTAAAGGACTCTATTTATCCTGCCTTCTAAAGGCTCCAGTTATAAAACTAATTTTTATGATCCCTACTTATTTCTGTATTTTATTTTTTAACCGCTACCTCACTTTATTAATAGAATATTTTTTCACAATTTGACACTGGTTTGATAAAAAGCCTAAATAAATAAAATGAATCAGACAATTTATTCGAAATTTCAAGTCAGAATTTGATACCTTCAGGCTGTTTTTATTTCTCAGAAATACATTTTGGGGAAACTTTCGTACGATGATCTTCCAGTTTCGATATGTTTAGCTGACATGTTATTTTTTGATAACGTACCTTTTGGGCAGAGTACAACTATGTTTTTACAAGAAAACAAGTTGAAAATCGTCAGTATTGTTTCCACATTTCCAAACGTGAAGCTCTTTTTACTCGAATTTCATATTTTTATTTTGTTTTAAACTTCCAAAGGCAGATGCTCTTTAATATTGTGTAAGATGTTATATAAATAGCTAAAATTCAATATGTGAATTCTTTTATTCTTGGGATTTCTATGCTTCAACAAATTCTAAATCAAATTTAAATTTATCTCTATGAAAAAATGCGTTCCTCTTGAGAAGAGTGATGTTAAAAATAGCATCACTATGAAAATTTTAAACGAGCTAACAAAAGCAATCTTCGAAAAAATGTTACTTCTTGAAGGCTGAAATGAAACTCAATTGAAATACAGGACATACCAAGATGGGGAAGATAATTTTAGAAATTTTTATTTTTTAAACTATACTAAACGGCATTTCAAATTTATTAGAAAACAAATTACCCTTTTGTTTTGAATCGTATCTTAAAATATATAAAGAAAAAGGAACAAATTTTTCTGCATAATTAAAGCTCTAGATTTCTATATTTGTAGTCTGAAATTCCGAACTGGAAGAGGAAACCTTAAAAGATTTGTAAGAAAATTTATATTATTTTTAAAAACTGGTAGGAAAATTTTTATTAAAGGAAAATTAAGTGGTGATTATCAGTAAATTTTATAGTGAATGGAGATAAACTAACGTTTAAAAACTGCTTTCAAATAAGAAAATGTCATTTAATTTTCTAGAATACAAAGCATTTCAGGGCTCAAATGCTTTAATGGATTCTAAACACACTTTCAAATGATGCTCAACCCATTCTAAGCAATTAAGAATTTCAACATTTAATATTCTTTTATAAATAAGGGAATCTAAGTGTTTAGAAGATTTTGCAAATAAAAACAGATATGGCTGAACACATTTACTAATAGTTTTTCGAAAAGAACAATTAGAAAAAACAATTATTCAAAATAGCATAAACTCCACTCATAGCAAAAGAGAATGTGTGGGTGTCAATGTTTGAGCAAACTCTGTTCTTGACAGACTGTTAAACTTAGAGACGCCTAATTTAGTCCAAATTTAATCTCTAAACTGAAAATGGGAATTTTTAAAAATTTCAATTGAAAGAATTAAGAGAAATGTTTACGTATTCACACCATAAATTTCAAAAATATTATTTCAAAAAAGGATTCTTTTAACTGTCATAAAATTAAAATAAATCTTATTTTCAATTATTCCAATTTAGTTGCTATACATTTTTTCATCTGGTTTAATTTTTAAGATATATTTTTAATTATATTTTACAAAACTGCATCGTAATGATACGCAAATCGGTTTCTATTGTTACTAAAAATACTTCATATTTGATTTTTTTCTTCTATTGTTCATGATCCAAATATGAAGATAATGTTTAATGAGCAGATTTTTCATTAACGCATGCTTTTAATGAAATTTTTGAAACTCTGTAGCATTTGAAGTCAAGGTATTATTTCCGAAGTAAAGAATGAAAATACATTCATCATTTATAAAGTACGCCCGTTTTTAAACGATGCCTTATAATACAAATGAATGTGTAAAAACACACTATCGATTCCTTTCAATTTCGCTTTCTTTTTGTAACACATTGAAATGTTTACTGTTACGAAGAAATGCTTATTGGTCTTATGAAAAATATTCTGCGACGCACAAGAAATTTCAATGTGAAATAATTAGACTTCCTAATCTTACAGATTTTATGAATTAATCCAGTAATTTCAAATTAGCATTGAAGTTATTGGATTAATTGAAGAATAAACATTTCCCGTTTCAAATAAAAGTTCGAATTTTTGTTGAAAAGGCAGAAAATTACTTATGTGCACATCACAATGAACAACATTGCGTAGAGTTTCAAAAATATTAAAAGTTACATGTCGATAAAAAATGAAAAAGGAATTTACTGTGAAGGCATTAAGACCAACCTGCCGATAAAATATTAAATTGAAATGTGTACCATTTATTAACCTTGGCGAACCACCTGGTAACCAAAGACCGATAGTTACTTGTAAACACAACGGAAAATTTCTCATATGTTATTTTGTGTCTCAATTCTATCCCATCATTTATTCTTATTTGTGTCATTATCATCCTTGCATTTTACCAAATTATTTTGAAGAATTTTATAGTTTCAAATTAACTTATTACATTTTCAATTTGGAAAAATGTATAGAAAATGATTGATGTTAAATAAGAATATTAAGGTCTTATTTAACTATCTTAAGTAAGAAATAAAATGAAATTTAATATTTTGAATATAGATTAACAGAATTTCAAAATCCATGGCATTTTTATCCTTAGGTGTAACAATAAAATTTCAAAATTTTTACTTCATGGAAATTAAAACGCTATTTAAAAAATTGTTTTTTTCTCCTTTAAATATTTTACCTAAATAAGATATGAAAATATTTATTATCAAAAAATTAAAAATGCCTTTACAGTTCAAAATATGTCAGTGTTTGACAAACATTGACAGGACATTGATTCCTGGACAAGACTATGAAAATGAATGTATTATTAAATTTTAGCATTTTTTAAAAATGTATTTACTTGAATAATTCTGCTCTTAAAGGGAATAATGAAATAAGTCAAATAACAAACTAACAACAACAACAACAAAAAAAAAACTAATCCCTTTCTGTATATTTGCCTTAAAATCAGGAGGAAATGAAATGGGAAAGAAGCAAAATTTTTCTAATCATTTATATAATTATTTTTTAACTTTAACATTTAATGATTTGATGCAAATGCTTAATTGCTAATTACTATTACGCTAAAAATAATTCAGAGTACTAAAAGTAATTGGCAATTAAGTGGCCAAAACAGCAATGCTTCTTTATCCATTTAAATCGCAATAATTATAAATAATTAAATTGACGAAGTATTAGTTTTCCTTGTTTAATTATCAGTGCTCGGATTGAAACGATGGCATTAACTTCTGATTTGAATAGAAGAAAAAAAAAGCTGGCTTTATTTTTTTAAAAATAATGTCCGTTTTGAAATAAACACGAAATAAATACAAAAAATCATTTACTTTTTGATGCTACGTTCGATTCCCTATTTTTATATATTCATTTTTTTTTTCGATTTAAACATTTAACAAGACCGAACAGCGAGATTATTAATATCTTCCTCAGAGATTTTTGTAGCCCGTGTTTAAATCGAATTTTCACAGCTGTTTTAACTTCTTCATCAAAGTCTAACGTTAAAAAAAATAAGAATTCATTGTCAGAAAGTGGTGGTAATCCCTAGGTGCAAAGTCTGGACTTTGTTTATTGTTCGAATATTTTTCAAATAAAAAAAATCTGATCAGATTTTGAATTTGAGCTAAAACATATGGCCTTACTTTTAGAATTTCTAACTTTCCTTGAAGTATTTCACACTATCGTCATTTATTACATTGTAATTGCAAAATTCATATATCCGTCGATGGAATCCCTCAGATTTCATGGTATTTTTTAACCTCACACTATGAAGGATATAGACTGACATTGTGAATTACGAAAGGGCTGTATTATAACCAGTAACCAAGTCATTTAGATTTATTTAATCAGAGCCAGACAGAAACTATCATGATTTTGATTTATTTTACTAAGTTTGCTTTCTAGCATTGATGAAAAATTCCTGTTACTTGATCATGATAGTTGAGCTACAAAAGTTTCCATAAAATTGCATGAAAGTAAAATTTGCCAGATTTAAGAAAACAACTGCATTCATTATTAGTTGTTTGTTATCATGAAGTTAAATTTCTGTTCAAAATGTCACTGAAATAATTTTGTATTCTGTATTCATTTTTTTACCACAACCTATTTTTGTAAAGCTCACAATATAATTATAGATTTTTGTTCAATACACATCTAATATAAAGATAATTTTACCCATTTTGATAAATATAATAAGGTTGGAAATATAAAATAGGGCAATTTCGAGAATTATATGTTTAACCAATACAGTATTTAACTGCATTATGATATCATTCATGATGCAGTTAAAATAGCTGCAACTTCAAAATACATATATTTTGGGAGGCATAGATTATATGTGCCTGCTTCCTAGTTCCAGGAAATAAGGAAAGAATGCTGCTTTTTCTTTCATATATATAGATTCTTTGTATATCATGTAGAAACATTTGTTTTTGATGCAAAATCCCTTTTCGAACATTAAAATAATCTTCAAATAAATTTGAAATTTTTATGACGAAACCATATATTTTGCGTAATCTTTTCTGAACGAAACCACTTGAGCCAGTGAATATTGCTCCTTAGAAATCGATTGAAATGTTTCAAGAATTATTTGAACATCAACTGCGATAACAATATTATTGTTTCAGCCAGAACATTCGCCATTTCAGTCCCCTTTGAGAAAGATGATCGTTCAACAAACTTTCTGCTTAAGTTGTGTTGAATCTTTCATTTGGACAATTCAAGATGTTTTAGATAGTAGCCATTAGTGGGAAACGGAAATGTGACTGATATTCGAGACGAGACTCCCGTCAGAGAAATCCACTGCAGGCTATTTTGAGAGTGAAGCTTTATTCTAGTCACTCTCGATTCGACGAGGCTTTCTAATTGGTATTCTTCCGAAATTAAACTGCATGGTTGTCATGAAGAGTGGCTTTTAATTTCGTGTTTAAATATCAAAGTCGAACACGAACAAGTGTTTTCAGCTTTTAAGAAACTGCAGCCTCAGAAAGCAGATTAAAGTTTCAATGCAAGAATCATGATTGGAACTGTGGCAGCTGCTTTTATTGAGGACTATTTTTAACTTTCTGGCGTACAAAGTATATGATGAGAAAATATAATGGTGAAATATTACAAATCTAATGAAATATCGTTGTAATATATATTAACCAATTTTGGTAAATCAGCCGGTTTTAAACTATTCTTAGTATCCTTCTTTTAAAGCATTGGTAAAATTATATATCTCCGTTAATATGTAAATGAACGTTGGCGGAACATTGAATGAATAAATTAAAAAATGCAGAAACTCCGAGTGATGACATTTTATATATGGCTTTATTTCTAAAATTGTTTATCTATATAGTAGACAAACTGCTCTAACTAACAAGGTGCCTGTTTACTTTTTTGTGTTTGGATCATCATAAATTAAAATAATTTGAAGCAAGATAAATAAAAGCCAAAGTTTAGGCAAGTAAAAAAACAAAACAAAAACCCCTCCAAAATGCATATTCGATTTTCTTTATTATATTACCGAGATAGGTACGAAACCTACACGAAATTTAAGAGGAAAACTCTACAGACAGTGCCTAAGGATCAGGGTTACGAATTTTTTTGGAGGGATAGGGTATATCTCGGCGACTCTCGGTATCACATAGCAATGTTAAGTCGAAAGCATTTACCAGACAAGGCGGATGGCATTGCACGTGCACGGGATTCTCAAGCGTTCCCTAAAGACACTTCGTTTCAGCATTCTATTTTAATACTCAATGTTTATAACGAATGAGTTCACAACTATTCACGTGAACAGAGCATTTTCATATCCAATAACGTAGCAATGGTCTCATAACTGACTTCAGCATACCAAAATTCATATAGAAAGTGCATACTTCATGTGTAGCAAAAATATTTATACTCTCTATCAAATATGCATATCTATATTTCAACTGATGGCGTCCTCAAGGCTATTATTTTTTTAATTAAAAGAAAATAATTTAACTTTCACTTACTCGTTCTCGTTTTTTTAAACATTTGATTGAAAAAAGAATATGCGTAAACGTGAATGCTTCAACTTTAGTCCAAAAGTCCATGTTGCATTTTAAGTCGATTATGAAAACCACCTTTTTTAATAAGAAATGTGAATTTTCGATTTAAATTTTGGATGTACTGATGTTAAAGCGGACATCTGGATATAGAGTCCGCTATATTTACTGTGGGCAGTGTGTGTTTGTTAGTACATATTGTTAATCTTATTTAATGCTGTCTATGATTTCCTTAATAGTTTTATTTTGACAAGTAAAGCAGGAACATATATTGGTAGATCGTATATTAGTGTTTTTTCAGGTCCAAGAGCCAATTTGTCTATATTGCGATAAACATGTGGTGGTTACAAATTGGAAGAAATTAATATTATTGAATCCTAAGAATTAAATAATTCCCTTTTTTTAATTTCATAACAAAAAAAAAATCTGTTGGCGACAATGATTGTTCTACTGACGTCGAATTAGAAATTGGATTAGTGTCGGTTTATTTACTCGAAGGTAGTTAATTTTCACTCTGACTCTGTGGATATTATTGAATTCATTAAACAAACTGAAATTTCCATAAATCAATAAATACTTTATCTTTGTCATACAAATATCTAGATAATTTTATTTCTGATTCAGTAGAAACAAGCACGATATGAAAAGGTCAATATGAAATATTGACCTTTATTAATTCCATAAAGCAGCAGCTTCAGAAAGCTAACAATAAAGAGAAAACATTCCATATTAGTGCTAAAAGGCAGAATGAAGAAAATTGGCAATAAGCGTTTATCGAAAAATTTGCCTTGGAATTTTGTTTACCTCTTTCTAGGATACGTAAGGATATTCTTTGGCCTCTTCGTAAACACTTCTTCCGTAAGGATATTCTTTGGGCCAATAATTCGGAGAAGATGGATAAAAATCAATATTTCCAGTCAATATTGATAAATTCAAAGAATTACAAAGATATTTTGTTTAACCTTATAGAAATGCAAAAGCAGATATTGTTTTTCGCTGATGAAATCTTCTGGGAAATTGGCCGAATTAGAGTATTCTTACTTGCAATTTTTGAACTTTTTTTTCCAAATATCAACACTTCAAGAGTTAGCCATTTCTACAACGATAATATTTTGTCTATGCAGTAAAATATATCTAGTTAACTTCATTTCTAATTCAATGATGGTAACGAAATCGATCTGATATTAATTCTACGATAAAAACATTTTTTTACCTGAAGTCATGAAATATTTTGAATAACGATTGACTTGTTAGAATTTCCTATTTATTGGTAAAATAAGTTGGTAAAGAACGAAATATCTTCAATAATTAGAAATTGGAACCCTCAGTTTCTAAAGAGTGAAAAGGAATTGAGGAATGTGCACTGATATGATATATTATAGCATTAATAAGATCTCTCTTGAGTAAGCTGTAAGAATTTAATAAAATGAAATTAAAGAAGAAATGTTCATTGTAAAAATCAATATTTTTAATCTACAATATATTGATATCTGCTTCCCAAATTAGAAAACAAAAAATGCAAAAACACAAAAAATTAAAACAAAGACATGTCCTTGCTTTGATTTGTAGAAAAATGTGGTGATGCATTTTAAATAAAGTAAAAACCTTGACATTATTAAAATGATTCATATTTTTTATATAATAGAGAGATATTATTTCTGGAGCAATCTACAGAAGTTATTAATAATTCGTTAATAATCTAAAATTATTAAAATAATAAAATTTCTTCAATGCATAGGTTCCTAAAACTATAAAAAGAAAGAAGTTGATCATAATGCATATGGTTGTATACAAACAGGGTGATCAAGAATTAACAGGAGGTGTTCGGAGCCCTGTAGCGTGTTATGTACTAAACGAAATGTAAAAAAAAAAAAAAAAAAAAAAAAACTTACCACCATATACATTAAAGTATGCGGTTTCTATTTATCAAGAAAAAAAATTAGTACCAAAAAACGCCGATATGGAAAATTCTGACGCTACGATTGGAAACTTTATTATATAATTTGCTTATACGGATACTACGTGATATGTCATCGAAGATAAAAGGAAGGGTTTCGGGAATTTAAGTCATTCTACAAGAATTCACCAACCGATTGCGTTGTAACTACGTCGATGCGCTTATTAGTCAAGCTTTTTTATCAGCGAGATGAAAATGCCAGGTTTGCTCTTCTTGAATACCGGCGGTTGAAATAATTATGTAGAGAACGGATGACCATAACTAGCTTACGAAGAATGGTTGAAAGATTTGAAACAACAGGAATTATTGGTGTACAATCAGGCCAAGGACGTAAAGGTATCAAGCAGGAACAAGGTGAAGAAGTTGTAACTGCCTCCACGGATGAGGCGAGAGCAAATATGCAGGATCCAGTAATGCACGTTCAATATCACGACAAACAGATATCCCGTTCTCAATGGTACAGAAGATATTGCGTAAGATCCTGAAATTTTATCCGTATAAGATAACACCCATTAACTGATAACAATGATCTGAATCTTGGAAATTTCTGTTTGTGGGGCTACTTGAAAAGTGTTATGAATCAATGACATGTTTTTGACATTCCTATTTTGAAAGATCAAATAATGTTACAAGTCAGACAAATAAATGCCGATATGCTGCGAGCCACCATTGAAAGCCTCGTGTACTGCATGCAATTATTAGAACATCAAGTTGTTGGTCACCTTGAGCCAAATTTGTAAGTTGCTATAGTAAACGTTTTTCATTGGTATTTGGCGTGTTGCTATTTATTTTTTCCATTGGCAGATATGTATTCTTTTTTCACACATTATCCGCTTGCAGCTCCAGGATTTCCCCTATCGACTTTTTTTGGTACTAATTTTTTTTCTTGATAAATTAAAAACGCATACTTTAATATGTATGGTGGCCAAATTTCGTTATATTTCGTCCAGTACATAACACGCTACAGAGCTCCGAACACATCCTATTTTTTCTTGATCACCCTGTATGTATATATATATGTATATAAACTTGGAGGTTATTAAAACTTAAGATGTTTATTTCTTTATGTATAACTACTTTAACCAGTAGTCAGCATATTATAGGATTTGCAACAATTATTCATCATTTCAATTCCACTTATCAAACTGATCACTGATCCTTCTAATTTCATTCACAATTGAAACAGCTTGCCATCCCAAACTCTTTTCAAATAATTCTTTGCTTGATATTCGACTTATTATCAGATCATTAATTATGGGAACATCAATCTTTAGAGCACTCTAGTGTGTGTTTTGATAGCCATTTGAGTATATTCTCAGATGAGGTGAATTACAAAAGAGCTTCTAATTGTTAGATTTTTTATCATTAAAAACAGATTAAACTTTTACACTTATTCATTTTTTTTAAATTGGAACTATGCATCAATGATTTGGATGGTGTATGTTGACTTAAAAATTAAGTTAGTGGTTTTGCAAATGGAATAGGAAATCAAATTATTGCCCAGATGAGCTTTATAGTGGCATATATATATATATATATATATATTTCAAATAATTTATTAATTTGATATCTCAGCAATTTAAATTGTAATAACTGCTTTTAAAATATGAATAACTTTTATCTCAAATAACAGTTTATGGAATTTGAATTCCCTTTTTTTATAAAATACGAATTGCCTTTTCTTGTGTTATGAAATAAAAAATTAGTTTTAATTTATATAGTGCATATAAACTTTTGTTTATAAAATACAAATTTGGTTTTGATTATAATACATAAATTCTCTTCTTTTCATAAAATAAAAATTAATTTTTATTCATTAAATAGAAAATTTCCATTCGTTCATACAATTAAGTTAACATTTCTTCCTTTTATAAAATATAAATTAATTTAATTCATAAACATAATTTAAATTTAAATTTTAAATTATATCCCTAAAAATTAATAATTGTTTACATAAAACCTGTTTGAAAATTTTAAAAAATACTTTCATAGCAAGTATTATTGTTGATGTGTCAGCTTCGTGGAAAGAATTTGGATGAAACCTTAGTTTTTGAATAAAAACAACATTCAGCTCTCCAATCGCATTGTCATTGCACCCCAGTTTAAAAAAAACTGTACATATTGCATTTTTTCTTTTGAAAAATTAAACCATTTTGAACTCGGAATAAAAATCAAGTTTGTAATTAAAGTTTCTTTTTTAAAAAAAAGTATTTTCATTAATTTGGAAATACCACATCCTGATCAATTCTCCTTCTAATCTTTGTTATTACTTTTGCAAAACTTAACAAAGTACTGCAGATTTACAATTTTATTTCAACACCGTCTTTAGCAAGCAATTTAGTAGAACTGACCTCGTGGTGAAATCTTAGATTCAGAAACAGAGGTTTCCTGTACAAGCCCGATTTCACAGATTATTCGTCGTGTTTTAGTTCAAGCTACATCTGATGTAGAAGTTCAAACATATTTTTGTAGATGTGGCTTGGAAGGCTGGAGAAGGAGATGCCAGATCAAGTATCATCTTGATCATTTGATCAAAAATTAAAATTAATATTTCTTCCTAAAATAAATAAATAATATTAAAATGCATAAACTAAATTAATAAGCCAACTGACTGATTAATCCTTTACCAACGGAATGACATACCTTGCCATTAAATAATAATTCCCCGATCTTTCCAATGGTTATTATAAGATTACGCGTGATTAACGGAAATGAAACGTAAGTAGAACATCAATTAATGATTGGAAAATGTCTATCTGAATAAAATTTTCTAAATAAAAATTCATGTGCTCTGATTTCTGCCATTGGAAATTAAAGGAAACTGTTTCTATAGTCCTCCGAAAGCTATGAGAAAGCTGTTTCCATTAAAGTCTATTTTTATTAAATGTGAAAGATGTTATGAAAATCGATTCTATATTTTACTGCTGTCATTTTGACCATAATAGTGTTGTTTCTTTTTGAAATTCGAGTACAGAAATATTGAGGAAATAATCTGTAGTAATTTGAAACATTGAATTTTGATTAAATGAGGACTACTGAAATAAAAATTTCTTTTTTTTTTCTGTCGTCTGTTTAAAAGTTTCGTCTGAATAAAAGGTCTTCTGAATAAAAGTTTATTTTTATTCAGTCGTCTTTTTATTTCAGTTTTAAATTTTAAATTTTGTGACACGCGATTCGCATATGCGGTCATTTACAGATGGATTTCGAATTCAGAATTCAAGCCTACAGAGAGTTACAACATTATGTGTGAAATCTTTCGGTTGTGTTATCTGAAAAGCTCCTCATCTCTATATAATTGAAAAGAACTACGAAATCTAATACAAATATAAAAGCAATGAAGTCTAATAAAGTTTTATAGGTTTGGTTTACCTAATGAGAAACTTTTCCTTCTTAGGGCAGTCAATAATAAAGTCTCACGAGGGATTTCTAAGTTTTCGAAGCGTCTCATTTTCATATATTCTTCTTTGTGGAAAGAATTTCTGAAAGATATTCTAAGATTTTTTAGATGTTGTGGGAAATTTTTAGATCATAAAAATACTTTTATGAGCATACGATAATTCTTTAGGAGTCAGGAAAAAGACGAATGTTTCTGGAAACAAAATAGAAAAAAAAATTGGATTGAGAAGTCCAAAACATTCGGTTGGTTGTTATTCTAAAATGAGAAGAATCTTAAAAAATGAATTTAATGTAAGGATTATGTACCTTATAGGAAAAAAAATTATTATATATTAAATATTCTAATGAGAATTTGAACACACACACACATCATGATAGTTCAGATTTATCTCTGTGTATAAAAATAAAATTCTTAAATACTTAGCAAAGAAAATTAAAAATGTTTTCTTCAAATTTTTGGTGAAAACTGCTGAGTAGAATTAGGAAGGCATTTCAGAAGATTTTGTGACAATTAACTAATTTGTTATTTTTATGAATCAAAAACTTTGATTCATAGATACAATATAGATATATTTGATTCATAGATTTAAATATATGATATCTATTCATAGATATAGTTTTTTGATAGTATGCATAGAAAAGATAATTTTATCTTTAGCGATGCCATTTCTATTGAATCAGAATGTGTAGGTAATTTAACACTTTAACACCAAATTAAATTTTTTACAAATTCAATACATGATGGTGCCACGTGTATGAGATAAAAATTTAACACGCTTGCGCATTATGTTCTGATTGTTGACAATATTATCAACGGATGATTCTTGATTTAAATTACTTTTAGGTTAGTTGCATGCTTTTGTATTTATGTTAGTTATATATTTTTTGTATATGCTTATAGTTTTAAGTACATCGTTTTTTAAGTAGTTTTTATGAACCTGCCTTCGACCGATTATTTTAAACGATTCATTTTATTTTCTTAGTGTTTGATGCATTTAAAATTAAACATTGTTAATTAATCCATCTGTTCATGATGAATCTGAGAAAATTTTGTTGAGAAATTCTTGAGATATTACATAAAATAAGATATTCTTTAGTGCCCATAAAGTTTAAACGCTCAGTGACTCTGTTATCAGTAATCATATTATAAAAAAATGCTTTGTTTCAGTAAAAAATATTATTATATTAATTGCAGATTAATTCTTTCCACTTTAATTTAAAGCATAAATTCTACGGGAGCTAGCAGAAAATTAAAGAGATACATATTATTTCATGACTGAAGGCTTTTATAATATTATGAGTGAATTATATGACTATCAAAATTTGAAGTTTTAAAATATTTTGTGGAAGAATCTATTAAAGTAGGAATTGCGTAAAATATTTAATTATTAAAATTTAAACGAACATTAAGATTGGCGAACCAACTGGTCGCCAAGGGCGGCTAATGTTAAATAAACCGGGCAAAGACAACTAAATTTAAACCAGGAGAAAATTTTGTGAAGTTACGCACTTTAGTAGCCATAAGTTTCTACAACTATACGAATCATTTATAACCAAAATTTTTAAAGGAACTAAAAATATCTTATAACTCGATATATAGATTTTCAAAACTTCTGTTAGAAATTTCTTTTGAAGATTTTTAAGATGCTATTTATATATTAAAAATGGATCATATTTCTCTGCTAATACCATTAATAATTTTTACAAATCAAGCACTATTATTTTGGAAACAGCTTTCAAGTCCTAAGTTCATTTAAAGTTTTATTAGTTATCCATCAGAAACAGAACTATTTCCTAGATAGCCATTAACTTAAAAGGAATACGAATAAAATAAATAAAAAATTTAAATGTCGATATTTAATGTTTAGAATTACAGGACTTAACTATGAGGTGTAGGTAAATGTCTTCTCAAAAGATTTGCATAGGAAGTAACTTTAAATTTCCAAGTAATCAACTATCTTCGAATCTCTCTCAAATGTGATCACGAGCTATCAGTAACGTAGGAAAGTTTTTTGCAAACTATTTCGTAATGATATTTAAGAAATTGAAACGTGAGCGCAACTCTTATCGACTCGCTTTCTTTTTCAAATTGAAACAGGGGATAAGGATAAGAATGTGAGAGGATAAGAAGTAGAAATATCGAAATTCTTTTATATATATTTCTGATATCGAATACAGCAGCATACCCGATATTATATTATTGAATAAAAGCAAAATATTTTCAATCTTTTATTCTTCTTACTGAATTCTGAAGAACGAAACAAATATTTTGGAAATGGATTAAGTAGGGGGTGTTGATATAAGATTTTGTTTTGCTCTAAGATTGAAACAGAAAAATATCTTACAGGGATGGATAGCATAGGGAATATTAATCAAAAAATATTTTTTGGAAAAAAGTATTTCACTCAGAAAACCCCCAAAAACTTATATGATAAAACTTATAAAAGTAGAGTATTTTTTGATTAGATGAGTAAAAATAAAATTTGAAATTTTTGCTTTTTACAAAATAATAAGAAAAATTTTGCTTTTCAGTCACGCTTTTTTTTTTAAATTTGATACGATGCATTTGTTGATATTTAGGCTCTGTCTCAATTCTTTTTTTACTCATTTTTTAGTTTTCATAAGCCTTCATGATAATTTTGAAGATGAATTAATAAAATAATTTGAATTTTTGCTTCAAATTATAATTTGAAAATTTTTTATTTAATAATTTAATTTTTTGCTTCAATAAATAATTTGAATTTTTTGTTTTCTACAAAGAAATAAGACATTTTTTGCTTTTCAGACACGGCTCTTTTAATTTGGTGCAATGCTTTTGTTGAGATTTAGAATTTATCTCAATTCTTTTTTCACTCTTTTTTTTATAGTTTTCATAAGCATTCATGATAATTTTGATGTTGAGTCAACTTTATTAGCGCACGATATTGCACAATACCTCTTCGCTATTGTTCGATATTTTGAATGCCATAATGTGACATGAAGATAATATTACTATATTTTGGAGCATTTTGTGCTGATAAGAAATAAAGTAGTCCTGATTGTTCTATTTTCTCTATTTTAAATATTTTAATGCAAAGTAAACTCTTATAAGTCCTGCAATGAGAAGACAAAGTTTAAAGATCATGACATTTGAGCTATAATATTAGTTTAAAAAATATAGCAATTCATAATTCATTCAAATTTTTAAAAATATTTATGTCCATATAAGTCGAAGAATTTAACCTTATAAAAAATCTGGAGCTCTAATTACTTTTTTTGAGATAATTATAATAAAGATTATCATTAAATAAAAATGCTCAACAACTAATCTAATAAAGAAATTTTCGCGACATATTGCTGCTATGCAAACGACAAAAAACTTTCTGTGACCAAGTGGTCTTTGAAACTGAAGCAAATCCAAGACTCTCCAATGTTTTTCAATTGATTATTGAAAGTAGTTTGATACTTGTTTATCTGAAGGAACCCGAGAACATTATTGATTATTCATTTGTATCTATCTAACTTGAAACTCGACCCATGGCCTTCAGGGCAGAGTGTTGGCCACTCTAACAAAATTAACAAAAATTATCACTGATTATATGGAACAAAATAGAAATAAAAAGGATAAAGTGTACTTGAAAGTAATTTTAAATTATATAATCAAGGAGTTCATTTCTCCTCCAAAAATAAATTTATTTAAAAGAACTTTTTATTCTTCTAATAAAAAAGCGGATTTTTTTAAAAATTATTTCTACAATTGAATCTCGAAATCTATTGCTTCTCAAAATCAGCACCAGGTGACGCCATTAGTACAGAAGCAAAATCTAATTCGATCGGTGTTTAACTAGTAATTAAATTGTAAAAATATTACAACATTGTAAAATCATCTAAAATGAGCGAGTGTTGCACAAAACAATTTTATAAATTTGTAAAAAGTCAGCTTAGTTAAAACTGTTTAAAGCTAAAAATTCATTCTTTATTTTTGAGTGGACGCATAAAAGCAAAATTAATTATTAATAAAGATAATATTTAAAAGTTTTATAATATTCATATTTATTTAAAAACATTTCTTATAACAGAATAATGACACAAATTGTAATAATGAGAAATTTCTAAAGATATTTTACATGAAATACTACTATTACCTCTATCAGATTGTTTGCATTTCAAGACTTTTAAGTAAAACTCTCGCATTAAATAATTTTTGTGCTTTTATCAATGAAGAATCTATACGTCCATGAAATATGCAATAGATGTCTTAATGACGCCTAATTTTTTAAAAAAAATTCTCTTTTATATTGAACGACTTTCCTTTTTATTAATATCTCAGACCTTTTTATAAAAAAAATATATTAGCTTTTTTTTTCTTTCGCGTATATCCATTCCTTTGCATTCTTTCAATAAAATAAACTCCAAAGCTTGAGGCAATAACAGGTGTCGTGAAAAAGGCTTTTCTAGGAAACTGTTTATAATCTTCTGGAGCTTCAAGGTCTAATTAATTCTATCTCTTTCAATTACAATGCTCAGGGAATGTTGATGTGAATTTATTGGAATTCCTTGTGAATATACTTTTTTTATGCCTATACTAGCTAATTTTGGTGATTGGCAAATTCTCCGTTTAATTTTAATTAAATTTCTTTGTTTGATGTTTATGATTCTCCCAACAAGCAAACTTAATTTTCATATTGTGATTTGCATTAAAGATATCTTATTTTGATAGCCTTACACCTTTTCTTCTTACAATGTGAAATGAACCTTTCAAACGGAATCGACTTCCATGATATCAGAGTGCCATTAAATAACGTAACTAAGATCACTTGTCTTTTAATTTTCTCAGTACTATAATTTCACTTTCTGATTTTTTATTTGAACACACAGATATTAAACAAAATCCTTCTTCCTTGACCATTAACATTGGATGAAAGTCAAGTAATAAAATATTTGATGAAACTATGAAAAATTTTTGAATTTCCCTGCAACAATGAAATATTTGTTGAAAATTATATAAAAATACATTAAAAAAATTTCTAAAAACGAGGAAAAAATTTCAAGACATTTAACTTGGTGTTATTAAAAAAGGTAATTTCTTAAATTTTAAAAAGACATAAAAATCAGTTCCTCCCAATTATAGTTGAATTTTTAATTAATTATAAATTAAAATTTGTAAAAAATTATCCTAATGCGCGTATTACCACTCCTCAAAATTACCTATGTCTATTAGATAGTTTTACCTATGTCTATTAGATAGTTTTCAGACGATCTGTCCTGTAGTGCGTCAGTCTTTCTCCCTTCCTACATACATATTCCCCTTTATTATTAAGAGTGGCAAAGTGTAAGAAAATATCGATGTAATGAAATGCATTAAATAACTTTGTGATCCCTTAGAAGATAAGATAAGAGTGTTTCCATTTCCACTTGGTTTAATGTATTCAGTCAAGCCCATGATTTGAAGAATGAGGAAATATAAATGGATATTATTGTCAAATATCCTTGGACCATTTAGTAACCACCTGGGTAACAAAAACACGGGAAAAGCTTTTTTTTTGTGCGTCTTCTTTGGTTGTTGTTATTTGAGGTTTAATGGCATAAGGACCACGTCTGCCCATGCTGCAATTTCAGTTTTAAGAAGAGGATGACGATTTCCCTGAGACTATAATTTATATGTTGAGTCTCCAAAAATCATAATATCCGTTTATCTAAAAATTATATCAAATGAAAAGACTAAAAACTTAAATAAAAATATCTTTTCTTATAACCAAAAATATCTGAATTCTAGCATACATCATAAGTTTTTTTTTCATTTATTGTCTAAGGAACAAAGTAAATGCACTTTACTATTGCATGATATGTTACAGCAAGTATTTTAATAAAGTTCAGGAAATAAATAGTGAACCTACAGATAAAGCACTCTTTTTATGTGTTGTAAAAAGGAAATACAAAGCTTATTCCCACAGACAATAAATTCATTTAGGAAAGTAGCACAAGCTAAAAAAATATATAAGAGAACCTAATCTCTTTTAACAGAGGTCTCAGAAACTAAATTTAGTCTTGGAACTCGTAAAAAGGTCAGCAAAAAGTGTTAATGCAGATTTTATGAATTCTTAAATGCCGCGCTGATGAAGGCAGAAACAACATCCTGAGAATAAGAAAAATATGAAAAGTGGCAGAAAGTATGAAAGCAGGAAAAATGAAGAAAAAGAGAAGACGTGTCATTCAAACTAAAAGAACCAGTCTATTAAAAAGAAGAGAATAAAATGAAATTTTCAGCAAAGGTAAGTGAAATAGCTCTTTAATTGATTGTGGAGTTTTTTTCTCTTACAAGTTTTGAAAAATGTATTCTTTAAATTATAGTTTGGTACATTTAAGTTATTTAATTTTGTGTTAATTAATCATTAATCAATACATCTAGATTAAAAGCAATAAATATGCTTAGCGTAAAATAAATAAAAATAAATTAAAACTGGAGCTTAAACGGCTTTGCAGCATTTTTTCTACGTTTTTGAGAGAAATGTATCATGATATAAAATCATGATGAATGTGAATGTCGGATTATTAACAAGTGAATGATTTTTAAAGAATTTTAATTCTTTTGAGGATTTTATTTCTATTTAATGCATTCGATCAGTTACTTTAAACATTAAAATTAATTACATTTTATTTATCATTTATATAGTATTATTGGGATTAGTTTCCTTTCTTAACCCCAGATGGTAGCGCATTCCCGTTGTCTTGAAACTTATGCAGAAAAGATTTCTAATTTACTTGGCTGTCGAGAAAAGTAGACGTTCACGTGAGCGTGAGCGATGAGTAGTTTGCGAGGAAAAGCATATCAAATTTATTTTAACGATCACCTGGAAACGCAGCGAGTTTCTTGTGAAATTAGAAGTTTGTAAAGAAAATAATTTTATTGTCTGTAAGAAATATTCATCACAGAGATATGGAATTGCTTATCAGAAATTGTATAAAAATAAGGAGTGGGTCGATGTGAAAAAATGCATGATTAGTCAAGAAAACAATTTCTTGATTTTTCTTGAGTAAAATCTTCTATTTTTTTGCAAACATGAGCACAGGGTATGTGCTCACGAACAATGAAGGAATACTTCATTAGGGAAATGTAACATATATACGACAAGTAATTATTACAGAACTGTAATATATAATAAATAAATCCTTATTGATATTATAGCTTTAAAAATACTATTTTTTTTCTCGTTGCAATAATTTAAAGAATTGTTTTTTTAAATACGTATTTTCAGACCAATCTAATTTCTATGGCTTTCCAGTGAACTTCCAATAAGACAAATTACAAGTATATAAATCGTTTGAAGTTTTATTGGTTTCCTATTGGCATTTAATTTTAATCAATATCGAATTACAAAATTTACCCATTTATAATTAAGAGCTTTAGTATCGTGGCAGAATCGATTAATCGGCAGGTTGCAGGCTCAAAACCAGATTCGACAAAAATTCCACAGTTTATAATCTTTAAAATCATCTGCCAGCCCAGTTACAATATTTGGCATCTGACTTTGGTTCAGATGACAAATATGGTACCAGGGTACTCACGGTAATCAAACTAACCGAAGCTAAAATAAGACGTTAAACATTAACATTTCGCCATTAACTTTCTATTTAGTTATTTGAAATTCATTTTGTTTCTTGCTTTGATCTTGAAATCTGGCATATGATTTCGAAAGTTCAAAATTAATTATTGTACATTGTAGATGAATTAATTCCCAATTGAAAAGGATAAAAAAATCTTCTTTAAATATATAATGCAATAAATAAAATGTATCATTTCATGATTAACATTACATTAAACAAAATATTCAGGAAAGTATTTCAAAATGATTTAATTTGAATCATAAAATTTTAAATTGTATTCCTTGAAAGATGAATTCAACTTAAAAAGTAAAATTAAAAAATGGTTGGATTTTTTTAAATCCTTGGTTACTGATAAATTAAATGTAATATATTAAAGAAATTTTCGTTAGGAATCCAATATATCTCCGAATCAAAGATAAACAGTCCTTGTATTTTTATTTACGATACTTCTATGAACATTCACTGATCCAATATCTATCTGTTCCAAAGGACACTTTTTTTAAATGCACTTTCGTTCTTTTCTCTTTTTATAATGCACATTTGCCAATGAAAACACATTTTTTGTGTTACATTTGCCAATGACATGTGTGACATTTACCAATGTCCTTTTTTGTGTTAAATTGCCAATGAAAACACCTTTTTTGAAGTATTAGGAAAGAGAATAAATACATGAGAAATCTTATGTATGATAAACCACGAAGTAAACGTTTAACATCGAAGTTTATCGCTTTGTATTATTTATTATTATATTAGTATTATTTATTATTATACAAGTTGTATTATTTACGATGAAGAACATGAAGAATTGTATATAAAATAAATTTCCCTATTGAGCTTGCTAGGTTTCTTGTTTGAAACCATGCCCAAAAAATGCGTGGGAGTTTTCAAATTCTTATTAATATCAGAATATTTATAAGCGAAGCGATTAGATATTTGCATATATTATATTTATTCATAAATATGTCAATATGGACATATCTATTATTATGCTGAATTTAAGTATATCTAGAATACCTTCAATTACTAATTGATTCTCATATAACGCTCGTTAATATTGCGCAATGAAAAAATAACGCATAATGTGTTATATTTGAAACATATATATAAAAAAAATTATATAAGGTGATGTCTAGTCTTGGTTTGCATGTGGAGAAATTTAGTATTTTCATAGTCTTCAATTTTTTTGAAACTCTTACCTGTTGCTTATTTATAAACAATGTAATTAACTGTTTTAAAAGACTAATATATCATTAGAAATACGCCGACTTAAACAACAGAGATATGTTTAAACTTGCATAAATTCGTCTGAGAATGCAAATCCCATATAATGCGATTCCCTATTAGGGAAAAATTATCCCTCCCATAAGTATAATTATTTTTCCCTCACCATTCTTTTATTATTTAAAATAAATAAGGCACATGATAGTTATTATTACTTAGCATAAACATAATAAATGATATCAAGTGGTTTATATTAAAATAATCTACATGGAACCCAATCTGCATCAGAGTTGCAATGAATGTCAGCAAATAGTAAACTTATTCTTATCGTATATGCATTTCAAACTAAGCATTAAACTCATTTTTCTTTATCACTATTGGGGAACCTAGGTGGCCTGTTTACAATGTCTTGGATTTCTGCCTGCAGTGTTCCTTGTTTGAAATCCGATTTCGTCGAAGAACTACCGTGTAAGCGGATTTAGTATAAGCTAAATCTGAATGAATTTCTGAATGTCTTTCTCCTGAGAATGAAGTGAATGAATTCAGGATCTGAATACCTTTCCCAACTCAGGCGCTATTCTCTTGTGTGACCGCTGTTCAGAATTTCCTGGCCTATCCCAAAATAGCCCTAAAGTTGCTAAGGAAAATATACTATGATACAATATATTGTCAGATTAGTCCATAGTATATTTCTCTGACGCTCTATACCTCTCAACAAATTAGATAATAACAGTTATTCTATTTTAAAATCTGTATGTTTGCTAAAAATTACCTTATTTTTTTCCATTTGTTTTCTCATTCGTACTTTTTCCTCAAATCTTTCCTTTAACCTTTTCTCTTATACTTTCTTCTTGCTTTCGTTTATAAACAGTTTTTTAATCATTTTCTTTTTCACTGCTTCTTAATAAGACGAGTGAGTTAGGGTATTTTTTTATTTTTCTTTTTATTTAGAGTCTCTTTTAGACTCATTCAAAGGTGATTCTTTTGTCAGAAATTTGATTTTTTGAAGATGCATTAATATATTTAAATCAGAAAGTCTAAATACGGGAATCAAACACACACACACACACAAAAAAAAAAGAGAGAGAAATTTTGTACATTTTATCAGTTACAACTTAAATTGGGATTTTGTTACAACTTGTCTCATTGCATTGTTTAGAAATTTTTGTTGATGCATAAAAAATATTGTAATTAGGGGAAAAAAACTAAAGCAGCTTTATAAAACCTAATGCATTGAACAAGTAAATAAGTAAAGATTTCTTTAAAAACAATAAATTAACAAATTTTAAATTAAAATTTATAAAATATTTATATCTTCATTCACTAGCTAAAATGAAGTACATCTTTTCACTATCTCTTTCGAATGGGTACCAAATGCATTGACGTAATAGGGCCGGTCAAAAAAATTATATTTAGCAAAAATTTCAATTAAAATTTTAAAATTCACGACTTAAATTGCGTGTTACAATTTACCCCTGGTCCCCTACTACTATTCAGTATTTAGTATGCAAATCCTACAAATTAAAACTGAGTAGGAATTGAAAACAGATTTTGCAATCCAAACTGTATCATTAAGGGTAAAAGAGTGACTGAGAGAAGAAAGGACATTAGAAAATTAGGTAAACATTTATAAAGTTAATAAACAAATGCTGAAAGGAAGGGGACTATTAAACGAAAAAAGGCTATGAAAATGATTATTTTTCTTTCTTTTTCAAAATAAGCGAGATTTGTTCTCAGAATTGTTAAAGAAATAAAAAAAAATTAATGTATTTTAGTGTATTGATGTTGTTTACTTGCTATGTAAATTGGCCATTTGTACTTTTTTTATAATTTTTAAATATTCTCTTCTAATTGGGTAAAAAATGTTTATCTGATGTGTACAACTTTAACTTCTCTAATTAAATCACAGGCCTCGCTAATTTTGTTTACAAAAGTTTATCTTTTTTTCTGGAATTTTAAAAGTCTTTCTGTTTATCTCAAAGAATTAAAGGAAACAATCGTTTTTGCATCCATTTCGTTTAGATTTGTTTCAGCAATTTAAACAATAATTGTTTTGTTTAATTTTTCATACCAATTATTTTGAGAAAAATTAAATGTAATGTGTGTGAAAAAATTAAACTTGTCGATAATACTTCAACCATTTCTCATCTATACTTTTGAAATTATTAGACTTCAAAGGACTTTAGCAGATAAACATTCGGAAACATTGAAGCGGCAAATGTTGATGTCACATTTTAACTTAAGTGGCCTTTATTTCATTGTGTTTTAATGGAAATGGACATCTTTTCTGTCTTAATAATAATTTCGTCATACTGAAATTTAATGCATTTACTTGCTTTTAAACTACACTGGCAAATATGAGTATGTGATCTTCAACTTAAGTAACATACAATCAATGAAACCATCGGCCAGTTCTGAAACCATAATCTCACTACACTAATGGGAGTTTTCATTTGGAATTTAAAAGATTTTGCATGCAGAATTTTATGTTTAAGTCTGAAGGAAATTTAATGGATTCGATACTCTCAGTCCACACGATTAAAATTAAAGCTTGTTTTCCGACATCAATATTTTTCTTTCATTTAACAGCAAAATAATCTCTGCCTTAATTTCTATTATCTGAAAGGTTAATAAGTTCACATATGGAGCTGATCGAAATATTTCACATTTCCTGACAAGATAAAGGTATCAAATCTAAAAGAGGATTTAAAAAAAATGTATTTTCTATTAACACTTATCCCCATAGGGAAATATATTACTTTAATAGATTTCATTAAAAAATTGACACAAACTGAAGATTGTTATGTAAAGATGACATGCGAAACTGCATCCATCTAAAACGTTGCATTTTAATTTTTCGAAGGATACAACATTTTCTTTCTATATAGGTAAAAACTCTCTGATTAAAAGAAAACTCTGTTGATCACAGACTCGAATCTTGAGTAGAATATATCTTTGAACTATTATTGCAGATGCCTCAAATGTAATCGTATTTCTTCTTTGTTTATAACACTTTCAAAGTTATATTACTAAAAATTCAAGCTCCATAGCTATTGGAATTGTTTTTATTTTAAAGCAAGTTCCTGGAGAATTGTTCTGTAGCCTTAAGTACGATAAACAATATATTCGCCGAGGATATCTTTTCAGCTATCTGGAAACAAAAGAAAAGTACGTCAACATTGTATCCATCTTTCACTTTAAGAAGTTCGAAATGACTAGCAACGTCTTCGGCAAGATATATCTCCCTTTATGTCAGTCAAATCTTTTGTGCTTTTGAAAGGTTCTATCATCGCAAAATAAAAGCAGCTATCGAGTCCCAAATTTTCCGGCTTTGGAAGAAGAAAAGATTACTGCGACAATCCATAAGTCAGGATCAAACAGGCTGTGTGTCCTGTCTTTGCGAACTAATCATGCTCTTCATTATTATTTTTTGTTTGATGTTCAGTTTTTGTATGTCACTTGTTTGCTTAGTAAGTCTTAGAAATATTGTTTTCTTTTACTTTGTTGGAAGTCTTTTACTATAGAAACAATATTTTGGACTGAGAGAAACAGTAGCGTTGTATTGCAGAATAAGTATTAAAAACCTTTGTAGTCGATTAATTAAACGCACAGGTAAGAGGGAAAATACTCAATTTTAGATTAATTTTTTCCTTAAGAGTAATACTGATTTTCAGCAACCAACATGCTTTCCTTCAGCGAAGGGTCGTTAAACTGTTATATCAAAATATAAATTATCGAAATTTTCCTCAACACATGTGACTAATCTGTGGGATTTCTGTATTAATACCAAAAAAAATAACCTAAACAATTCAAATGTCACTTTAAACGCTAAAGACTCAACTAAGCAATATTTTATAATGTGATTTACGTGCAAAGCACTCGATAGTCCTCAAAGTTGTTCAGTAGAGTGACCCGAGTTTCGTCTGTGAAGTCTGATCGAATAGTATTTAGGAATTTCTGGATATTTTCGCTTTTAACATTTATAACTTTTTAGGCGCCAAATCTCCTTGAAGATCGTAGTTGATAGAAATGATGATCGTTCATTCTGTATGTGAATATTTTATAAAATACTTAATTTCAATGCCGATCGAAAACCGCAACTTACTAATACATAAGTGGCAACGAACGTTTGAAGGTTATTTTCTCGGAATTTTTTGAATATTTCTCTTTAATATGTTAATATCTTAAAGGTATACTACTACATGCACTCTTAATCTCATCCTGAGCTGCATTTTTCCATCCGAGTTTAAATATTATTTGTATACACGATATAACTATATAACATGGTATACACATATATATATACTATATAACATGGCATACACATATATGTATACTATATAACATGATAATCTCAATAGCGCATGTAACCTAACCTCAAAATGTAAACTTTGCTTTGACGTTACTGTCTTTTTCTTCCGCTATATGCGCAATGGATTCGTAAATTAAACTTATGAGAGGCATATGACGTGAATTACTTGAGATGAAATTACACTATGTTAAATCGTTTCATGGATGATGATAGTTTTTAAATAAATGTTTCAAATAACAGTCATTAGATATATATTTTTTCTTTTTTATTTCTATGTCCTTACTTGTTCTATAGTGCTTTAAATCTTACTTTTATATATGCAAGGAAAACTTAATTTTTTTCTATATCAAGAGTTGAGAATAAATAACAAGTCTGAAATTCAAATATCGAGGAGAGAATTTCATGTTTACTTTAGGAGGTAATCTTTTTTTGTCTGGGGAAAGCACACATTTAAAAGATGTGTTAAGATTTTAACAAAGTATGAAAAAAGAGCAAATTTAATTCAAGCAGTCTTTCAAACAGAAACGAAAGTATTCACACTTAATACCCAAATGAATGCAAAACATATTGCATTATGTGGTATATTCATCTATTTCATTTTTCTAATTCTGAAAACATTTCTCTAAAAATAAACGTCTCAAGAACTCATGTTTAGTAGCTAAACTATACATGTTTTTTTTAAAAAGTTGTTCATAATTGGATCTAGAATGTGGTTAATTTTAACATTTGTATTTATTTGGATTATATTAAACGAGTTCTGTTTTTAATTAAAAAATGAATTTAAGAAATTTTTTCATAGTTTTAATTGGCATTGATTCTACGGTTGAGACCATTAATATATAATTATTAGGCGGAATGGCATTACATAATATTTTCTGACTTCAAAAGTAGTTGCATCGTCTTAAAGATAAATTAATTGCATTATCCCTTTAACTGCAAATTAAATTAATTTAAATTTGCAATAAATGTCAAGTACTTTTATGAAAATTCACCATACAATTTATGAGCTGAACATTTAATTTTTGGACCTGCTCAAGAACATTTTCTACACATGAAGTCGAATATCGCAACTTTCAGCTCAACTTTTCTCTTTGCGTAATTTTAATGAGCATTCCAGAGACTTTGAATTTAAATTTCCGTAGTACAGAAGACAAAAATTAATGAAAGTTCAAGACTTTGGGTTAAAAGCTTTTAAATAAAGTTTAACGTAGGTAAACCAATATTAATTTGGATATTGAATAATGAATATTTTGAGCTATTATTTATTTTATTATATATTAATTACCTTGTATTTTTAAATTCGCTTGCTTGATCTTATATTCATTAAAATGTTAGAAAAAAATGGAATGAAGGGTGGATAAAATTATTCATTTATCAGTTTCGTCGGAGTACGAATATAACTGCCCGTTAAAATTCACAGTCATAAGATATATAATTTCATTCTGAGTTTGTATTAAGTGTAATGGAAACAACAAAAGCTTGGGGAAAAAAAGAAATGACTTTTCATCAACTGAATTTGAAATTTCGCACAACTTTTATATGTAAATATCAGTTTCCATTTTTGTGAAGACATTTTTTAATTCAATTTATGAATTATTTAGTATAATATTGAACCTCTCTGAAACTCAATCCTTACAAATCATGTTTTTAAAACTGGAAAAAATTTTGCTGGGTATTTACTCATTATTTACAGAAATGATAACTGCCATATTTTAAAACCATCTCAACTTTTCAGATCTGATTTTGGTGCTCATGAAATTTGTAATGAAAATGAATTATAAATCGGTAGAAACTGACAGAGCCCTTTGTTTTTCTTTGAAACCACTTGCTTTCAAACCTTGAAAAATGTATTGATATGCTTGTATTTAGTTTCTTTTACATAATAATAATGATTTTATTAAAATTTTAGAGATAAAAATTAACTGGTGACGGATAGAAAAAGAGCAAGTTTTAGGACAATCGTCTTGGATTATTTAATTTCCATTGTATATAGCATCAAATGAAAGAGTTTCATAAGTTCAAAAATTTTGTGATAGTCATTTTCGCTTCAAATAGTTTAATATAAAATTTGTTTCACAAGGGCACGATAATTAATGTAAATTTTTTGATAAAATTATATCATAATCTATAGTAAATAATAATGTAAAAATGAAAATTATAGGGAAGATCTAAAAATACACATAAATTTATCATTCTTATTCGCAAAAATAATGCTAATGCAACTTTGCAATATTAGAATATACAAGAAATGAAATCCAAAAATCTCACAAAGGACAATAAATATATAGCATTAATGCATATACAAATAATCAACAAAAAAAAACCCCTCAAATATTTAACTGAAAAATTGCCTTAGTGTTACTTCATAAACAGATGAGCAGCATCTGAATTAATTCTTCCCAAAATTATTTAAACAATTTTAAGCACTTCTACACCTTACATTAATAGCACTTAAAAAATTATACCCAGAATTTGGATAAAAGAATTATTTAAATAATCAAATATTTTATCCTTAGGAAAATAGATTCCATATTTCTTGATTTCAAATACATACTGAATATAAAATTATTAAAAATATATTAAAAAGTTATATTTTTTTATTACACTGGTTTTTTATTGTTAAAAATTTGTTTATTTTTCAAATATTGGTTTGTCGCTGCCGTGTGTTGTACCTATACAGCAAACTCACATTCATCCAAACACCTTGTAGACAGGACATAATCCACGTTCTCACTTCCTTTTCTCTTGGCCACTCCATCGTATAACCTGTCGGTCTTTTATCCAACAGGGTTTCTTCAAGGATCAAGGATAAATCGAATGCATAAACTTCACTGGGATTACTCTCTACGGAAACACTAAAAGCAAAAAAGATTGAGGAATGGCGTCAAACATAAGATTACATAAAGGATTTTTCTGTAAGCCATGTCATTTGCAAACATGTGCAGATGAAAAGAGAAACATTTTGACAGTTTTTTTTCATTAAATTGTATCAAAGTTCAGAATGTATCAACTGTATCTAAATCTTAGGCATTTTGTTCCAGCCTAACCATGCGTTTTTGACAGTTGTTTACTTAAGTTCACAGTTTACTAAACAATGTAGGAAAAGATGGAATTTAGCCTTTCAATGATGCAATTGCTATATAATTCTATTAGGCCATGACTGAACTTCCCTAAATGTCATTTATTTTTACACATAAGTACCTAACATGCATTTATTTATATTATTTATCCCAATTTTTGTATATCCCATTCTTTATACATTTCATTATTTATCCCAGCTGCGCTTCAATAGTGTCCTTGAGATTTATATTCTCTACAAAAGTAACCGTAAGTATTAAGTCATTTTTGACGCTGGTTTTGCTTCTACGTTTGCAAGCATAATTCGTCTTACAAAGGTTTCTTGAAACTTTGTCGGCATATTTCGGTGTGTAAACATGGGAATTTCTTAAAAGATGAAAGCTATAGTGAATGATTACATGATGCCTTAGTTACATTTGTATACTTGCTATGAATGGAGATTAGAAAAGTTGTTATTTCAATCTCTCATATAAGAAGACTAAATATTGTGATTCAATCTTTCAGATCACATTGCCCAAAGTTGCAAGTGCTTTTTTCTACACATTATATGTTGTATAATACTGTAATTATTTAAAAGAAAATGGGATTAAAATGTCGAAGGAATATCATTAAAAAATTGTCAATGATTTTCTTAAATCAACACCACTATAATTAACTCTTTTTTTTCATATTTTTAAGATGTCCTCCAAAAGTACAAACCTTTTGATGTTTCTATATAAGAACTGAGAATATAAGAACTGAATATAAGAACTGAGAATATAAGAA
>JAPMOR010037819.1:0-53924 GCA_026543865.1 Argiope aurantia | reverse complement strand
ACTAGAAGCGCCACCTCACAAGCGATTTCAGAAACTTCAATCTCAATACTAAAAGGTAGAAAATAATTAAAATTAAAAAGCACCAATTTAGCAGATTTATAATCTTTTTAAATTTTATATATTTTGCTAATAGTTTTAGTTACATACTGACATGCATATTAAACTGATGGCAATGATAGGAAAATCTGCTATAAACCATAAGTTAAATTTTAGTCAAATTTTATTAAATTCTCATTTAATCAGTCAAGATAATCAAAAATATTACAAAGAAAAAAAAATCCAATTTGAATAGAGAAATACACTAATAGTAAACGCAAATTACAATGATTTATTGACACGAATTTAAAGCACAAATAGCATTTCAGTCAAACTTATAAAGACACTTACAATTGATATGAATTTATAACATCTGTATGAACATAATTTTGTAATAATATTTTCTTTATAAGTATATTTATTCATACACTTGCATTATAAATAGATAATAAACTGTTATTAAAGATTTATATAATTTAAAATAAAAAGAACATCGTAAGAAATATGCGTTACTGAGTTTATACATCAGTAAGTAAATCACACAATTCTTCTGTGCAAGAACGGCAACCACAAGGCTATAATATTCTTAGAAAGAGCTTCCCTAAAAATACATTAGCTATGACATTTCGTCAATCTTAACATAATACATCCAGAGACCTAATAAATGATCAGAAGTAGCACTTTAAAATATTTCATTATACATTTAATGAGAATTTTGAAACAATATTATTTTTACAAATGTATGCTTTCATTTATTGTTGAATGAACTATAAATTATTAATACAGATATATATAACTTTGAATTAAACAGAACGCGAAATCGAAGAACAAAGAGTCGGCAGGATCTTTAAATGTAAGCATAAGTTTTCTGAAAGTAGAATGCAATGAAGAGACTTTCGATTTTTGATGTAGTTTTATATCATCCCGGGGAGGCACACATTATGATAAGCAGAAGCGAACAGCACACACTCACAACAACAGCGAACGACACAACAAGAAATGAGGAAAAACTGATGAAAATATTATCCCTGTGAATATATACTGTGAGATTTTAATAGGGATTTCGATCACATGTCAGTCACAAGTAAGGGAAACACAGGGATCTTTTAGTGGAATTTGTTTATATCAGCAATATTTTATCTCTTCACTCGCACTCAGGATTACCCCGGTTTTGAATAACGCAGCTTAAAAGAACAATTAACTGTCATTTGTTCTCCTTAAACTTTTGAAAGAATTTTTTTTTATTTTAAATATTAAATTTAAAAGTTTGAAGAATACGATTTTTTTAAAAATATAATATTACCAATCAATCTGCCAATGACTGACCACTTTTCTATTTTCTTTTATAAATTCATAATTTCAGAGATTTATTTCTCTTAAAATAAAATAAGTAATTCGAAAAAGATACAATTTCATTGTTTTTGTGACCAGAATTTAATCATTTCTGAATGAATTATTCGGATGTAATAAAATAATTCCAAAAATTTGAAAACTTCCCAAAAGGCTGTCAAAATTTAATCAATGAAAAAAAGTTGAAAAAATCGTCAAGCACGCATGATATAGGATTAAAAAGTATTCAAACAAAAAATGTTCTTGAATTTTAAAGGATTAACAGCACATATGTTCTACAGCCTCCATTGTTGACATGCCTCAACTTATAGATTTATGAAATCTCTTGTAATTGATGTCAATATAAATAAAGATTTTGAAAAATTTGCATCATATATTATTGAAAAGCATTAAAAATTCTATCAGGGTCAATAATATATTACATTTCTTTAATTCAATCACTTCACGATAAACTGATGTGATCAAAATAAGATTGCTCCGAAAAGTAAATAATGACAGGCTTTCTTTAGCGTTTCTATAGCGCGTTCCTAGTTTTCTTTCCAAGGCAGGATAATTCTTTTTAGCTACAAATTTAAAGCAGAACTCGAATCTCTTATGGAATTTTTATTATTTGACATTTTATGTTAAGTTTTAAAGAACAACTTAATTTGTATTATAAGTAAAAAGAAGTGATTTTAAGATGTGAATTTTTATGCAATTCATTAAGAATGTGAGATGTGATAAGTTTTTGTTTCAAATTTTATTTATTCTTAAAGAAAAATGAATAGAGATCTCATCAAAGTTTCATTTTGATAATTAAATTAAGTTTATGAGAATGACAAAGCTATATTATTTCTTCAAAAAATCAAGAATTTTCGTTCTTAATTTTTAAACAGTTATAATTTGAACTCATACATTTTTCATAACATTTAAAGTATATCGAGATTTTCAAATATTCCTCTGCAGATGTTTCTCAGGAAATGTTTTCAAATTGGTTCCAGTTTAATTTTCATCCTTATAGTTTAATTCTGGGCAATTATATACAGTTTATTTCATATATATTCAATATTTTTGAATTTTTGAGCTACATTTTGTTTTATATAAAAATAATTTAATGATGATCTTCATAATGTTTTTGAGCATCTATTGCAGTAGTGCATAAGTGTTTAAATAGTTCATGAAAGCTTCAGTTTTTATATGTTATGCAATTACAAATATCTCAAAACTTTTAATAAAGACATTAAAATAATTATTTTGGTTAATAATTTATAGCAAATCTTCTTTAATTAATATTAATTAAAATTTGCAAATACATTTAAACAGTTCTACATAAATAACTCTGATCATATGTTTTAGAAAGGTTATTACAAGACTCTTGCAATTTATCCATTACAATGATTCTCAGAAATATATAAAACGGTCCAACCCATAACATATTTAACAATTAAGTCACCATTAGTTATTTGTCTTATACATTTTAAAATTAGTTTCAAAGCAAATTCTTTCTAGCGGTTATTAATATTTAGGAAGTTACAGAATAATGGTAATATCCCGCATGAATATAATCATGAGAATTATCATTTAATGATGATCTTCAGCATTCTTTTTCTTCTCAAATTAAGTAATGTCGTGCTAGTATGAATTAAGGATAATAGACATGAGATTTAGAATATGAAGTAAATTAATGAGAATAAAGACCTAGAAAGGCGGTTTCAACTGCTTGAAATAATAAATCGTTTTGCCTAACTTTATAAAATATAATAATTACTATCTAAATGCATAAATATAATCAAAACAATTTGTGCCTGCTGAGAACAATGCAAAATTTTAATTGTGATTATATAATTGTTTTGACTGCCATATATTTAAGGATTTATTCTAGCTGGCTTCTTTTGCAAGCATTTATTAATAAGTCAGTGCAAATATTAATGACGGTTGGAAAATCATTACTGAATATGAAGTCTGGTATTATAAAGGAATTTCATTGTATTTTATGGAGATTAAATTCTCAACTGGATATAGGATGTTCGATATTAGTATCACTGGTATAAATTATATGAATTAAAAGCATTAATTTGTTGAAATTTTCAAACATTTTTCGTCATTTTAGAATTCTAATAAACGTCTTTATTTAACGTAAATTTAAATGTTTATGGGACAAACATTTATGCTTTCAGAAAGCTAAGCACCATTTGCAAACAGCAGTGGACACATTCAAGAACGGCTGCAAGAAAAACTATAAATATTATGAATGTATGCTTTAAGTTATGTACAGGGTATTCTAAAATAGACTGATGATTTTCAAAAATGTATAACAGGAAAGCTCCATCTATGGATAATTTTTTGAACTAAAACCAAAAACATTCGGACTGAAAATTTATGCCCTGTCACACGTGAATTTCCTGCAAGCATTGTTTTTCTTTTTAACCTTAACCGTTTTTATGTTATACATTTTTGAAAATCGTCAGCCTATTTCAGGTCAACCTGTATGTATATAATGATATCTAAGATGGAAGAGGAGAAACTGATAATTTTTAGTTCATGAAAATGTCCAACTCTTTGGCACAGTTAATTTGTCACCATTTGCCTTCAGCGGATTTTTTTTTATTAAATCGAATTACTTGAGTCTACTGTACTCAACTATGTCCGCAACATTGATGCAAAATTCAATTCAATTATTCATGATAGTAAAAATCTTATCACAGACATAGAGAAAGAACATTTTTATACAGTTAACTTCAATATTTATCAATAAGAAATACATTTTTGTTTATTAAAATTTCTTTTTCAAACATTTAGCACTTTATATTGTTTACAAAAGCTAAAGAAGATCATATTTTAAAGGTGAAATTAAACAACATATAATTTGTCTTTCTCGGAAAGAAGTACTTGACTGAGTTTGCAACGTTGTTCTAGAGTTCAATTGAATAAATTATAAGAGTCAAATTTTTTTCATAGAAAATGGGAATGTACCTCATTACATAGCAAACTTTACCACCTACCAGTACAAAATGTCTGTCGTAATTTTTGCCCTGACTGACAATTATAGGAGGGAAGTTGAAAGTAATAACATTTACTGTAGGGGCAATAAGATATGGTTATTGATGGAGTCGGGATGAGACATGGAAATAAATTAGCGAAAAGTAGGTGCGAAACAATCTTTATTGCATTTCGAATCTCGATATATCTTAGACTTACAGGAAGCAAAAAAATTATTGCGCAATTCCTGGATCTGAGTCAGACGAGCAGAGGATAATCGATTGAGTTGTTCTAAAGGCTTTACCGGTGATATATGTAACATGGTATCAATTACTTTCCGGTAGGATCTCGATCAGCCCTAAGGGACAGACTTATTTTCCGGGCTTCGAGAGAAGTTCGATAGATCTTTGTAATAAAGTGTGCATTCGTAAATGTTTTATTTCCGAATTTCAATATGTGGATTATCGATATGACGAGATGATATGAAAATATTATTACATTACTGCATTTCATGATAAGGTAAGAAACATCATTATTCGATACTGGGATATTGGATGCCCAAAATGTTATATGCAGCACTGTTAACTCTCGTATGACGCATTTCAATATAACATGAATTCCTATAATGCCACGAAAAAATTATGATTAGTTCTCATATGGCACGGCAGACAATAAGATAAATTTAAAACTTTCATAGTTTTTTTTCTTTGTTTAGAAAACCAAACGTATAACTTACTTGTCTTTCTATATGAAGAGAGAAGTTAACAATTTGCAAAAATAATATTACTTTAGCAATGTGCGAAGTTATACATTGGAAATGAGTTTGAATTTTCATAAGTTCTTCAGAAAAAATATATATCCGAAAAAAAGCGATATTCCCTCCACCTACATGAAAACTGTGGATATTAAGCAAGGTACTGAATACTATGTAGGCCCAGATTTTTATTTTCAGGGTCCTCCACATGTACGTTTTGGCTTCGAAGTATAGTGAATAAAAGTGTTTCCAAACCTTTACTTTATCTTTACTCTTTGTGCTTTTGCTCTACCGATTGAAATGAAAATATGACACAACACTATTATTTTAATAACCTGACTGCTTATGAAATTTTATTTATCTAAATCTTGATTTCTTTAAATATAATATGAATGCAAATGTACAGACTGAGATATGGCAAATCCATTATCGTATTTGGTTCAAAATTTGATATAAATCTAAGCATAAGATGTTAAAATGTGTATTAAATTCAATTCATTTAGCTCTTTAAGTTTTTCAGTTATCCTGTTTACCTGTAATTGGACAGAATGACAAACAATTTTTTGTATACAGATTTTATTCAAAATTTAATAAAAATTTACAAACTTTATGCAAGGATCGCCTACAAAATTTTTGTCTATCTAATTCAAAGGGTTTTGAGTCATCAGACAGATTCCATTCTGAAAATGTGTTTTTCTCACTCATAAAGGTCTGAAACGTAGAGAATCTTCAAAATCTCGAGGTCAAATTTTCTGACGATTGAAAAAGTGAATGTATTTCATGCTATCAATACATTTCACAGCATGATTTTGTTCAATGAACTGAATTCAATTTTCTTGAATGCCGGAAACCCATTTTGGCAAGTGTGTATTTGTGAGTTCGATAATTCAAGCCCAGAGATAATTCAAGCCCTAAACAAATAAAATTTAGCATGTGGTCTTCATGTTAAATTGCGGACCTCTTTTAAATTTTGAGCAAATTTATGAATGGGAATCAGTTTTTCTAACCAATGGGCAAATCAAATAATATTTCATAAACGCAACGAGGCATATTGATGATATTACGTATAAAGTTTTATTTTGATTGATATATATATTTTTACAATTTTAACATTATATTTTTTCATTAAATTTTGAACTTTCTCCATCAACTGATTGATGGATTGTCGTTCAATCTATCCCTCTGAATTTTTGAGTAAAATTAATTAAGGATTTTTGATATTAAGCCATAGAGAGAAAGAAATGATTGTTACTATCTAAAAGGCTAAAAAAATCTATGAAATATTTGGAGCAAAGTCAAAGTACCTGATAAAGTTTTTTCTTAGTTGATAAAACTTGGGAATTTCTGTTGCTTGCAATAAAACTTGCTGCAAAGCGGCAGAGGCTTAACTTGTAGATTGCTGGGTTCTATTCTTGCTTTAACAGAACAACAGTAATAGGGCATTTGAACTGAAGCCATCGATGTGAGGAATTATGTTGAAGGGGGCGCAGGTGCTTTTCGTCATCAGGATATGATTCGAAAATCATGAGGTTCGTATCCTATAATCTCCTACTTTCCCGATGGACTTAAGAAATCAATTAATAAATGTTCATCGGCCTTTTTTTAATTAAAAATAGAATTTCGAAATCCATTTGCAATAAAAATAAAATTTCCAGTGTATTCCTTTGTAGTATTGTTAGCATTTTTAAAAGTAGAAAATTTAAATTTAGCATTTCTTGAAATAAATTGAAAACAAAATTGAATTTACCACCAGATTTCGTAGGAAATACAGCTATTACAAGTCTTGTCGCTTTGACAATCTTTAAGATGTAACACACATCGTAAGTGTCCATCCCTTTTTATTTCAATTTAAATTATGTAAGCCTCGCAAGAATGTTGTGCAGACATTCCACAATGCTTTATAAAAAGCATATGGATATTTTTTAAAAATTTTGTTTGAAACCCAAGATATTCAGTGCTCTTCACTGAATTACGAAACACTAAAATAGCCATAAATAAAAAAAAAGATAAGAAGAGAATAATTCCACTAGTTTAAATATGCGAGGAAAAAATTAAAACATCACCCTGATAATCAAGGTCCATTCAAAATTTGTTACAATTTTTAATGGTTTTTAAGCGCAAGTGAAGGTTTTTAGTAATAAAATCACTCATCTTTCTGGATTTTACGTTTAGAAGTCAGAAAAATTTTAATGATGTAGCAATATTTTGCCTCTACAAATTATATTAATATGTTGAAACATTTATGTAGCCTAGTTGAAAAATGCTAATAAATAAAAAAATAATGGTTTATTTAAGAAAATTACCATCATAATACGAAGAAAAACCTTTCTACCAAATTTCGCTTCATTCTTGTTTGCTATGAAATATTTTTAATGAAAAGTTTATAAAAATGTCCATTAAAACTAGCATTTTCTTCAATAACATGAAATTAAAATTATGATATATTTATATTTAACGATGTCCCTTCGATAAAATTTGTTTAGAAATTCTATACTTCCATCATGAAAAGTTGACGGGTCATATAAATATGTTCAAACAATATCTAGTTTAAAGTTACTTGCATAATTAGTATCAGGTAATTAGCATAAAAATCACCAGAAATTAATATTTCACTTATTTATATAGTCACTAATTAATAAGTTTGAAAGAAAATAAATAAGATTTTTCATGCAACAAAACCTCCGAGGGAAGATCGTTTTAACTATTCATAAACAAAATATTTTAATATTAATGTATAAGAAAATAGTGTTTAAATTTTTAGATAGTTTTTAATCACCACTTATCTATCTAATCTCACATTGACAGCAACTTTGTAAAACATATTCAAGTGCAAATTAGGAAACAAATTTTAGAGTCTATTTTAAAGCATCAATGTTTAAATAATTTATAAAAGGAGAAGAAACTTTTTTATTATTTGGAGACCCTAAATTATATAAAAAGCATCTAACTAATATTCATTATGAATTCTAAGCCTTTTAGTGTAAGAACCTTGGATAATGGCTTAAGGAAAATTCTGAAGGAATGGTTTTCATTATTTAAGTGGATTTATGAATTTACTTCTTTATAAAAAGTTAAATGATTCTTGTTGTAAAATTGTTTTGGAATAGCGGGACTTTTATTAAAATAATAGGTAAAATATTTTCGTATTATTGTTAAAATGGATTACTATATCATTAGAAAATAGTTTAAATAAGTAACCTTAGAAAAATAAAATAATTCCAACAAAAGTTTCGAAAAAAGACTTCTAGATTTATTAAAGCAATGACGATTTACCAAGCTATCAAAATATTATTTAATTGACTTTGTACCTCTGTTAAAGAATGGAAACCATGCGAAGGTCTCCATTACTGACATTTCTTCACTTTTCAAAGTTACCAGGATGAAGACGTGCAGTATCAAAATCATGATGATTAAAACATTAATTGAGCAAGATGTTTTGCATTTTAAAATATTACTTCCAATGTGAAATGCATAAATTCCTTCATAAATAAGGAATAAATCTGTAAATCACAAAATATTGGGAAAAGTCCATGAAATGATATTTAGATTATTTTAGTTTAATCCACACCGACACAAGTCATGAATAATCCCAAATTATCTAAATTACTGAATCCTAAAAGTTATAATTTTTTTTTATGTATTTTAAGCACAGCAATTCATTAATAAAACACTGCATTTTTGTTTTGGTTTGGTTTAATCCTTTTTAAATTGTACAACTGAATAAATTATGCAGTATAACTCAGATTTTAATGCGTATGCAGGTAATTGTCGTATCATAAAGTTAAGCATATTTGAATTATATTTTAAATACATATTAAATTATACATAATATATTTAAAAAGTAATTATTCCTATATTGTTGCTATCAAATTTTAAACGAAGGTTAATTTATTAAAATATGTCTTTCTATATCAATCATAAAGTATTTCATTTATTGGATAAACATTTTCTTTCTTTCTTGAGGACAGACATGGGCATTCGTATTTTTTGTCGCATGAGAACGTCATGTTTTCAGTATACCACTCCTGATAAACTTTTAAACCATGCCTGTGTTATAGCATTTATTTCCCCGACCAAATTAAACATTCAACATGATTAATACCCGAGCTATATTAAGGAAAATAGGGACTTGTGTCTCAGTTACTTCCATCGCGAATCAGATCATAAAACTTTAAGACTTTTCTAATATTAAATATTTGAAATAATTATATCACACTTATAGTCATTTGGCAACATTTTGAACTTGGCTTTGATCTTGACTATTGTCACAAGTATTTATACACATGATAAATATCACCCTATTCCAAACAATTTGTACACTAAAGCTGATGATATTGCCAATATATTAATACCTGAATATCAATTAATTCCAAATAAATTGTTTTGTAAGATTGTAAATATTATACATTCTTTAATGCATGAATATCGTTTTTCGATATTGTTATATTTATAAATTGAGTTATATTATTCAGATTCAGAACACTGCTTTCACATGGATAATTGAAATACACGATATAAAATTCCTTCATGAATGTATGTTTCCTTCACTCCAATAAATATCCCAAATGTTATTCACCTCAAACAACTCCCACTTTCGATAGCTGTCATCCAACGGACCGAGAGAGAGATTCCCGAAAGAACGCTTTTCCGATCAATCGTTAGATTCATACCTGTCTATTGGAGCGAAACCAGTATTTAATGTGATTAATTGCTATGCAGAGCGCTCTCCTTCAACGCTGAATTGCGTTATAAACTGTGGGAAAGACAACAGTCCAAAGTCGTTTATCATTGAGAAGCGTGATATTAAGTGGCTTGTCAATAGATATCTTTCTAGAGGCATTCAGGAATGCAAGTCGTTGGGAATTATTCCACTCTGGACAGATGGTAGTAGAAAATGCGTAAAAATAAGGTCGTAAACTGTGTGCGTGATTCTTTTAAAGAAGTTTCTTCAACTCAAAATGTTCAATATTAGCATTATTGTTAGTTGTATAATGCCACATTATTTTCTCATAATTATGTGAATTATGAAGTCATCGTAATATAGGAAAATTGATTGTATTGATTTGGTTATTACCTAAATGCAACTGCTTGTTTATTTTTATGCAATTATTTTGCGCTGTTAATTTATTGGAGGATTACTTTATGTTATTTGGAGGATTACTTTTGATAGAAAGTCGTAATGTATTTAAAAAATCGTTAATTTTTGGAAATTTTTTGTCTTTGCTGTAAAGCTGAAATTTAAATCAGTTTCAATTGCTATGGATAAATGTAGATTTTTACAACGATTCTTGAAGCATTTATTAGTCCTACTATTAGACGCTTACTTTACATTTACAGCTCATTCAATTCATTTCAGTTTTATGATGTTGTGGTTTTTAAATTTCTAAAGATTTTTTTTTAATGTTTTATAATGCTGCTTTTCTGCACATTGAAAACTCGATAGTGATATTATATCTTAGTTATTTTACTGCCATATTTTATTGTATTGGAATTTCTAGTCCTCAATATAAATGTCATACATCTTTTGAATGAGATATGTACCTGTATGTAAATAAATTAACAGAGATCGAATTTAAAAATAACACAATAGAATCAAAACAATTAATTTTAATATACACTTAAATATAATTAATGATTACTTTAAAAAGTAATAATTTAGATGAGATTTATTAAGCCAGAAATCTGCATGTTTTCATATAGAATGAAATAACAGTAAATGTCCCAAATATCAAGAGTCACTTGATAAAGATGCTAAATAGCATGTATCATAGTGAAAGATTAAAAGTCGATAACTGATTCGAAACTCAATTCTACCTTAACCTTTAACTGGGGACGTGCGGTCTGTGAGACCATTATCGATGTAATTTCGGTCACCCCTATTCTATTTTTAGCTCAATTGAATGGATTGACCCTGTAGCTTCCTGTTTTGTGATCTTCAATACACGTGGACTTCTTCAACCGATTTCAGCTGATGCCTTTTAAAATAATTCAGATAGTTCTTCAAGCGCGGTCTCTAAGCTCGCACCTCCCTGTTAGTGTCCCAGTGATAAACAAGGCTTATCAGATGGCGCTAAAACTTGGGCCCCGAAATATCATCCAGTATACTGATCCTATTATAAAGCAGTGTTCCAGACACTTTTAAATGAAGCAGAAAGTGATTTTAAAGATAAGGATAATTGTACAAAAAAGTTTTTCGGTGAAAGTTCGCATTCAACTGATTCTGATATGTATGTTTAAACATAATTAATTTTTCTAGTGATAATGTATTTTGATAAATTTATAAAATATATTAATATACCAAGAGATATATATACAGAATTTATAGGTTGATTTTTATACTAGTTCTTAACCTGTATGTTTAAAATGCCCTAGAAAACTGTGCTATGAAAGTCACACAAGCCGATAGAAAAAGGGCCAATTTTACCCATTGTCATATATTTTATTTTCATATAATTGTAGAATTTTACATTATATTGTCTTCTATATACCGTCATATACAGTAAAAATAAATATGATTTAAAAAGTAATATGATTTTCCAAGAATATTATTTATTGTAACATGTAATTTCAGAAGAGAACGTTTCTTCCAATGCATTTACTTTTTGCAATGATAATATATTTTGAAAAATTTCTAAAACATATCTATATATCAAGAAAAATATCTGCAATATATATTGGCAGTTTTTCATACTAATACATTTATTAGAAAATTACTTTGAGTGTAAATGAAATGCGGTCTCGTAGACCGCACCTCCCCAGTTAAGTCCTAAAATTTCACCTCCCCAGTTAAGGGTTAAACACGTGTGTATGCCGACATGTCGCATGTTAAGTTAGCTGTCGTGAGTCAAACGTCCTCAGTATAATTTGAATAACAGGCTCAGTTGTAGATTCGAGATTCCCAGGTCTAATCAAAATGCCCCATATGGTTTGTCATCACATTGGAAATTTTAAAAACATCATTTTATGCTAAGACTTTGTACAATTCGTTTTTAAATAATTTATAGGATAAACTGCATAATGGAATTGCATGCCATAGCTGTGTTTTTATTTATACAGGATGTTGCCGAATTCAACCGACAAATTCAGAGGAATGATAGTAGGCAATGCAGAGGATAAAGAATCTCGATGCAACATGGGATCCCAAACGACGTTTAGTAGGTGAAAATCACAAAACATAGAGAGTTGGAAACTGTAAAAAATTAATAAAAAAATAAATGGTGTTTCAACTATGAATTTTTTTAAAGTGAAAGCCTATTCTTAAAAGTTTTTTTTTTTTTTCATGCTGGTAAAATGCAGATTTGATGATCTAGGGAGTCGTAAATTACTGAAAACGAAAAAGTAGTTTAGAACACATATTTGCAAAAATATTAAAACTTGAAGAAAAATAAAAGCTTGAAAATGTAAGGAATTTTATATTCTATAATTTGATGTAAGCGCGTAGTGTGTGAACTGGGGAGCGTTAAAGGTATTCAAGAAAAAAATCAAAAATTTGATTTGATTCGAATTTGAAAATTTGATTAAAAAATTTGTCAAATTTGAAAGATAAATTCAGAGCAAGGATAACAGGCATTAAGTAGATGAGAAATTTCCAGAAAACATAGGGTCTCAGGTAATGTTTTTCAATGAAAATCGCAAATCGGATGGAGTTCGCATCCAGGATTCTTGATGCCACACCAAAAGATGCACAGTTTTCTGCTAGTTTTATTTTCAAATGAAGTCTACTTTACGAGAGAAAGTGTCTTCAACACGCAGGATGCAAACATTTGGTCATTCGAAAATCCCCACATCTATATCTCGTCGAACGTATAACACAAGTTTGATATTAACATCTGGGCAGAGTTATTATTAAAGCACAAAGTACCTTGTTTTCTTCCAGCACGTTCCTCCGGATTTACTGCAGGGATTAATGCCAGAACATTTGATTAATGAATGAAAGAGCATCATCACATTTTATTTACATTCGTAAAATCTAACTTGTTTGCGAATGAAGTTTAACGTCCATGAATTCTGCAATTCTCATTAATGAATACTTGCTCGCTGCTTTTAATTTTTTCGAACGCATGAAAAATGTACATTCGAGAAGGCTTCTTCTCGATTACCTTGTTCCTAATCCTCGCATTCATAGGGCTATTCTCTTCGACAGACTCATTGTCTTTTCGACGTCTGTTTTTGAGATTTTTACTGAATAAACTATGATTTGGTATGTTTTGCGGTAAAGTTTCATCTATTAATGCCTATTATTCTTGCTCTAAATTTCTTTCAAATTTGACAACGCTCTCTGCGAACATTAGTACTGATGCTGCAGCGAAGTTTCCCGGTTCCCATTTTGGTTTTTCATGAATATCTTTAACACTCCCAAGTTCTCACACTTCACGTTTATATCAAATTAAAGAATATAAAAATCCTTACATTTTCAAGCTTTCACTTTTCTTCAAGTTTTAATATTTTTGTAAATATGTGTTTTAAACTACTTTTTCGTTTTCAGTAACTTAATACCTCCTAGATCATCAAATACGCATGTTACCAGCATGAAAAAGCTTTTAATAATGTGATTTCACTTTTAAAAAATTCATAGTTGAAGCACCATTTGTTATTTTTTTATTAATTTTTTACAGTTTCCAACAGTTCTCAGACTCTCTATATTTTTGGGATTTTCACCTTCTAAACGTCGTTTGGGACCCCATGTTACATGGTTATTCTTTATCCTCTTGATTGCCTACTATCACCCCTCTGAATTTGTCGGTTGAATTCAGCAACACCCTGTATACATAAAAACACAGCTATGGGATGCATTGCCATTATGCAGTTTATCCTATAAATTATTAAAAAACGAATTGTACAAGGTCTTAGCATGAAATGATGTTTTTAAAATTACCAAAGTGATGACAAACCACATGGGGCATTTTGATTAGACCTCGTAATCTTGAATCTACAACTGAGCCTGTTCTTCACATTATACTGAGTACGTTTGACTCACGATAACTAACTTAACATGTGACATGTCTGCATACACACGTGTTTAAGGTAGAATTGTGTCTGGAATCAGTTATCGACTTTTAATCATATTCTTCTAATATGATACATGCTATTTAGCATCTTTATCAAGTGGCTCTTGATATTTGGTACATTCACTGTTATTTCATTCTATATGAAAACATGCAGACTTCTGGCTTAATAAATCGCGTCTAAATTATTACTTTTTAAAGTAATCATTAATTATATTTCAATATATATTAATTGTTTTATCTTTAAAATTTAATTATTTGGTTAATTAGTTAAATTTTAAAGATTGAAAATTTAATTAAATTTTCAATCTTTAAAATAAACATTGAAAATACTTTGCATGAAGCCACGTTGTCGAAAGAATTATAATTATTATTTAAAAACTGTTTCATAGAATTTAATCCATCACATATTTGTAAAAATACAATATCGTAATCAATTTTCATTTATCTCTTGAGGAGGTAGAAAAATAAAATTGTATAAAGCAGGATGATTTGACTTTAAAATAATGTACTATTTCATTATTTTCCAATATTAACATAATCGAATTTTCATTACGAAGAAATGATGCTATGTTGTAACGCGAAAAAAACCATCACTTAATAACACATTTCAGCAGAAAAACATATACAAAATATTTATTAAATTTATAATGAATCAATGTTCTACAAATAATGCTTTGGCTATCACAAATATTAAATATTTGACTATTAATTTGCAAATCATTACAACAATTATAACGACAAATTAAATACTAATTATATTCGAAACCATCAAAGGATCAAGTGGAGAGACAGTTAATTGCTAAAATCAGAATTTCTGTAAATGAAGGATTTATCATCTCATTTGACTGTACCTTTGAAACATTCACTGAACGATATATCTTCGACTATCGTCAAAATCTAATGATTCAGGAATCCATGAATTCAGGAATTTCGAAATTGAATTCCTAGTCGATATCGAGTTATAATTCAATTTTGAACTGTGTTTAAATGCACACGATTTGTGTTTAAATACACGGATTTGTATACAAATATGGCATGATAAAACAAGCTTAGAAACTTAAAATTATACCATTTTTATGTAAAATATGGACATTGACTTACTTTAAATAATCCTAATATCATATTTTACTTCATTTCTACAAGATATGTTTTTTAAACACTTTTAATTAATTTTACATGTTTCATACTTGTATGGATGACATTTTGTCCTCAATTTTTCGCTCACTTCTCTTGTATTAGAGTTTAGAAAAGTTCTGCAGTTATTGGTTTCCGATGAACAATAAAATATTTTAATATTTTAAGAACTTAATTATCGGTAAATTGATTATTCAATAGTTGAATTTTGATTCTGTGCAAAGAGATACATTTGCAAATGAATATTAGAAGATATTGATTGGTAGATTCTATAATATTTCAAATTATAAATGGTTATATATAAGATCTGAATGTAGACAATAAGACAAAACAAATAAGTTTGTTAAAAGTAAAGTTTATCAATGTCCTATAATGTAGAAAATACTGTTTTTATATAAAATGTTTGAAGTTATAGTCTTATAGTGCTGAAACTTGACTAATTTATATTTGTACTTTGTTCCCAGAATTTTAATAAACAATTTTCTTTCTTCTTTATATTTCATCATTAAAAGTACATCATTAAACACTTTCTAAATGAATTATTTTTTATATTTAAAAAAAATATTTGTTCGCTTAATAGTCTTCTGTTATTATTTATGAATAGGTCAGAAGTTTGAATATGGGTATACTGAAAATTGTTGTCATATTGAAAGTTGCTTAATCAAACATCTGCATAAACAACAGTTGAAGCAATGAAATCACAAGTGATTTTAAAATTTCTCATATAGATGGTGCTTTAAATTTCTATAAAATGGGTAAAAGTGACAGAAGTTGATCTCAATATGGATTTTTAAGACATATCGTTATAAATATTTTTTCCCAGAAATTTTAAACTTTAATAAACAAAGGGAACATAGACAAAATTAATTAATAAACTACATCCGGCTGAATAGAACTTCAATCATAAAATTTCCCAGCCAAAGTTTTCTTTTTCCTATTCTCTCTTATTATGTAATTTACAAAATATCTATGATTAAAATAAGTTTATCCACTTGAGGAAACAACGAATGAAATCATTACGATTAACTGTTTGTATGTGTGCATCAAATTTATAAGTTTAGACTTCTTAGTGCGAAAGAATCACTTGAGAACTCTTTGACTCGAACAATAAAAAAAAATCTATATTGGCCACGAGATAGATCTGTGATTCATACTTATCAAAAACATCGTAATAAGAATAATATTAAAAATTCTTAATGCAAAATTACTTAAAATTTGCTTTTTGCAAGCCATGATCAACTATAATTTAACTATTCAATTTAGAAGAAGCATTAGGGGTATCGTGAGACGAATCTCGTAACTTTCAACTTGGTCGGATGACGATTATATCTCCATAGTTGATTTCCAAGTTCCTATACCAGTGCAGCGAGATATCAGACATAACGTGCACCAAGCCTGAAAACAAGACAGGTCTTTTGCAAAATCATGTTCACAATTTGGAGTTCTCCAGCACCGATGCCGATACCTTACCACTAGGCTATCAAAGTTATGAAAGATAACGTAAAAAGAAAGTGGCCTGTAAATCAGTGAACATTTTAATAATCCATTGGTCAAAGCGTTAAAGTTTTATTACACAAAATATAAACTATTCTAGTTAAAAATAATATTTATTAAAAAATTTTAATTATATTTCGCTTTCTCACAAAATATAATTTGATATTATCATGGCCTACAATTTGAAAAGTTTTAATCTCGATGGAAATATTCAAATCAGCAAAGATAGACAAAATGAAATTTCATCTCAAAACATTATTTTTCTTTAGAATACACATTCAAAGAACCATTTTAATTTTAAAATGCAAAAAGATGGCACAAAAATTGATTCATATATGAAATGAAAGAATGCCCCTTTCTTCCTTAGAATTTCTGTATTTCTTTATTACCAGAATCAATTAAAAGATAATTTAAATGAAATTCAAATTCAGTTTCTTTATTATTTTTTTTAAATATGTCAGATGAGTAATTACTCCTTTCCTTTTCCACACATTGCTGGAAAAAAAAACATTTGCCATGTCAAATAAGAAAACTCAGCACATTTTCAGCAAAAGCATTCCATATTTAAAAAAACAAAGCAAAAATGATGTCTCCCAATTTTTCTTTTTTATAATTTCTTGCTAGCAAATACTTGAATGAGTATCTCTGAGGAATAAAAAAGTGGCCTGAATGAAGAAGAAAAATATTTTTCTGATGAACGAATTAAAAAAAAAATGAAGCACATATTTGAAGGCAGCATAGCTAAAAAAAGAAATGAATTCAAGAAAAAGATGAATAGAAAGAAAAGATTTTTGCTTTGAACAAAAAAGAAATATAAGATCTAAGGAACCTAGAGAAAAATATTGAAATAAATGTAAAAATATATATAAGAATTCAGGGACTTTCAATTAAGCAATTGAAAAACGCCTTTTGATAGTTTGAATGATTAACGCGCCAATTAATTTCTTCCCTTCATAAAGAAGAATGAAATGTTAATCGAAATTTTATTAATTTTTCTAAAGATATTGATTTTTATCTTTATATCTCTTTAACTATCATGTTAATTTAATTTTTCTATTTATTTACCATGCATTACAATATTTTAATGAATAATTTATTTTTATATTTCAACTTACAATCAAATAATATAAAGTGTTAATTTGAATTATAGTTCTATCTATGAAGAAAAGTATTATATTCACTGATTTTATGATGATCAACATACAATTAAATAATATAAAGTGTTAATTGAAATTATAGTTCTATCTTTGAAAGAAAAGTATTACATTCACTGATTTTATGATGATCAATATACAAATAAATAATATAAAGTGTTAATTTGTATTATAATTCTATCTATGAAAAAAAGTATTACATTCTCTGATTTTACAGTGATATACGATAGTTTTCTTTTACAATGCTAGTTTATTTTCCTTTGAAATCGAATATTTTAAATTCTCGCTTATCTCACACGCTTTACAATCAAACCACCCCAACAGCTGATTCCATATAATAAGATTTTTTTCCAAAGCATTAATTTATAATTGATTACAAGAACATATTTAACTATTTCTATTAGTTAATAAAACTTCGAATTTCAGAATTTTGGTTTGCTATTATAAAAAAAGAACCTATTGTTTCCTTATGACATATTTTATATCGTAATTTTGCTAAAATATACTAAATATGTCTCTGTTTGGAAACTCATGATACATAGCTGGATATTCTGTAATTTTTTATTATTTATGAAAATAAGTAAGTTAAAACATTGATTATGTATCTGATAGAATTTATTATAAAAAAACTATATTAATAAACTTATATTAATGAGGAAGGTTTTTGATAATTTGATTATTTTTTCATTCCGGAAAAGTCTAGGGGTGCATCATTGAATTTATTACTCTTACACATTTTAATTTAACTTGACTTATTTCATGTTTGGAAAAATAGAATTATACAACACATTTGGTATTCAATTACAAATAAAGCAGATATCTGAAATTTTGCACAATTATGTTCCCTAAGATGCTACTTTATTTTAATAGTTTCAAAATATAATGACAGTTAATCGAAAAATTTATTTAAATTTTGATTTCCTGAAAGTGATATTATCTGGTAGTGAATTTCAGAACAAATTGATTTCAAGAAGAGATAATATTTATAATAATAAACTAAAAGTTAAACATTTTAAAGTAAAAAATAATTAAATAAATATAATTTCTTTTTTAAACGCTTTATTTAATTTAAAATGTTATATATTAGTAAGAAAAAGATTTTCTAATAGATTTTCACTAATTTTTTAATTAATTAGAGATTTTAAGTATTGCGCAGTTATTGATTCTGGATAACATTTAAATATTTTAATAATTCTAGAATATATATATATATATATATATATATATATATATATATATATATATATATAGTTACGAAATTTCCGGGTTCGTTTGGATAGTGGAAGTTATATGCTGTGAAGAAAGCTCAACTAGCAGGCGGCAGTAGAAAAAGAAACAACGACGTTTATTTACACGAAGACACACAGAACAGCACAAAGACGACAACTATATACAGCGCAGAGAAGACAATTATTTTCAGCCGCGAGACGTGCAAACAGCAGCACACAACAAGACCCTACTGCAGACAGTAGCGCATAGCTTAATTCGGCACTGGCTTGACTCCGTCGCTGCTCTGCTAATTCCTGGAAAACCAGTTCTTCACCGTCGATTCCGACTACTCCATACCGTCGATTCCGACTGCTCTTCACGGTCGATTCCGGCTACTCTTCACAGTCGATTCCGACTACTCTTCACAGTCGATTCCGACTACTCTTCACCGTCGACTCCGACTACTCTACTCTGTCGCTTCCGACTACTCCGCTCTGTCGCTTCCGACTACTCCACTCTGGCAGCACAGACTATCTCCTTTTATATATCTCAAGAGGCGGGGCTAGAAGCCTCTCAACCAATCAGGAACGTTCGAGGCGTATCTCGGTTCCTAATGGACGGATCGGGAAAATTCTCGATCTTTCGGGCATAATCTATTTTGGTGCCAAAGTCGTCCCCAAATCACCAAGTTTGTCACCAATCTCTGGGACCTCCGACGCGACAACCGGACTCCGTCCAATACAGATGACTGTAAAACAATCTTTCTGATGATGGAACGAACTATGCTGGGAAGCCGCATCTCAGATTCGTAACAATATATATTAAATTTGATTAAATATTTATTGATGCCTGTTGTACTTGAATTCAAGTTCAGAAAATGAGTATCTACATCTCTGGAATTTTGAACGTTACAGGTTTCGGATTTCAATTTTAAAAAAACTAATAATTTAGTTGCCTTATTAACTTTAGTCTTTGATATATTTGATAATAGCGAGTTACGAAATATATTAAAGTCTATAAATGAGAAAATGGTTAAAATGAATATTTATAAACGTCGTTTCATTACAGTAGTTAACAGAAGTTCATGGTATATTTCATCGAAAATTATGAATATTTCATAAAATTCAAAGCACAATACATGTTATAAGAAAGTAATCCCTGGATTTTCATTTAAAATATAAATATATTATATTTAGTTTGCTTGAAATATATTATAATTTAATTGTTGACTGTCTGTTGATAATCTGTTGACTTTCCTTATACTTTCATGTATGTTTTGGAGTAACAGCCTAATTAGAATAAGAAATTAAGAATTAAAATATTTATTCGTAGAGTAAGAATGGGACGACTTTCAAATAGAATATTAGATACAAATATTAAGAGCATAATAGAATACTTCGGTGCTAGTTCGAAACTTAATACTCTTTAATACTTAAATTATTCACGGGCATGGAATGAGTCATATCCATTAGGGTGTAACGTTCACTAACTCTAATAAAAAAAATCAAAATGAGAACTGCACTCTGAAATCATTGTTTTTTGATGGTTCAAATTACGAGGTCCTTAAATAGGAATCTCTTTGTAACTTCAAGATCAATTATCTAAATTACCAAAACTGTTTCCTGTCAGCTGCTTTAAAATATTTTCTATGTCCATAATTTTTTGAAAATAAATATGAATTGTATAGTAGTTTTAACTATATATTTTATAACATAAATCATTTGAAGGAATTGCGATTTAAGTAAGCTATGGATATTGCACATTTAAAAACTTATAATCAGTTTCAAAGTATTTTTTTTATTTTACTAAGATTAATCATGCTTTGTAAACTAATTACATACATTATTTAAAGGATATTTATTATCATTTTTAAAATATGATTATTTGCCACTTGATTACTCCTTATTAGAAACTCGCTTTACGCTCCTCGGTATAAAATAATTATCCGCTCCTTTTGAATCTTCCTATAACTTCAAAATAAGACAGTAGTCTAACCAAAGAAATCGTCTTTATGTAAATGACTAAAACATATTCTGTGTTCATATTCTATATAAATTCAGAGTTGTCTATTTTACAATGAAAATAATTTAAAATTGAAACAAGTTATGAATATGAGACACAAATTACAACCTTTTATCTATCTGAAATATTTATTGATTTGATTGACAATCAATTCCTTTTTGTAAGTCGAATTGCATACACTCATCAATCGCAAGAAAATTATCTTTATTATCATTAAAAAAAGAAAGAGATTACTTGTCAATTGATTGCTCCCTAAAGAAAATTTATTTTATTCTTCTCGGTATGGAACTAATATATGGATTCTCTACGGATATGTGAACAAGGAATTCAGTGCCGATAATTCCGAAGAGTGTATTTAGTCACATGGAAGAAAAATCAATGAAGTGACAGTGACAGGAATGGATCGACTGTCAAGGCTGGAATGAGATCTCAGCGCATACGACTTGCTTTCTATTAATTTTGATTTGAGAAATTGAGTTACACAATAAAGCTTTTTCTTCTACCTGTTGATTCAATTAAACGGTTCTTTGAACTGTAATTATAACAAGTAAGCCAAATTCGTTTTAAGATTGAGGCATATATTGCATAGTTATATAAAAGTTAAGTGACGCATTAAATGCATAATTATATAATCTAAAATAAAAATCTAATGAGATAGTTGTTGGGGATATTTTTTGGAAATTAAGAAAGTATTTTATGATGAAAGACTTAAAAGAAGAAGATCAAAATATATCATTAATGTCTATTACATATGGAAGTTTATATTATTAAAAAAAATTGGGGGGATCAATTATTATATCTCCTTTTAAACTTGACTTTTACGGAACGAATTCGTTTAAAAATTTAGTAAGTTCTTAGACTCAAAGCATGAAAATAATAGTTATTTAGCTACATCTAAATTTAGTATTTTTTCTCGTTTACACAGCAGATGCAGTTCTGATCTATGTAAGATTTTTATCTGAAAACGGAAATTTGAAATTGGCGTTTTTTAGATTATTGATTTCTTTTTTATTTTATTGAGAATTTCTTGACGGTATTTTATTTTCTCTTCATAACATCTTTTTTTTTTGTTCCTTACTAAATATTGAAATCAATCTGTACACTGAAGATAAATATATTAATAAAGGAAAAATAAACAAATCATAATAAAGCTGTTTAGCATGATACGTAGTTAATTTGAACTTATATAATCAGGTAAGGTGAATGCATTGTTAATATCCTTGATTAATATTAATAATCTATTTTAAGCATGATTCAGACAATGATGCGGTATTCGATTCTACGTAATTATTTTTTTTTTCAATTCAAAGATTCAAACTTTAAAAACCGACACTTCCCTTTTCTGAAAGCTAAATGCCCGGAGTTGAAGAAGAAAAGTCAGAGAAAAATCTCCTTGTGAATGCCAATTTTTCAAAAGAAATATAAAAACCAATTGAATTTTGCTTGGTTTCATGGAAATATACATTGATTTAACATTTAACACTAAACCTACCGGCATTTCACCGATACATTGTCCGTCAAATGACCCGCTCGTGGTAGCTTTAGTGTTAAGAAGGTGTTGTGGTGCATACATTGAAAAATGTTTTATGGAACAATAGTGTAGAAAATGAGATTTTTCAGAAATAGAGCAATGTTGAAAATGACATCATGTTACAGAAAATTATTATTGTGTTGATTTACTTATTTTGGCTTAACAAATTTCTTTGATTCGGATTATTAAATTCCTCTCAAAGTGGCTTAAATTATTCTTTTAACATATTGAATAGTTATAAATTGAAAAATCCAATTTATTTTGTATCTTAACTTAATTAATAGTGCATATTGCGAAGTGAAGTATTCCATACGGTCATACACATCCGATTCAAGCCAGTTCACGAAGATTATCTAAATCGGATTAACAAAAATGACTCTTAACTGTTCAGGCTTTAAAACGAAAGTGTAGAACTCCCCATAGCTACTACATCACGCAACGACTTAAATGACCTTCAACACATGTAGTTTCATCATCATTTTAATACCATGAGATTACAAACTTTCATCAATCAGAATAAAATTAAGACAGATAGCACCTGCATTCATCCCAGAAAGAGCCGCCTGCATTCTAGCCGTCTATCGCCCTACACTCTTTAGAAAAGCAAACGAAAGTAAAGTTTCAGATTGACATAAACCTTTCCTCAGATTAATGGGGATCAAGGTAACTATCACTCTGCTCATGCAGTGCTGTCGTAATTAAGATTGTTTGGAATAGTAAAGCTTTCAGAGCACATTCTGTGCTTCATGCAGTTAAACTCGAGTTTCCTATGTGAGATCTGAATAAATTAACGCACCAATAATCAAAGTATTAAACAATTGGTCATAGCAATTAGATGCAGATTCCATTTGCATTCCAGTCTTTGTCATGCAATTAAGGGCGTTAATTAACTGGGAGAATTTGGTTTTATTTCTTGCCGATTGTGGTGTATTTATAGAAAAGCAAAGTACTGCGGCAAATATATAAATACCAGTCCTTGGATGAAATGTAATTAGAAATGGTGATTTTGAGATGTGATTGCTAGGAAGGTGATATTTGCGAATACGTTGATCTCAATTTTTTCGTTTTAATTTCATTTTTTAATTCAGTAGAATAAATAAGTAGATTTTATGCTAGTAAAGATAAAATTTATCGTTCCTCCAACTAGCTAAATTTGGCTTCTCTCATCAGATATAATTTGCTCATGATACATATAGTGACGAAAAAGGATAGGCAAATGAATCGGTCTACATGATAATAAGAGCAGCTATAAACGAATTGCACTGGCACTGATTATCTGAAGATCAAAATATATTGTCCCTCCTGTTGAATACTCCTTTCTTCTCACATTAATTATAATTTTCAAATCATACGTATGGTGATGATCATATACAATGGGTATTTAGGATGTGATGATGATATACTATAGGACTATATTAATCAGTGTGCATGATAAAAAGATGAATGATGAGTGAGTCAATCCTCAATGAGTTTTTCATGCATTAATTGAATTGGAGATTAAAATCTATCATTTTTCCTATAAACTGAGCTTGTCTTCTCTCATCATACATGCGTCTTAATCTACTCATCATACGTATGAGAACACAATAGGAGCGGGATATGAATAAGTTTGCGTGATTATATGAGCAACCATAAGTCAGTACCACTGTCATTGATGAAACTGAAGATATACCGTCCCTTCTATTGGTCCTTCTTATCTTCACCCATTAGTTATAATCTACTTCTCATACATATAGTGATGAACTGTTACAATAATGATACACAGAATGATAATGATACACAATAGAGCAAGTGTTTTTTTATACCCGCATTATAAAAAGAGTAGCCATAAATGAGTTCTGGAAAATAAATAAAATTCTAATGGCGTACAGGTAAAGAAGTTGTACCAAAAACTATCTACTACTACCCTTATATAGCGAAAATAGAAGTCAACTAGTTCATAATCTATATAGTATGGGAAATGTTAATTTGTCAGATAATATTTTACATTTTAAATAATTGTTCTCTTTCCGTGTATTACTGCGTTTCTTGCCATGAAACTTCATTCTCCACACGACGCAATCTTCTAATTTTATTGGTATTGCAATCACTGGGTTTCTGACTTAATCAAAATGATGTAGAGTCATGTAATCGAATCTAATATTGCCCGCTCTAACTTCATTTATTGAATATGTTTCGATGATAAAACAAATTAACTGCAAATAACTCATCCGATCATTCCCTTAATTAATAAATTTTGAATTTTTAAATGACTTTTTTATTTATGTGGTTCAACATTCTTTTAAATAAACATGATTTCAGCTCTTGATATTGTTTTTCAATAAAAAAAAAGCTATTTATCTTCCTTTTACGATTTCTTTTTATTTTGGGTTTTTTATGTTTCAAACATTTTTTTTTTGATTTATGATGTTTATTTTTTGAGGTTTGGCAAATATTTAATTGTTCACTTCTCACATATGTTTCAGAAATTAATAGCTTTCTTTAAACTAATTATTACCTTTTAAAATGCTAATATTCTTTTGAGGGGAAAAAAGTTGATTTCATGCTTATTAATAAATCATCAATTTCTGAGTTCTTTGCGTAACTTTTCTTTCTTTTTTCAATCTCGTTTATAGTTTAATAAGGCATCGGCAATCAAGCGTTACTTAATAAAAAAATTAATCTTTTTTGCGGAATTTTTGCCAAGAGCTTCATATATTTGTTTGAAACTTTTTGCCGAATTTTTGAAACATAAGAGATGATGTTTTGCTCCTTCATTATATGTTATATTTTTAATAAGCTTTTTTTCTTATGTAATTTATTGCCTGCTTTTCTTATCAATGTTTCATATATTGCTGCAGTTTCATAAATTTTTGTATTTTCTAATCACATTTATGTTGCTAGATTTCTTCCATATGTGTAAAGATGGAATTTTGAAATAGACTTTCGCTCGCTTTCTTACTTGTTACATTTTTGAAATTTTGTAAACTTGTGTATTTCGACGATAATAAATTCATTAATATTTTCCTTCAGTCGTTTTTTTAAATTAAATTTTTATTCCATAGCAGTGGCGTTCTCTTGAAGTAATTTTGAGGTAGGTTTACATAAAGGTTAAAAATATGAAAATATATTTAAAAATTCTTCTTTTTTTGCACTCTAATAAAAGGTTCTTAAAAACTTTTTTTACTAAAATTTAATATTTGCTCTGCACTGAATCGTGTGGCAAAAGTTTCAATTTGAAACTGCAGAACTGACGTTGGAGGGCTTATTTTGCCAATTATAGGAACAAAGAGAATGGAGTAAGAATTACTGTTAGCTCCGTTTCGAATAAAGTTTGAAAACGATAAAAAAAATGCCAAAAATGCAACTAGTATATAGTTAAATCTACAAAAGCCTATCAGGAAATTTGTATATCATTCATTACAAATTATATTTCATTTTCTTTCAACATACTTAATTTAGCATATCTTGCTAAACTCATGAATCAAGAAATCATGACAAAAGAAGATGTATTATTTTCAATAAGTTAATACGAACTAGGAGCACTCCGGCAGCACATAAGGTGGGAATCTGAATTAGCACTGATTAACTAAGTAGGGAGCTAGACTAAATGATCTTAATTTTAAAAAATGAATATTCCGTTAGTAAATGTATTAGAATGATTCTAATACATAGTTTCGAAATGAGTATTGAAAAGACATGAAATTTCTCTCAACAAGAATTCTGTTATCTGTAATCAGGTGACTCTTAACTAACCACTGGGTTGGTTACTCTTGAAATAATTCTAAAAAAAAAAAAAAAAAACTTGCCCACATCTACGCTTAACTTGGTTTAATCTAATTAGATTAAATTATCACAGGGGCTCTTTAAAGAAGTACTTTAATGTTTTGCACTGTGGTTCGGATGATGGTAAGGAAATCTAAATCTACACCCCATTCTGAACATTCTCCTTCTAACCGACAGAAAAAATTTTTACCATCGACGTCAGACCTAATCTTAAACATTCCCACATACACTGCGAATCCTCTATAGAATCCGGTTTCTAACCTGGAAGCCATAACTTTACATATAAGTCAGTCTTGTGTGTCCTTGGTGGGAAATTAAGAAGGTCTCTGGGAGCCACTGTCATCATAAAACGTAATTTTTTACTAAAGTGCTCATTGTATTAACATTTCTTTCAACATTGCTTGCTAAGAGCAGAAACATATGATAGAACAAATAGCCTTCTTCCTGTAATTCACATAACTATATCATCTTTGCATTCATTTACTAAGCACCTAGTAGATATTCTATACAGGTTCTAACATTTCAGGCAGTTATTAATAAACTAACATTTATAATAATCACAACCAATATCATCATGATTTGCAAATAAGGAGACATAAACTTCGCAGTTAAATCCAACGTTACAGACAAGCATTCGCCGTAATGATAGACGAAATTACCGTACATGCAACTAGGATATAACAGGTTCGTTGATTTTCACATGATTACTACCAAGAGTGCTTTCCTATTACCGTCTATTATGGTGGATGTTATGCTGTGAATCCCACTTTGATAACATTTCTAGAGATAAACATCCATAAGTGAGTAAGCATCCATAAAGGAGACTTTGCATCCAACTGTTATTTTAATAGTATTCCACGCAAATAGATTTGTTTGACATTTTAGTAATTGTTAGATAAATTATTAAGACTACAGTAAAGGATGTTCACTACACATTTCTAACTAGACTTATTACTTGAAACTAGAATTGCATTAATAACTTCCATCTAATGTGTGTTAGAGTTGCTAAGCATTTTGTCTGAATACAGTCTGATGCGATTTTATAGAGGTCCAAGTACGAACAACTGTTTAAGTGAAAAGTAACGTTAATAATTTGAGTTGAAACATGTTTGAATGTTCGAGAATTTTAATTCTGGTAATTTAACACATTAGTTAAGGATCATATTTTGAAGTTCGCGTGTAAGGTAAGCAGTTGAGTTGAGTTTTACTTTTCTTTTACACAAAAGCGAGATATGATTATGCTGTGCCAATAACATAGCGATATTTTAGGCGAGAAAATTAAGTAAAGAAAACTGACTTTATAAGTCATATTTAAAAGTTGAATAAAGTTGTTTATCTGTAAATAAATATTGACAGATGTTAGTCATTACTGAAAGCAAACATATTCGGAATCACTTCATTACTATATTGAAAATGAAAATGAATGCTTGAGAAAAATATTTAAATCAAGGATAATATTCAAAACAATTAATATAAAATACATTTTGTAAATAGACATTCTTAAAAACTCTGCCTGTCTCACCTTACGTCATCTGAACCATATATTGATTGCAAATTAAAAATTTTATTTTTATTAAATTGTATATAAAATAAACAAATAAATTAGATTATTTTATTTTTTGAGCAATTACATTTTTTTAATATTTTGAATATATACACTCCTAATTTGAGAACGTTTTGGTGAAGTTACACAGATTAATTCAACAGGTAAAATTTTGTCAAATTCTTTGTCAATTCTAAATTTGGAAAAACCAGGTCGGAACAATGTCTACTCTTTTGCACAAAAATTTTACGAACTCGCTTCTAATCTTGATCAACATATTACTACATACAACACGTGCACACTTCAGTAGTATTTATTTCAATGTCGAGCCAATTTAATGAGCCAGTAACAACCATTAAAAGCGCAAGAGATTTAAAGATATTATAAATCAAATAAACTGAAACTTTGAATTTCCAAATTTTACTTTATATATTTGATTTTTTAATATCCTAAATCTATGGCTTATGCTATACAAGTAATGAATTTCTACAAAGGTTATGAAGATACCATAACTTTTTACTTTGAGATAACAGAAACTCTACGCATTTAATTTATCCCGAATAGATGAAATTCCTTAGAATTAATTATGTTGGACATTGAAAACTATTTTCATCAAAAATTACCAATGCATTCGGCTGAAGCTTTTATGAAAATGATTTCATTTTATTTACAATGCAATGCTTGGTAAATATCCTTTTAATATCTGGAGCAAACCCATTTAACTAATTCCTATTTTGCCACAAAATGTATTTACTCATTTGAACACATAATAGCTTTTAAGAGTCACCTGAATAGAGATAACAGAATTCTTTTTGATAGAAACTTTATCTTATTTCAATACTCCTTTCGGAACTATGTATTAAAATTATTCTAATACATTAACTAACGAAATATTCATTTTTAAAAAATTAAGATCATTTAGTCTAGCTATCTACTTAGTTAAGTCTTATTTGAAGAGAAATCTTTCAAGAAATGCTTCGCCTTCCGAAATTTTCAATTTAATAATAGCTTTTGTGTACTTCCTGTTAATTACATTATATTCCAATAGATTCATTAAATACATCATAATAAAGAATTTTTCAGATGATCGTTTTTATGCAAATATTGGTTTATTTCTTAATTAATTTCCTTTTGTGACCGGTTTCTTTGCTTAAAACTGTGGAAGGATCTGGTTGAGTTTAATTTATTTCATTTTTAACATGAAGTATTACGTTGTATATATTCAAAAGCAACTCATTATGGCACCCAATAATGAAATTTAATGGCTGGGAGTAATTTTTTGCTTGGATAAATTTATTTTTATAAAACTGTAAATAATGCTTGATTAGCTTTATTTAAATGGGGATGAAAAATATCCTTGACGTATGTTAAGAAAGATAATAATTAAAGAAGCTCATTAAAAGAGGCAAACATATACCACTTGTATTTTTTTCTTCGTTTTTTCCTTAAGAACTATTTATTAAAGAATTCTAAAGTCATGTCTGATATGATAATGAATTCGAAATTGAATGATAAATAACTTTTTATTGTTACAATGCTTAAGTGTGTTGAAATTAAATAAATGATTACTTAATCCCTTAAAAGAAATTTAATAAAACAAATAGCACTGCTTGTATAAAATATATAAGAAAGAAAAAAATCAGTATTTCTTTTAATTAATTAATATTCATACACATATAAAATTGCGTTATAAATTCTTCTGAGTATTTGCGGCGCTTCTTGAGAGCTTTTCATGAAAGTTTATTTTTTAGATATTTTTATTTAATTCCGGTTATTTCATATTTCTCTGTTTGAAATTTGGTAATCAATTTTTCACTCACTTTTATTAAGTTTCTAAAAACATTTTATACAGCTTCATGTAAAAATATAATGTGTAATTTTTTTAAAAAAATTGATTCTCAGTTAATCGACTACTTTTAAATAAATTTCGATTTCATATGCGTGGCGCCACTACTTTTAAGTTATGAAGTATTAAATTGGTAAAAAAAATTAAAAAAAAACTAGAAACACGCTTCTTTTAACGAACTAAAATGTAAAAAAAAATTCTTCAAAATTATTAACGTTTAAACAAATTAGTAGAAAACTGTGTCGCTAAAAACAATATCGTATAGAATTTAAGCCACGATGAATATGAAGAAAAAAATATTTCTTTACATTCATTAAACTTTAAAATAAAGTATAAACACGATTAAATTGCCAATATGCTTCAATAATTTAGTTAGCGCTTCGGATACTTGCAATTATTTTTGGCACTTATATTTCTTATAAAAATTATTAAGGAATGAAGAGTTTCCTAAAATATTTTTATTTTTATCATTTTTATGGTTTCTATGTCACAGTGATTTTAAAAATCTGACGAAAGCAATTTTATATGCGTCTACTTTAAATGAAGTTAAAATTAATTAGATACTCACCATTTGAAATTTTAACGACACGTAGTACAAAAAAGGGACCACTTGAAACAGTTTTAAAATTTCTTCCATTAAAAATTTGATATATACATGCCGTTGATTATTATAATAAAGGAAATTTTCTATAAATAATTATTAGAAAAAACAGAATTTCGATAACTAACAAAGTACTAAATTAGTTAGTACTAAATTATTATTACAAGGATATAAATTCGTAGAAAGTTAGTATAAAGGGCATAGATTAAAAATAAATGCACATAAATAATTCTAAATAATGTTTGATTTTATTTTATGAAGAAAGATATTAGAAATCTTTTGTTGTGAAATTTTGATGTATTATACTGAATAAAAAATTATTTCTTAAAACAAGGATATGTATATACTTATAAACGATTCAATATGTTAAAACAGTGTTTCAAATAGAAAATGTCAACAGTTTGTTTCGGAATTTTGATATCATGATCGGAAAATTCTAGAAATCCTCATTTAAGTACATGGAAATTAAGACAAGCAGAAATTAAAATAGGAATTTAAAAATTCTTATTGCTAAAAACATCCTTTTTGATGGTATAATTCACTTAGTTCATTCTACTCTACGAATTTTAAGATTATATTGAAACAAAACATGACATTATTCTACAAAAGAACTTACGGTGCATTGGGAAAGAGACTATCTCTTCATAGACTTTTATTCATGTAGTTGGTAAAGTCTGGGGATTGATTTTCTTTTAGGAAACGAAATGAAATAGCATTTTGTGTTTTGTTAAAGATAATCGGATAATAAGATTTTGAAAATGGTTCAAATTCTGATTCGGCTTTTTTTTATTATTTTTATTTATTTTAATATATCAATCTATGTTTGCTTTCTCTTCAGACATATACTATTTGCAATATAAAATGTAATAATAAAGTGTAAGATTATTGTTAGGATATTTAATATGAAGATTAAACTATTAATGATGAAAAATATCTCGAATATAATAAAATAAATCCTCATCAGATAGCAACAATAATATACATCATAGAGTTGACTATTTCAATGAGTATACTATTGCAGGAACCAGTTTCTACAGTGAAGATTTTAAATATACAAAAATAATAAAGAAATATATGCATCTAGCAAGGAAACAGAATCAACATTAAAAAATTACTGCTGCTGCTATTGCTGTTCATTTCATTATTTCAACCAATACCGACAATCAAAAAGGGCTGCAGTTCTTCCGAACATTTTTTCCTAGCATAGCTTACTGGGCATAGTCTCCACTAGTGGCTTAACGTACTATTATAATATTATATGGTTAAGGAGTGTAAATCAGAGAAAAAATTATATTCTCTGGCTGCGCTCTTAAAGCCAGAAACTGAGACACCGATTCACTACTAAGCAGCAAATTTCTCTTTGGGGTTAGGCTGACTGCTGCCAAGTTTTTCTTGTTTTGAACCTGAATGTAGGTAGGTTTCCTTGGGTTATTCAGATGGCTTTGGCCAATACAATATAGCATTCCATTACATAATGAATCTTAGTAGCATGGAAATAGCTAGAAAAGATACAACAAGTGGATTTATATTTAACCATTTTACAAATATACGCGTATATTATGCGTACGTTATATCACCTTGACATATATCATATATTTTACAAGCATAATGTTTCAGAGTAAATTATCCACAAATTTTGAGCGACTAGCCAACGTCATGGAAACCATATTCCGATTCCGAATATGAAAAAGATGGTTTTGGTCGATACGTATCATGCAATCAAGATAAATTATGAAAGGCGAGCAACTGTATATTTGTATCAGGTAAGGTATCCGACTACGTTAAAAACACCGGTTATCGACCACAATGGCGAATTCCTTTTTTATTATTATTTCTTGTAATTCAGACTTTCCTCTTTCCAAAATAGTAACTTTTCTAGGAAACGGAAGCCTGGCCTATCATCCAGGAGAATTTTAAACAATTTTTTTAGCTAAAATTTGTCTTCAATTTCCTCAAAACCTTAATTTTTATAAAAATTTTCCACCGTTAACATAATATCTCAAAAACTAATAGAGGTATGTAGATAAAAATTTCAGTGTGTGTTATAAATAATATGGGCAATAAAATGAACCAAAAGTTTTATTTTTGATGAAATACTTTTTCATTTATAGGTGTTTTTAGAAAAATTAAGTTGTAAATTTATGAAAAAAATGTATATATGCGTATATTTTTACCCATAACTTCTTTGCATCTCAAAATGTTTCTTAGATTTTAGTTCATTTCATTCTTCATTATATTCTATATCTTGTGTACAAAGAAAAATAGGATTTTTACATTAAAATTTTGTGTACAGTGTTAACCGTTTTGGTTAAATTTCATTAAAATTTACTACAAATTTTCCTATTTCTCAAAATATATTATACTTTCAAATATTCTTTTGTATTTATAGTGTTAATAATTGACAATATATCTAAAAACCATAAATAGTTTTTTTTAATCCAATTTTTCAAAAATATTCCTTCGAACATAGTCGGATACCTAAGCAATCGAGTACATTTGATTCTTTACATTTGCTGTCGTGAAAGATTTGTTTTTTCCAAAGCCCTTTCAAGAATCGTAAAAAATGGATAGGAGCTCCTTATTCTTCATCGTTTGAAGATTGCACTTATCAATAGTTCTATGCTGCCTTGATTATTTTATTCTAATGCCACTTGCGGGCCATATTGAGAGTCTTGTCGCTCAGGTTTTTCGTTTGTTACGACAGACTAGGTATTTTCCGGAATATTTTCAATTCTATGCAGTGAAGAAGTCAGATATGTGCAACAACTAGCAGATCTTAGACTGATTGTTGAAGTATATATTACTTTCGTAACTGAGTTTTTTGGTATTAATTAAATGAATTTCCCTTACTTACCTCTAGCTGTCTTTCTTGAAAAAGTTGGTGTTAGTTCAGCCATCGTCATCAGACCACGGCTTAAAATTATTAAGTCCTTCCTAAAATAGCCTTCATCTTATTTCAAAACATGAAATTTTGATATCAAATTAAATTGAATATATTCAGAAATGCCTCATTTCTACAACTCAGCTAAACTAAGTTGTTTCGTGTATCGGTTATTATTAGTGTATGACGCCGTGGCTTTCTCAATCGGTTACTATTCATCGAGACTAAGTTGCAATATGATTCCATTTGTCTTTAAGTAGTCCACCTCTCTTTGAAATTTATACTAGAGACACTAGCACACTCTGTATATATCGAATATTTAAAAACCTTAGTTTTTTAATTTTCCGGAAATTATTTTATTTTTTATTAAATAAGAAACAACGTATAGACTCATGTTAAAATTAAGACTTTCTATCAAACTAAAAAATTGTGTTCTGTCTTTAATTCTTTCTTTTAGATAGAATAAGAAATGAAGTTGCTTTCTAAATTACATCGATTTTGAAAACTGAAACTTACAGTAGTAAAGTAAATGATTAAATAAAAATGTAAGGGTGAAATTCACCAGAAATAATGCACCGATGTACATTTAAAGGCATCTCTTCACAGAAATTTCTTAGATGAATGAACTCAAATAATATAAATATATTTAAACAATTAATTTTTCATGCTTTTATTCATTTATAAATTTGTGAATTTTTTTTCATTGAAGTAAAATATAAAATTACCTTGAAAACTCAAAAAATAAATAATTTCGTATTCGAGTTCAAAAAGGTTCTTTCTGTACGCATTATTCGCATTTTTTTTACACTCATTATTGAATATTCGTGAAAAGGGAAATGTTAAAATATTCTTTGAATGAAAGCATACAAATACGTATTGCATTTTCTAATTAGAGTCTATAAAGAGTCAGTTAGAATGCAAATTTCGGAGACGCTTGCTTTAAAAAGTACCTTACATATTTTAGATGCTATTGAATTACATACGATGTTTACATTTTCTAATATAATTTTTTTGCTGGTAAACTAGGCATTTGCAAATGCATATTTTAATGAAGTGGATTCATTTCCCCTTAGTATTTTCTTGAATTCACGTTTGTAATAAATTTGTAATTTAATGTATATAAATGAATATACAATTTGAACTTCTTTCCCTATTAATCCCTATCTGAAACGTGGCGATTTATCAAAATCTTTGAAATCAGGGATTTTGAGAGTTACATATCTTTTCACAATGTTTACTTCATATTCGAGAAAGTTAAAACGTTCTCCATAAATTTTCAGTCTCTTTATCTTTCACTACAATTCTATAATGGCTATCTTGTATGTTTAATTATATTTTAAAACTGATGAGCATTTAACAACAAATGTATCTACATAAGAAACATGAGGTGATGACAATATATCATCTGTTTCGAATGTCTATTATGCTTAATCCATGCCCTTGTATTTTTGCCTCAAAATCTCAAGCTGTCGCTTCATTATAACTTCTTTCTTAAATTGTATCTACTCCAACCTCTCAGAAGGACAATCATTTAAAAAGTTGGATATAAATTCAGATTTACGAGCTTTTCAATTCAAATATTTTGAGATATGAAATTGTTGCTTAGTCAGTCTTGGAAATTAAATTCATATGTCGAAGAAGGATTATTTAATTGCTTCCAAGCGTCCCAAGATATTGATTCATTATAACTGCTTTTTAAAGCGACGACACTAATCTTTAATAATTTTAATTTGGTATCTAAAGGTGAAATTCATTTCACAATGCCAAGCCAACTTTAATTTGAGTATCTATTGAGTATTTGAGTATCTTATATTGAGATTTCTATCGATTGAAATTTATTCAGCTATGAAAATGTCAGTATGTCTCTAAAAATCAATTTATGAGTCTTAAAAGATTGCTTTATTAAAATTTACTTTGTAATTATTAAAAGAAAATTTATTTAAGGAACTATATATGGCAGTAACTTAATACTATTTTTAAGAAACAATTTTAGTTGGTGAATATTTTCATAATGCTCTTATCACATAGAAATATTTATCAGTAATATGTTCACTTAGAAGAATCCATTACAATATGAATAGCATGAAATCCATTGCAATATTCAATATCCTTATCAAGCTCATCTAATTGATTTGTTGTTCTGACATCCCACTTTTAAAAGAAAACCAGGTCTACAATGGGTGGGTCTACAGATTTCGACAATGATCAGCTAATAGAAATGAGACATGGAAATGCACTCCACTTTCTAGATTTCCTTACAATATAATGCGAGGACATTTAATCTCCGATAGCATATTTCAATTGAATCAGACCCCATATAAATGGCACAATTTTAGTGGAATCTGTAATGGAACTGTAACATTCTGACCTGAAATCGATAAATAATCATTAAGTCGCGTTAGCTACAGAGTGAACTGAGAAAAAAAATATTCTATTCTCAACTTGCTTAAGCCATTTATTCTACTCTCAGTTTAATTAAGTCAGGCTTTTTGTCAATCAGTGTGAAGGAAAACCAATGGGAACATTTACCTGGTAATTTTATAGGATAAGTACTCATATGACACATTTTGGGTTCAGATTGGAAAATGATAATCTAATTTGGATATCTTGACTTTAATGAAATGATTGCAGTATTTAATACCAATCTAGAAATTAGAACACAAAACAATATATAAAATGCATTTTATTCACTTTATTTTATCTTCGAGTTATTGTATTCATATACACAAAACAGACAGGCCGATAGACCGACAGACAGTTATTTCACTTTACAGAGATCACCTTACAATTCTAATGCTAAGATACTGAAACAATATTACAAACGATTTTTATCAACTATATTGCTTTTTTGAGCAAATGTATCTACCAGCTCTTAAATGGACAGAAAGATTTCTCACTGACAGAGCTGATATAAAATTTAATACATATCTTCACAACTTTGATGTCATGACAGCCTGTTAAATTTTATTCTTCTGACTTCATGTGCTTCCAGAAATCGCTTTCACAGACAAAGAAAGAATTAACATCTTAAATCGAATTGCTTGATTTTTATTCTCAAGGAGATTTAAAATGATAAGATTCATCAATATTTCGAAATAGAATTTTTAACGATTTTACAGATATATATAAAAAAGAATTCGCCGTAGATTTTAATTCAATGCACTCTCACATATGATTCCCTAACAATATTATTTAGCATATGGGATTTGAATATAATAAAATACAGTTTAAATATCTTTTCTGAATATGTAAAAAATGCAAGCATTATATGAATAATTTATTCTGACAAATATTTTACATTATGTGTGAGAAATAGCATTGCACACATATCTTGAGTACTATTATGTGCTTTTTTTTCTAAATGTATTATCAAAGCCATTTAATAGCATTTCTTGAAATATTTTCTTTTATATCATCAATTGTTTGGCTGAATAGTTACGCAAACTCTATATTTGCGACGTCCCAAATAAAATAATATAGACCACCCTGTGGATGGTTAATGTGCTCGTCATTTCATAGTTTGAGAAATGGTGAAGTTGTAAATGGTGCTTTAGATAAATTCTTTTGGATGTTTGGATGGCGCCATCTTCCTGGAACCCTAATTTGAGATCATGATATAACTGTGGTAAGAGATAAGAAAGAATCTGGAATGATTATTTAATTAAGACATTCACTTTTGGTGATATGAATAGTTCAGCTTTCATTTCTGGAACAATAAATATGATCTAATAGTGATATTTTATTTTAGAGTATGTCAAACTTTAGCTCGATGTCTAAAGATTAACTTCTCATTTGTAAATCTTGAGTTCATTCCGCTTCTAAACGATCACTTCTGTTTATTAATGAAATTAATTCCAATTGAAATATGTTTCGCATGCCATTATTGAATTTCGGCCAAAATCTCCATCCTTTTCTACAAGAATTAACAAAAATTAAATTCAAAAACATTTTGTAGAAGTCTTTGTTAGTTACCAGGTACAACTATAGTCAGTTTCAAATTCACTGAGAGATATATGTCTTGCTCCAAAATTCACTATACATAACTTCTTAAAAATTTATAATCATTCATCTTCTTTTTTTTTTCTGTAATTCACAAGGTACTTTCAGTGTTTGATAAGATTACCCACACGACCATTGTTTAAAACTGTGAATTGCTAGCATTCAAAATAAGATATCAGTTTTCGGTCTTCAATATAATAGTGCGGGTATCCATGATAAATTCCTCAAGTTTTAATTGTAAAATAAGGAAGAATGCATTAAAATTCGAAATAATGTAAAAAATTCAGAAGTATATTAAATTTTTATTAAACTATTCATTCCCCGTATTTTAAAGCATAAAGGCCCACAATTCAAAACAATTATCATTTATGTACACATAAAAAATGCTTCGCTGGAAATTTCCAGATCTAGAATGGGACTGCACACATTTCCGGTGTATTCGGATTCTAGAAGACATATTTTTCCAATTACAAAATTAAAATGATTAAAATGTTTGCTCATTATCGATTCAAACTGCTGAGCTTAGTAGGTTTAATTGAGCAATTTTATAGATTCAAAGATGTTGGTAAAAATTAGCTTAAGATCGTAAAACACACGCTTATGAACCAAAACAGCTTTAAGTTCCCAAGAAGTATGTATATACAAAAGATATTTAAAAATACCTGGGCAGTTTTATAAGTATTATGCGTTTCAAAATAAAATCGAATCCAGAAAAAATTAAACATGTACTTATTTTTTGATGCTGCAGAGAATTCTCCATTTATCTTCATAAGTCCATTGTTGGGTTAAACATTATCCAACGAACAATAAGATTTTGAAGGAACATTACAAAGAACAACAAAATATCTGCCGCCTGTTTTGACAGTTAATTATTTACATATGTTTTCACTTATACATATGTTTTCCTGCCAGTAGAGAAGGTCTATAGATGGCCGACGAGTTTTTAAGAGAATAATTTGTTGCTGAACATTATTTTAATTTTTCGATTTTTGAATAAAGCTAATTAAGAGGATAAGTCATGAACTTTTTTGCCAGATTCATATTCTTTAACCATGATGTTTTATACCTTAACTACTTCGCTATTAGAGCTCAAAATTTAGTAATTCAAATAATTTCTCTGTAGATACACATATAGTACTTTATATAACACTTTATATACAAAGAAGCAAATGTATATAAATATATAATTAACAGGAAAATGTATTAATTGAAGGTAAAAAAATCAATGATTAAAAATGGAACTGTATACATTCAGCTAGCTCTCTGGTTGAAATTTTTAAAATAAATGCTTTTTTTAAGAAATTTATATATTTTTTATATTTAGGTATCTCGATAATTAGTTGAAATATATGAGTTGAAATACTATCCAAATGGCGTATTTCTATCTTAGAGTTATAATAAATAACCACATTACATGTATCTGCTTAGGATCTGTCAGAAGCAGTACATTAGAAATGCCAAACGAAGCGAATAAACGTATTTTAGTCCTAAGAGGATAAATGTGATTGCTTCTACATTGCTTCCAAATCAGCATCGAAGGATATCGTATATTTAGTTAGTTTGACTATCCAGAAGTTAAATATTTATTTCTATTTGGTGTTTTCTTTTAAGTCAGAGTATAGCACTGCTTGTAGGAAATCTGTTTCCCGACTGGAAACTTTTCGAGTTGTTTTTCGATTGAGGAAAATCTGGAAGCAAATTCAAGCTGGGTACTAAACTGTTTTATATTCTTTTGCAAACTAAGGAACGATTGCTTTGGTTTGTTTAAGCTTTTATGGTAGAAAAGACTGTTTGTATGCATTACTGCTCCAAATCATTCCTATCAATTTATTTCTAATTCGGTAAAAGAGAAATTTCTGCACCTTTAACTAAATCAAATGTAAAATGAGTCGAAGTACATACTGATAAATTAAGGGAATTGAGGATGAAAAGAAGAGAAGTAAATTAAAAATGATAAAAAAATGTATACAAATTTCACCAAACACACTTTAATTTTAATTTTTAACTGATATGTAGCTGTTTTATATTTTTATGATATTTATTGTGGCTTACTTTCATTGTAATATTATTTTCTGCACTCCATGTTGTTATGATTTTTTTTAACTTCCATATATTTTTATTGAAAAACAGTACATAGATTTGAATTAAAAAAATAATTCTCCCCTTTTCAGTACATATATATTTGATTTTTAAAATAATTCTCCACTTTTCAACACATATATTTGAATTTAAAAATAATTCACCACTTTTCAGTACATATATAAATGAATTAATAATTCATTTTATAATTATTAGGGAATTTTATTATCAATTTTATTATTTTTTTGAAATTCAGTACCAGATGATGTCTCTCATCTGAAATATAAAAAAAAATTGACAAAAAATTTAATTTAATAATTAAATTCTAAAGGTATTGAAATCTTATAGTATCGTCAAGAGCTAATACTGTATAGATGTTCAAAATTGTACCACATTAGGAACTGAAAGGAAATTGTTAGTCAAATTTCATTTTTTGAAACTGGAAATTTCCAAGCATGAAAGAATTTAAGTGAGTGCAATGGCATATTGTTGCTTTCGAGATTAATTTTTTGAAAAATGTTATAATACACATATAATTTTATTTAAATTTTTGCATAAAATCGAATGAAAAAAACATATATGATACAAAAATATATTTGTTAAAAATCAAAAATATTTTGAAAATAATTTTTTTGTCTAAAAAGTGGTATAAAGCAAAAATACTCTCTAGTTCAGAAGTTTATCAAAACGATTTGCTTAAAATTTCTGATATAGCTTAAGAAACATGTTACCTAGTTCACGAACTAAGAAATTAGCTGTATTTCCATAGAGTCTTTAAGTACTGGGATTTCACTCATTAATAAAGTAAAAATATCAGCTTTTATTAAAATCGTATTTTAATTATAGTTTATTATTAATTTTTATTATGTTATTTATTATTATTATTATGTCAAATCTTATTTTTCAATGAACATATTGCTCATTTGTATTTCAGGAGTCGAAGAACATTTCTAGAAATCATTATACTAAATATGAGCAAAAAATATGAATTAATTTTAATTTATGAGATTTCTCGTAAAAAGATTTTCCAAAATAAATATAAAAATGAATTTAACTTCTCAAGGGATGAACGGGAAAACAAAATTCAAAAATATTTTACAGCAAATAGTTTAAAAATTAAAAATAGTGAATAATACAATATTCAATAGCTCAGTCTCAGTCAAAAATCAATTTCGGATAAAGATTTCGATAAAATTTGTATTACTTTTAAATACATAATTTATTAAGATTTTTCAATAAATAAGTTACCCTATGTTCCAAATTTTACATGTTATTCATTAATGATACTTTGAAGTGAGATATTCTAATCTATAAATATTTTTCTGCATTTTTTGACAAAAAATATTGCCAGTTACTGCCAGATGCATTAACAGATGTACTTGAAAGTGTAAAGAAAAGAAAAATATTATTATGACGAAAGGAGTATTAAAATGGATCAACATTTGCCACAGTTATAAAAACTTATAAAGAATGATTAATATTTCAAAGTAACTTTGAATTATTTACAGAGATAAAAATTCTTAGAGAAAGTTCTTTAGTTCTAGACTGAAAACAAGTTTAAATTTCATATTAAAAATAATAATCCAGACGGCTTCTGAATATTTAAAAAATATTTAATAATCTAAGTGGTATTTTTCAATGTATGAAATTCTGAACTAAAGAAAGGTGTAGCTTAAAGCAAGAAATTTGTTAAAGAATGAATTTTTAGAAAAATAGAAAAATCTAGAAAAACCAACACAATATTTAGCCTTTTGTTTCTTTGCAGAGTTAAACATGAGGAGAAGGAAATTAGTTACATATTTAAAATCATTAAAATGATGAATCGACTTATTCATTAAAATGTTAATATTTCGCAAAAGTTTGAATCCATACATTATTTTTAAAAGAACTATGTAAGATATCTTAAAACACTAAAATTTAATCTTCCTTTCGAACCGTTTCTTATTTTTTTCCCGTTTTCAAATACAAAAAATAAATATAGAAATAAATAGAAAATTATTTTATTAATTTTCAAAAATAAGTCGGGAAACATCGTCAAAAACTGTTAAAATTTGATTATATATTTAGAAGAAATAATTAATTGAATATTTTTGAAATTTTCTGTTTTCATCAGGAATAAATAACTTTACAAAATCTCAGAACTATATTACATCAAGAATTTAATGAAAAGTCGATCATTAAATTCCAGCTTTAAAAATATAAATAAATTGAAATTAAAGAGTAAAACTGTCAGATGATAAAAAATCTAATTTACACAACAAACAGCAATTTCACATCGCTACCAACAATATCACATATTTGACTTTAAATATGATAGTAACAAATTCTTTGTACAACATATTTACGCAACTGAAAGTATTTCTACTAAAAATTCTTGAAACAGAAATGGTAATGACGTTATTCTTTCCTACATAATAACTTTCTCTGGCACAAACGATATTTATAATTATATTAATTTAGGTGGCTTTCCATATGCATGTGCTTCCGTCGCTTAACAAGTACACAAAATTGATTACTCAGTCAAGGTTATGTTAGCTACATTTAATTCAAGTGTCAGCATTTGTTACTCCTATCCAAAGAATAAACAAGTACTACTTAAAGATAGCATTAATTGTGCCTTCATTAATATGGATTTTAAGCAAAGGTAAAATGTAATTAAGAAGAATTTGTAAAAATAGATTAAATCTGTTCCAGTTTGTATTATTACTTCGCAATTTTTTTAGCGGAGAACTTTTTTATTGTTAGAAACACATTTTGATAGAAAATATAAGGTATTTACAACTAATATTTCTATAACTTTTGATATAAAACGATATTATAAATTATAATTGAAGCAATAATCGATAACTGAAAAGTCGCAATCTTACATATTTTTTTAAATGAATATATGATGAAGAAATAAAAAAAATATTAGATTTCCATTTCAACCACCTATTTTTTTCCTTTTTTTTTTCTCTATGTATAAACTTCTTGAGTGCCAACAAGTATACCACAAAGCGTATAGATGTAAGTCAGTACGCAATTGACAGTAAAATAAATTTCAAATATAAGGTCGCAGGCACAAATGCAAGAAAAGAAGAGCGAAAAATAGGGGAAAACAAGTAGATACACAAACAAAAGCAAAAATGAAACAAAATTGCTCACATAGTAACAGAAACATGCAGTAAAGGATATAAAACAATGAATGGAAGAAGCATGATCAAATAAAATATTCAAAATACAAATACAAAAGCATATATGCAAATATAAGTAGGCAAACACACTGAAGTAAAGTTTAAATCATACGGGGAAAAATACTGTTAATATGTGTACAAAAGGAAATGAAAGATGATTTACACTGTACAAAGGCAGATAAATGAGGAGGCCAAGCTATATTGTTCTTGAGAAGGCAGTTCCTGAGTTTACGTCTTTCCGGAATAAACTTGGTGCATTCAAATATCAAATGCTTGACATCCTAGACTGCACCCCTGTAGCACGAACACCTATAAGTCGGCGACAAATTGAATCGTTTTAAATATGCTTTAAAGTTTCCATGCCCAGTCAGAAACTGGATAAGCTTAAAATTTGACTCAAAGTAGTTAGCCTTTAGGCGTCTCTGTATGGATGGAATAAATTTCTTAGTGAGCTGCGCATTAGTCGATGCTTGATATAAAGTATTCCATTCATATATAACTTTATCTTTAAAGACATTCTTTAAATAAGATTTCGGAATGCTCATAGGAATGGAATTAACTAGTTTTGTCGCTTCTTTGGCAAGCCAGTCGGCGCGTTCATTGCCATAGATTCCTGTACGATCTCTAACAAAAGAAAAGGAAACTTGCACACCTCTGTCTTTAAGAAAACTCAAGTTGGATTGTGTTTTAACAATTATTTGGTTTAGGGAATCGATGTTATTTAAGGCATGTAAAGATGAAAGGGAGTCGCTGAAAATTAAGAACTTTGATGAAAGGTTTTCATAGTCACAAATCCAAGAAACTGCTTGGGCTATGCAAAGCAATTCAGCCTGAAAAACACTGCATTCATCTCTTATTCTGAATTGATGAGTTCAGTTTCAATATAATCTTTGAAAACCACAAATGCAAGCCCAACCTTATTGTTAATTTTACTACCATCTGTAAAACAGACAAGACAAAAGTTGTCTTCAATATTGTTATGATAACTAATTAAATTAAGAGGAAATCTTTCAGCAGGATGGGGAAGTTCAGAAATTTGATGGAAATCATCTAGACTCTTATGGGCCAGGTTTTTCGCTGAATTCATTTCTATGGTTTATAAAGATGTCAATAGATGGAAAGCCTGAGATAGAAAATACAGCTTCATAAGATATCGTTCGATACCCAGAATTAACTCGTAGCAGTATTCTCCTTTGAATTTTCCTCAAGAGCCGACAATTTATTTTTTTCTTGAGAGCAGTACCCTAGACTCGAGAACCGTAACAAATAAATGGTACAATATCTTGTTTGTAGATGAGGGATGAGACATTAGATTTGAGACCAAAATTATTTCTGGCAACTCTACTAAGACCAAACAGATTTTTTTCGCATTTATTTCAAAGATTTAAAATATGTTGCTTCCAAGAGAATTTACTGTCAAGGACAATTCCAAGATATTTTAATTCCTTCACATAGCAAAGAGGAATTCCATTAAGGGTGAGGTTACTATTACGAACGTGGTTCTCTCTCTTCTCCAAGACCATTACTTCTGACTTGATGGCGTTGAACTCTAATTTGTGGTTCTTTGCCCAGTTCGATACAAAATCAAGAGTAATCTGTGCTTGTCTGCTTGTATCGTGAAATGATTTTCCATGAAAACAAAAAAGCAAGTCATCAGCAAAAGCAATCGTTTCACAACAAGAGAAAGCTGTGATTTTTTCCAATAAATCATTTATAATAATATTCCAGAGAAAAGGCCCAGAAACAGATCCCTTAGGACACCCTCATTGTAAAATCCTCTCCTTTGAGGAGTGACCTAAGGATAAGCTTGCAGTTCTATCCTTCAAGAAGCTAGAAATGACGGCAAATAAATTGCCAGGGATGTTTGCTCCTTTTAATAGATCCATAATAGCAGGCCACCAAGCATTATCAAAAGCACCTTTAATATCCAAGAAAACCAAGATTGTATGAATGTTTCTCTTTTTTTCCTTTTAAAACAAATTTTTTAAGGTTCAACAAAGCATCTTCAGTGCACTTTTGAGCCATACAACCAAACTGATTTTCATTGAAATAATTATCTTTGTGCAAATGTCAAGCTAATCTATTAACAATAAGTCTTTCAAAGCATTTACCCAAAGTTGACAGTAAACTGATACATCTTAGGTTGTCTAAATGCGGGATACAGACATCGTTATTTTTGGGAACCAGAATAACTCTAGCTTTCTTCCAACAACAGAGAAAAATCTTGAGACGAAGACATGAATTAAAAACTTTTAAGAAAAGATCGGGGTGCATTCGTGTAATTTCTTGATAACTTCGTTAGGTATAAGGTTCGGACCAGGAAATTTTTTAAATTTCAATTTACTTATAACAGAATCAATTTTCTGGATGGTAAAAGGTGGATCATTCGTTACGTTAGTATTTAAAAGAGCGTCGTGTCGCATTTTCTTATGACAATCATCATCATCATTCTCATTATCCTCAGGAAAAGAATGTGAAAGAACAGTATTTATTTTCTCTTCAAAAGAATTAATTACGGTTACAGATGGAAGAGCTATTCCACTGAGTTCAACTTTTTTCTGAAACTTCTGTTTTATTCCAAAGGTATACATTTTTTCCACTCATTAGTTTCATTAATTTCATCTAAAAATTTCTTCCATGAGCTTATTTTCGCATCAAAAAGTTTTTAATTATATTTATTCCTTAATTCGTTGTATTTATTCTTTTAAATTTCTTTCAAAGTGACATTTTTACATTTCTGAAATTTCCGTCTTGCAGCATTAACATGCTTTCTCATGCAATCGATTTCTGTTGTCCACCAGAGAACATTGTGCAATTTTTTCTTTTTAATCGGAATGGACATTTTACAATACTTTTGGATAATGGAAATGAGCTCATCTGTGAGATCATGCAGAATTTCTGGATCTTGGCAGGAATTAATGAGATTACCGCTACTTGACAACAAATATTTCGATTTGTTGTAAAAGAGTTTCCAATTCGCTTTTTTAAGATGGAAAGTGCAATTGTCGCCTTCTTTTGATGGAGGATGTGGATCCAGTATTACTTCAAACTCAATTGATTTGTGGTCAGATAGAGAATCATAAGTTGGCAAATGCCAACAAGAAACATCTTCCAGTAAATCCGTTCCAACAACAGTTACATCAATGTAACAAGATCCTTGTGATCCACAAAATGTAGGACCACAATCTTCATTAATGACAAATAGATTATGCGTACTAATAAATTCGGTGAGTTTGATTCATCTAGAGTCGGAAAGGGGACTGAACCATGTTTCAGATTTACTATTAGCATCCATATACCAGACCAGCTTGTTTATGGGAACGTTGAAGAAGAGTTAGTTTATTTTTTGTAAGTCAGAATCAATATTCATGGAGGGTTCGAAGTAGTAAGAAACAAATAGATAAGAAATTCTGTTAATATTGAAATGCACTGTCACCATATTATAATCTAGAAAATTTATATCCAGAAAAGCTGAACTATTTCTATTTCTGACTATAATAGCTGCTTTAATTAGGTCAGAGTTTTGACTAGAGAAAACTCTATATGACGAAGGAAATCCCGGAAGAGTTTCTTTATACGAATAAGGTTCTTGAACCAACACGGTATCAATATTCCGAGATTCCATATTCAAAATAAGCTTCTGTGTAGCACACTTTGATTTATGCAGGTTGAGCTGAAGAACACGCAAATGTGTTTGTGAGAGAAAACTATTCATTCTGAGTCTGGAATACAGTAAGTTTCTCCATAAATTGATGGCATTTGCAGCAGCTAGAAAAGGGTTTATGATTCACATCAACTTTTTTTATTTGGGGCTTTTGTGTTCTTATTGAACCTTATGCAGTTCACGCAAACCTGCGTAGACAAATTGCATTCACTACTTTTGTGCTCTCCCGCACACTTGAAACAGTACAAGCCATTTTCACAGTTAGCAGCTTTGTGATGATAGCCGAGGTACTTAAAGCAGCGATTAATAACAAGAAAGTCCTCTATTTTGCAAATGTTCCAGTTGGCTCTAAGGAAATTCATTTTCAGACACACTTTCCGACATGTTGGATTGACTTCTAAAATCAAATGCCTAGAGTTATCGCATCTTCTCAGAGTGAAGCGAATTTTTGTTTCCTCCCATAGTTCTTTTTTCTCTTCCAATTCAGGATCCTGCTCTTCCAAAAACTGAAGAACCTCCTGATCACCAATTTCATTTGAAAGATTTTTTTAAAAGCAGATTTGGATTTCTTCGCTTCGGAGAAGACACATACAGGTTATTAGTATTTTTTTACAGCATTCAAAAATCTTTCTTTGTCATTTTTTGAGACACATTGAACAAGCACGCGGTTGTTGTTGATGGTTCTCATCCTTTTAACTCCTACTTGCAGTTATATTGGATTTAGCTGTGCTTTAAGAATTTTACGCACTTCCTCAGATGTAGAATTGTTATCAATTGAGCAGACAATGACATTGTTGTCCATTGAATGACTCTCATTTTCTACGATAGATGGCGCCGCGACACTAGCATACGTTGGTTGTTTAACCGACGCTGTAATATCATGATAGATATCATTATATTTTATACTAGCAGATCCATTAGAAACTTTTGTAAAATGTAACTTTAACTTACCCAAAGCAGTCCTTGCACCTTCACGCAACTTTTTGCTTGGGTTCCCAACGCAATTTAACATATTTTCCAACGATTCGAAACATTCCTCTAGAGACCGAAATGACGCGTCAACATCAATGGCCGCCATGTTAGGGTCCCAATCAACCACCTATATTTATCCTTGCTTATTATGCGCCATATAGGGCATAGTGGTGAAGCAATGTATATAGAAGTAAAATCAGTTACAAGCGATTACAGACACCATAACTAGCCAGGCGAGGTGAATAATACTATCAACAAGGTGATTAGAGATAACTCTGACTAGCTGTTAGCTAAAAGGCTGACATTTTCTACAAAATGTTGAGAGACTCCACAAATTAGCTCTCAAGGAAATTACAAAAATTCATGCCGTTGTGATATAAATATTGGATCGGCTCAAAAGCGAATTGAAAACATTTACTGATACAATATTTGTACTACTTGTCAGATAGAGGTTTCTAATTTCTCTATAAACCTTCACTCTAGGTGGGAGATTTCTAATGTGCTTATGAATACACGAATACAATAATACAGGTACATCGTAATTTTTTTGCATGTGGTTGTAATTGGTCAACAGTTCAAATAAAGCACAAAACACTAAATTACATGTTTGTAATAATGGTTAAATTCATTCTTGAAGAAAATAATTTATTATTTTTTATTCTATATTTCGTCGAAATAGCAAGCAGATATATATATTTTTTGCCCAAATATTCAGTCTTTCTAATTTATCAATATTTATTTTATTTCAGAAATAGTATTATTACTCTTTTTCATAAATGTTTTGTATATACCTGTACATATGTTTTACTTATTGATTTCAAATGCATTTGTAACGTACCAAAATAACTTATTTCAAATTACCTCTCAGTAAAAAAAAAATGTGTTTCCATCAACATCAGTTTTTTACAATAAAGCTACCTTATAATTTTTTTTCAATATAATTCGTGTATATATTCACATTTTATTTAGTTTGCAATCAAATTTACTTTATGATTTTCTAAATAACAATAATCCATAAATTTGTAAATATTTGGTAGCTTAGTGCGTTATTAGCAATTGAACATATGAAGCTATCTATTAAACATTACCTATTTATTTCTACAGAAGAATGACTGAATATTTTTGTCATATTATATAATTACATAGAATTTATATTTATATTTTTTATATATATTTGCATACTTTTATTTGAATTCATACGTTTTTTTTTGACATAATGTTACATTAGATAAACTTTATTGACTAAATGAAAATTCGTAATAAATCCTTTGCTCAATTCTTAATTTAGTAGATTTTAATATTTTATAAATAATTTCTCACTTTTTATAATAATTAAAAAATTAATTATCAATTAATTTAATTGATTCTAGTGAAGCTTTGATATCATAATACAATTGAGGTAAACTAATTTCAAAATTCCATAAAATATGTAAAGGAATTATATTTTTAAACCTAAAACATAGAAAATAATTATGCTCATTTTTAAATGATTTCTTTTGCAAAAAATGTATGCATTTTATCACAGTAGAAATAAGCGCCTTTAAAAATTCTTTTGATTCAGATATGAGATTTTTTGCTGAAAGAAAACTCAGCTACAAATGCTATTGCATAAAGAAAATTTTCCAATTTTACATCAAAAACATGCTCTAATTTACTATAAAATTGTTAAAATTTTGTTAAGTCTCTTATTTTCACGAAGAAGTGCAGTGCGATGTATTCTCGAAAGAAAAAAACACATCTTTTACAGAATGAAGTTTTTTTAAATATCAACTATGACTAGAGAATCTTAAACTAGAGAAAATAGTGTATTTCTTCTCGTTAAACAACAGAATAAATTGTTTTAATAGAAAAAAATTATATGAATGTCCTTTAAATAAGACTTAGACATACCTACTTGTTTCGAAATGAATTTCGTTCTTAATGCTTTAAGTGAGTATAAAGGAAAGAAAGTTGGTGGAATTTTCACATTCTATCCTTTTTCTGATAGCGACATTAATTAAGAAAAGAAATAATAACATAAATTTGTATCTTAATCATGCTTTATTCTTGTGTTGAGTTTAAATTTTATATTTTGTTTTTACAGTATACTTATTTTTAATTTATAGTAATAGAGTGCACAATTCATGAGAGATCGTAAATGAAGATGTACTAGGACCACGGTGGCGAATAGTAAGGTATCAGTTTCGGAACCAGAGTGCTTGAGGGTCGAAACCCGATTCCACCAAAGAACCGTCTGTAAGCGGGTCTGGTGCACGCTAAATCCGTCGGGGTCCTCCACTGGTATGGTATGGAAGTTTGGAAAGGGAGTTGGAGTAGGAGGGTTTGGAAAGGTCTCGTCATCTGACCGCGTCTCAAAATTGCGAAATCTGTCACAAAATGTCCCTAGTGCTGCTTTAAAACGGAGCGTTAATATAACTAAATTGCACCGAACGATAAGATTACTAAACATTCTGTTGTCCAATATTTATAACATATATAAAATGCTGTTAATCGATAGTATTTTACAGGTATTCAATTTCGATCGCATAGTCCTCCCACTGGTGTGGTGTGGAATTATGTAGAAGGTGTGGCAGCCCAGATGTCCTCGGCATCTGACCACAGTTCAAAATTGTGAGGTCTGTCCCAAAATATCCCTAGTGCTGCTTTAAAATGGAACGTTAATATAACTAAACTAAACTGTAAATACATCAAACGATAAGATTACCAAACATTCTGATGTCCAATATTTATAACGTATAAAATGCTTTTAATCGATAGTATTTTACAGGCATTCAATTTCGATAGTTCAGGAATCCCACATTGCATACCTCTAAAATAAAAATAAGTGTGCTGTAAAAATACACCACAACTCTAAGCTTTATCATTCAAGTTTCAATAAAAGTAAAATATAATTATACTCACATCATAAGATCCCTTTTATACAATTGTCTTTTAGGTATATAAATAATTAGGAATTAGGAAAAGTTAAAGACACGAGAGTCCAACAATTACTGTTTAAAACTGAATAGACAGTAAGCAGTTTAGAAAGCTATTTCCTTCAAAATCTAAGAAAATTCTCTAAGAAGATTTTCTTCAAAATCTAAGATAACTAAATTTTTCAGTTTCCTTAGTCTTTAAAAATGTAAACAATTACATAGTGAATTAGTATTACTAGAAAAGAAAACGACAGAAATCCACAGAACAATCCGCCGCCTTTTAATGCGTATGATATGCCTTGCAGCACAAAAGTTTCGGAAAACGATTTGCAACATTAGCTTCTCTTTTTTTTAAAAAGAATAACCAATTTCAAAAGTTTCAGTTGGGGGTTTTAAAATGTATTAATTTTGTAGAAACAAATATTGACCAAGTTGTCAGTTTTAAACCAAACCAAACCAAGTTTAGAATTCTGAGAAGCAATTTTTAAAGGTTTACTTCTCATATGGAAAGATGTGCTTTACGGATTTCTTGGCAATAACGCACTCCATATTCAGAAAAGCGTAGCATTTAGTTTTTACAAGACTTTCACATTTAATTGTGAACAATAGCTAAATTTAAACAACTAAAGATAGACATATACTTACAGTTGACAAACTGATGCGGAAAATTAGTTATATTTCATTACGAGTAAATAAATAAGAAAAAAATTACACATTCTAAATTTTTATGCATTCACTCGATTCTGTTAATCAAGTTTTGTAAAATAATTTTGACACTCTAATATTTTGAATTAGAAAAAAAAAATTCTACCAGCTAAACTGAGTGAATTGTGAAGATTTTAATATCACTTTTTAGAATGATTTCGGATGATTCCAACGGTTGGCTTAAAGAATTACTTGCTAGAAGCAATCGCTGGTTGGTGAAATTTAACATAATCATAGCTTCATAACTCTCTCAGCTTTTGTCGCAAAAAGAGTACAAATTTTGTTCAAAAGGCTAGAGTCCAAAAAATTTTATTAAATGTTCAACTTAAATTAAATAACTAATTATTAACAAGGGAACTTAAAACATAATTCTTTATTTCACTTAATGCTTTTTTTCTTAATTGGCAGTATATCCCTAAAGATTTATAAATTAGCTCTTCAGCTACGATTAGAACACGATTCTCTTCAAACAAATTTTGCAGTAACTTAATATATTATGTTTTAGAGATATCTGTATTTTTATTCCAGATAACACTTAAAAATGAAAGCAAAGCAACTTTTGCCATAGCCTATATGAGCTTTGATTCTATTTTGTTCTGTTTATTAAAATTATACGAAGTGAAAGAATTATGATTTAAAAAAATCACCAATTACTTTTTGGCCACGAAAGTTTCCTTGCATTTCATATCTGTATGTTCTGCATTCGAATAAGATGGGGGACGTTTTCAAAAGAAGATAAGATTTTAAAGCAGAAAAAGTCGGTGAAAAGGAGAAAAATGTGTGAAATTGTATTGTTTTTACTTTTTAATATACTAAGTATAGAAGAAATACTGTAATCATCAAAAGATGAGAAATCAAGATGCAAAAGATGCGATGAGGTCAAGACGAATCCCCACGTCTTAGACGTCATTGAGCACACACACACAAAAAAAAAACATATCTAGTTATTATGTCTGTTTGTCTACAAACGCAATAACTCAAAAACGCTCTGAGCATGGCAGTTTAAATTTGATACACGGAATTATAACCAAACTTGTAGATATCTTTGTCCTAGATTATAAACAATATATATTAGAATCAAGATTTTCCTTCTTCTTATCAATTTCTAATGACACACTATATTTTTCATCAGATCAAAAGACAAAAAATATTCTGTTGTTATTCTCTTCACGTTATAAGTAGAGATTATTAGAATCTAGTTTCATTAATCGAACTTTAATGAAACGTTTGCTGACGTCATTTATTGTATAACAAAATCACATTTTCGTTGCAATCGAAAATTCTTTCAAATTCCGAATTTAATAGAATCGAGAAAGAAATTCAGCATTTTATTAAATGGTTTGTCTTTAAAAATTAAATAAAACGGTTTGGCTTTTAAAGAAAAGTATGGATTCTTTATAAATTGAAAATTCATAAGAGAAAAGTGAATTTGAAAATAACTGTAAAAATATGTTCTCAGATTTCACTTAAGTGACAACATAATCTGGTTTATATAATGCATTTACTAGCAACCATCTTTTTCAGATTTGTCTTTCTAGACTCTATTATTCCAGATTTATTAAATTGGAAAAATCAATCTCTTCTACATGAAAGAACCACATTTCTATTTAATGGCAATTTTTTATAAGATAATTAGATTTTGGACTTGCATAAAAGACATTTTAATCGAATTCAAAATCTTCTCTTAAAACATCTGTTGCTGAGAGCAACATGTTTCTAAATTTAGTATCGTCATTGCATATGAGTGAATGCTGATAGAAAAAAAGCATTAGGCTTTTGTGGAAATCGAAAGTTTCAAAATAATTTGACCCAATGGAGAGTATTCAAGGTCATAAGGACATATTTATGAAATTTGTCAAATGCATTTGGCAATTAAAAGACTTTCTTACATACTAGTTTTCTATAATTTTTATGCATATCTATTTTTATAAGATGATTAGGTGTCGACTTTCATAAGAGGAAAATGTAGTAATGTAATTTATATTCTTTTATTAGAGCATTTGTTGTTTAGTAGAAAATGTCAAAGTTATAAAATTAATACCACCATTACATAAAAGCAAATGCGGAGAATTAAAAGTTTTAAGCACTTTTAAATATTAGGTGAATCAAAGAAATTCGATTCGATACAGAGTATTTATGATTATGAAAAAATAGTTACAAAATTTATTGAAATTATTGGTAATTAAGCATTTTTAAAAGTATTAAAGATATGAAAAATATTTTTAATCATTTAAGTGTTAAGTTTGAAAAAGTTAAAAAAATTAAGATTAAAAAAATTCACATAAAATTATAGATTAATAATATGATTTTAGTTTTTATAAAATAAAATGGAAAGAAAGAAAAGCGATTTTTAAAAATAAAAGCTTAAAAAATTACATTGGCTATGAAATTCTGTCTAATATTATTAAATTTTACACTCTTTCTTTAAAAGAAAAATAATTTTCTCTCTTAAGAATTACAAAAGTCGTTCATTACGAAAATGGAATGAAATGCTTTTCCGAAATCATATGTGAAAGTTTTCAGGTATAGGACAATAACTTTCTTAAGAAACTGCTAAATTAAAATTTATATAAGCACAGATTAGACATTTTAAGTGCGAAATTATTCTTTTGTAATTCTTTCATGTTAAACAAATTTGGTGTTAGGGGCTCTAAAAGTATCCGTAATCTGATTATGTTATAAATCAACAGGGATTTAATTATTATAGTTTGATTCAACAATTCACAAGCGAATGTAAAAGGAATGATTTTGATACAGAAAGGATGAAAAAGAACTAAAAATATTTTGCTAGAAAGCCAAAATGTACCCGTAGCCGAATTTACAATTTAAATAATCAAATTTTAATTGATCAGATTCATGGATTTGTAAATGATGCAAAGAAATGTTACTTAAGATTACGATACAAATTGTCTTTCAAATTTATAATATATTATCCTGCCTTCAAAAACATAATTATCAAACGACGAATCTCATTTTTCACAACAATAAGCAACATTAATGTTGATTGTATACTGCCATGCCATCAGAAATTATCCTAAATTCAAGGAAAAACTGATTAATTGTTTAATAACTATATTATGTGAATGGAAGGCTTTGAAATTTATATTTGTGAGGCATTTTTGTCACCATTA
>JAPMOR010037812.1:0-31571 GCA_026543865.1 Argiope aurantia | reverse complement strand
TGCTTTTACCATTATTGCATTATTATGTATGTTTCTTTGAAAGCATGTGCTTTTTTAAAAGGTTGACCTGCTTTTACCAGAATTGCTTTATTATTACATATGCTTCTTTGGCAGCAGATGCATTTTTAAAAGGTTGGTGTAGAACTATGACATCATAGCTGTTATTTCATTTCAAAATCGGTCGAGCTCCAAAACTTTGTTTGCCAGCTAGAAAAATTAAAAATGAAAGTTAAAATTATATATATATGGATGGATGGATTCAAACCCGGTTAAAACTGATTAATGACTTAATTAAGACAAATAATGACTTAAAAATAATAATGTTCTCACATGATAACTTAAAATTTGCGATCGTAGATTTCGTTTTAATTTCATAAATTTGAGCTTTTGTCAATGTGACGACAACTTGCTGATCAAAGCTAATTCTTTCACATGCACGTGTAACGTTCCCGTGCAAGTTAAATTTTTTTTTTATTCTGAACTAATTTTGCTCAAAATTCAATAATATTCTACAAATGGGACGTAAAGTATACGTATTAAATTTCATTCCGCTAGCTCAAAGCTTGAATTATCGTGCTCTCAGGCAAAATGTGTTTTTTCCGACCTTAGGGAAGTTTGGAACATGGAGATAGTCAAAATCTAGAGTTCGAATTTGTTGACGATTACAATATTCGTATAAAGGTAAGAAGGAAAAATCTGCATAGTAATCAGCTGCAACAAAAAGTTTCTGAAACAAGATATTTCTGCGAAGTAAATTTGTTTAAGTGCAGCATTCTAGAGTTTGCGCGTATTATTGACGTCAGTAGTGTCTCTGTGCTGCTTGCATAATTTTATTCAAGGAAAAAGAATTCCTTCAGCTCTTAATAAATGAAGTCCATGCGACCAGTAAGAGCCATGAAGATTGGTAAATTAAATTATATAAATTTAAACCTTGAGGTTTATTAATTTCAGTAGAAGCAATGGCAATTACAGAAGAAACAACGCCAAAACAGAGTTGGGATTTGCACATTCAATAACGACACAGTCCAAACAGGTGGGGATATTTTTAACTCCACTCTATGTTACAGATTTCGATGAGTGTTTCTATTGCAGTTATACTAAATATCGGAAATTTTGAACGGTTGTGTAGTATTATGATAATACACTATTTTTATTTTTTCGAAAAATTATTTTTTGTACTAGAAAATACTATTTTCTCTAGAAAATGGAAAGTGGTGATGGCCAGATAATCACTATTGACACATCTGAAAGTTTTCATATGAAATAAAAAAATTGTGTGGTTATCGTATGTGGAATTAATATTTTTGTGTTATCATATACGAAATTAAAATTTTGTGATATAGTAATTAGGACTGATAAATTCTATCCTCCTTTTCTTCTGGTTTTGATTTCGCTAACATCCATCATTCCATTGACAATCAATGATGCCAATCATCAATAAGAAAGTCACGCATTTTGTTTTACACTATCTCATTTCGTTATTGTATTCGCAGTCAATATTTCATCCTGAGAGTTGACTACACTTTTGCTATACACCATTTATCTATTTATTGAGGATTTGCTTATCAGTTTACTATAATTTATCCGTTCTTTTATAATAATATTCATATACAACATATGTAGTGTGTATATGGGCGATATTGATCATTATTATAGTTCAAGATAAATAAGGCTTTCGTAAATTCTTTAGCTAGATATGAGTTCCGGAGCCTTAAAGCTAGAAGAGGAAGAAATCCTTCCTCTCGAAATTGGTTATTTGCCGGAATTTACCACCAAGAAATGCGAAGAAGAGTTGAACGAGACTCCTGAACAGAAGATAAAAGGAATCCAGGAACTTCGAGCGTTACTGCAAAGTACGTTTATTTGTTTCAATTTGCTTGAAATACTGAAAGCGCTCATGTGCAAACATTGGATAACTGCACAACTTAGAAGACAATATGTTAACATGTAACGTATTAAACATAAAAGTGTTAGGAAAAATGAAAAATCCAAATGAGTGTAGTTATCCTTATTTTTAAAAATAATTCTTGGGTCATTTTTCGCTAATGGTTGTGACAAATAAGAGATGACCAAAACTATCCCAATGTTTCTCTGATATCATTAATTGCTTTTATTTCATACAACTTTACCTTACCTTTATGTAAAAAAAAAGAAAAGTACATTCGTTGCACTTGCCCAGTTTTTTTTTCAAATATTTTAATGAACTTTCAAATTCATTCTACGTTTAACACGTATATCTCTTTTCCCGTGCTTCATATAGTTTTTCGATTTACAAAAAAGTGCGTAACGTGTGTGGGATTCAAAAAACATATTTTCATTCATACTTTCTTTCTCTACGAATAATAAGATGAGCGCGCGTGTGTGTTAGCACTTCAGGACAGATCATCGTTAGACTAAGAACCACAAAATTTTGGGTGGGCTTGCATAAAAAGGGGAATATGCATTGCGGAGCGATTTTCTGTGGAATTTTAATCAGAATTTTGTTTAATTAAAACTTAAGTAAAAAGTATGAAGTTTTCTCCCATGCTGCGGAAAATGTCATGGCACAAAAATGAGTTCTAAACCACCTTAAAATTTAAAAAAAGAATATTTTTTCAGTGATATCATGTAATTGCTGTACATGATATCATTATTTTTTATACATTATTAATTAATATGAAAATATCTTTAAGCTTAATTTTACAAAAATATATTTCATCATTGTAAAGAAACTGAAATCGTTTTCGTTGTTGATACACAAATGTATCCTTAATTTTTCCACCATTGCTGATCCCTCCACCCGCTGAGTCACTCGACGTATTGGAAGGTCAGCTGAGCAATAAGCAAAAAGAGAAGTAGGTAGGGGTGGAGATACCTGTTTCAAGAATTCCAGCTCTTTCTCGCTGTATAAGGACACTAAGACAAACAAACATCAAACCCCATTTATAAATTTACCGAACATTAACTGCAGAGCACATCCAAAACTAAACAAATGCCATAACCAATGTCTCCACCAACCAAAATATGTCTCGGCTTTCCAGAAATTAAAAATATCGCTAAATGATTTTCATCAATTTTAATATTATGCTAAAATAAATAGCAGAAATGAATATCAGATATATACAAGGTAATACAAACAAAGGCACCAGGTCACAATTGACCTCATTACTAAAGCTTAGGCAATAAGTCTGGATCCGTGATGCGTCTCTTTACTTTTCAATAAATCTAAATAAATTTAAACTTGCAAAGCCGACACGGGGAAAAAATTTCTCTGATTTTTTTTGTATCGAGGTTAGCCAAACACATAGTTCGTTGTGACTGTCAAATCACCAACGCCCCATGACAGATGATCTTTAAAAAAAATGGCATAATTAAAGGGAAAAAACTCATGAGTCATGAATAATTTATTCAGATAAAAATCTCTGAAACAACGTTTACTAATTACAAATGAAACAAAGCCAAATAGATCTATTTTGAGATTTCCAGTGTGTATACCATTTCCTTGTGATCTCTTCTCTTAAATTCTTATTCCGGACACGGGAATTTGAGTATGGGCATCTACTCAGTTTGCCCATGTATGTGCGAAACTAGCTTGGCCAGAAAAATATGGGCATTCATCTCTCTATTCTATAGAGTGTGGTTTAACCCAATGTAGGAAAAAGTCTAGAAACAATCCTTTAAAATATTATTGATGAATATTATTATTTTTGTATCATCTTGAAAGGAATGTAAGGTCATATGCGCTGATCTCTAATCCGTAAATTTAAGAGTTTTATCATGACTATATCTGATTTTATATTCATTTTCAAAGTTGACCATTGCTTCTGTTGCACCATTTCCAAATTATTTAAAACTTTCCATAAAATGTCTCTATTAATCATTCGTAACAGATTGTTCCAAATTCATACCAGTTTTCTAAGCGATATCCATCTGTAAATATTCTTTTACACCTGCACTCTGAAAAATTGGATTGATCACAGAGACGAGTAAGATGTCAAGGTGATTCCTATTAACATCAATATTCATTTAGCTTAAATTTTCTCTCCTCAATTTGTAATTCATTTCATTTGATATAAAAGTTAAATAGAATGGTAACCATTTGATTCTCAAATAAAAATAAAAATGTTTCTATTTAAACTATGTTTTTAAAAAACTTTCTGGATTTTTCTGTTTTTACATTTTGCAATTAAAGTTTCATTTCAGAAGAAAATAATGTATAAAACTTTTCAGTGCATTCATAGTGACATTATACACGTGTGACAACAGTCAAATGTAAACAAACCATTGCATGAGCGTTTCAGAATATTTCACTGAACACTTTTGTACTTGCACTTTATTCAACGTTTCACTTAGTTCAAAATATTATTAGAAATGCTGGAAAAAGGACTCTCAGTATCACCGAAACTTTCATTGAATCAGAAGGAAAAAATATAGACGAAGAAACTGTAATCCAGAGCAAAATCAGACTGAACCGTTACCGGACAGGAAATCCTTATTACTTGCGTCGTTAAAATATGAAATCCAGTATTATACACAATATGATATTTCATGAAAAAGACAAGAATTCTATGGAGTAACTAAAATATACACTTTGGAGGAAACATATACATATTTTATTTTTCCCGATAATTATTTTTTATAGACTTGTATCCTTTAATTTATATGTTTAATATTAATTAATAACAATGTAAAATAATAAATGTATTTCGTTTTATTAGTTTAATAACCAGAAAAAGCCAGTATTCTCAGAGAATAGATTCATCCCCAAAGTTTATTAGTTTTTAAGAAAATTCAGTAAGAAAATTTTTGTAATAGCTGAAAGGACTCACTTCTGCTTCAGAATAAATTCAAATTTTAGGTGAGATGACAAAAAATTAGACAGATGCATAACACAATGTGCGAAAAGGCGTAATGCTTTAAAACAGTGCGTGTTTACGAAAATGCGAATTTTAAAAATATTTTGATGTGGAAATCATGAGCAGTGACCTACATAAAACATTTAATTGAAAATCCTAGCATCCAATCCAAAGGCATTTGATTGAAAGAAAAAAAAAATCTCAAAAAGATTCGTGTTAAAAGTGGGCTTTGAATAATAAATTGGTCTTATTTATAAAATGTGTTCAAATTCTTCTTTTCTAATATTTAGGAAACCCGAAAACCAGTGCAGTTGAGTTTCTCGACGATTTTCTGGTAGCTTATTTGCGCCGGAATAAATATCGAATGGAAGATGCCTTGCAACAGATTCTAAAGTTGCAACAACTGATGGAGGCGGAGAGTGACTTGTTTCGAGGTGTACCAGAGGAATATCTCGATTCACCTGCAAACAAGATTTTTAACCCATTACCTGTGAGATGCCAAGATGGATGTGAACTGGTTTATTTGGGAATTGGTAAAAATATTTTCTGTTATTCATATGAACAGTTCACATACATTTCAAGGAGTCTGCTTTCACAAGATGTTTAGTTTAGTCATATTAACATCCCGTTTTTTAAAGCTATATTTTGAAGTGGACCTCGCCATTTTTAACATCGGTCAGATGACGAGGACGACACCTGAGCTGGCACCCTCTCTCCAAACTTTCACATTACTCCAACTTGAGGATATTTAATCTCGACGGATTTAACATGCGCCAGGCCAGCTTATATGATCTTTCTTTGGCTGAATAGGGTCTCGCGCCTGAAGTTCTCCGGTTCAGCACTCGATGCCTTACCACCTGGTAGCTTTATTAAATGATTCATTACTATATGAAGTTTCCTTAAAACTATTTAATATTAGATAGTGGAAAATTTTTATTAAAAATTTACAGAAAAAAATGATATTTTTAAAGTTAAATAAAAATGACATCTCCATCGCAGTGATGCAGCAGATATAAAATACACACTTTGATGCCGCGTGTAATGCAATTGAAAAAATCAGATGGAGTTTTCCAATCGAAATTTCCCTCCAAATTCTTCAGTGAATTGCTGTTTCCCATAACCTGAATAAAATTATGAACCTTGACGGAAACTGCGAATGCCTTCCAAGGCTTTGGCAAACAAGAGTTACGAAATTCAGATCTTTGGCGTCCATCTAGCATTTGTACTGAATATAGAATGCGCATGTGTATTTTGGACATTTTTCCCCCGACCCATTGAATTTATAATCTGACGCGAACCATCATTCTAATCCCAAAATAACACAAAAAATTTTATATATTTAAGTCATTACGTTTATGAGTTACTGCGCTTGCATGCATACGAAAATACAGATCGACAGACGGTGTTTTCTTTCAGATTTGATCGATTTGATTAAAAATGTGACAAAAATTTACTTTTTAGGTGCTAAACCTATGTACCAAACTTATTTATCTAGCTCTTTAGGTTTTGATAATATCGTGTTCACTGGTATTTGAAGAGCCAGACGGACAGACTTCCTTTGAATTGATTTTACTCAAAATTTTGATATTAATCTACAAATTCGATCATAAATCCACATATAAATTTCATCCATCTTGCTCAAAGCGCTTTTGAGTAAATGTGTCCAAAACAAATTTCCATTCATTTGCTTTTTTAATTCTGGAAGGTCTGAAACGTGGAGATGCGTCAGACTCTTGCGTTCGAATTTTTGTTGATGATTAAAATACTTCGTACACCAGAGAGCAAAAGAAAAGTGAAACCTACTTTTCAAACCTAATTATGAAGAACTCACGTTCGATAGTAATCGAATAATTGAAAAAGTTTCAAGATGATCATTGTTACATCATTAGAGAATGGAGATAGCTTGATATTTTTTTATTAGTAATAAGGCAATCCTTGTGCACCCCAAAGTACAGCACAAGGTATACAGAAGTAAGTAGAAACTACTACATACATAGATAAAAACAGATAAAAATGAAGTTAAAAACAACAAGGAAAGAAACAAAGCAAAAAAACAAAACAACAACAACAAAAAAAAAAGACACTAAAAACTGAAGCAGCAAAGGCATTAAATTTACAGAATGAGAGAAAAGCCATTTAGTGGTCGACCAAAGTGTGAAAAGGAGGTGGAAACGTAAATTATAGACATCGAGATCCACACTAAAATTCCTTCTCCCTTCAGTGAGATTGGAGCTGTCAAAAAGCAAGTGTTCGACATTTTGAACTCCACCCACGCTGCAAGAGCACAGATCGGTGTCCGATAATCCAAATTTCTTGAGATAGTAATTGAAATTATCGTGTCCAGAGAGAAATTTTTTTAAGTGAAAATCACTGAAGAAATGCTTGTTAGTTAACCTTTGAGAAATGGTGGGAAAAGATATCTTGATATTGTAGTGCAAATAACCATTGACTGGTTTGGTTAAAAGGTGGCCCCTGTAAATTTTTTTAATGTTCTGATTGTATTGCTGGTGCATTTCAATAAATTTGTTTCAAAGGAACATCGGTCACTTAAGAACGATGAGCAACTTAATACTTGCCATCAGTTATGCGACAGTTTATAACATTTATAGGAAAGCTCGATATCTGCATCTTTGCATGTTGTTGCATTTACATTTGAAGATACCTCCAATTGTTATCAGGCGACTTCTCATCCACAACTCGTTACTCCCTCCTTCTCCCCCCCTCTCCGAGTGAGAGCACTAAATTCCACCATTTATTTAAGAAATAATGTAATAGCTTATGAAAATTGCTGATGTTTTGCAGATGTTATCTTTCACCCAAGCAATGGCAAGGCTATTTATTCGCTCAAAAGAAATGCAGAGTCAAAAGGGAGGAGGGGGTGAACTGCCCAGAATTATTATGCCATCTTTAATATGACGTTAAAACAAGAAGTATCATTTTACCGAAAAAAATGCCCAAAATGCAACAGCATGTTGTCTATAGATTTAATACTACAATACTTTAAATACTAATAAATCAATGATTATATTTCATAATAAACTATTAAACTTAAAACTGCATTACTTTTAAAAAAAGCAAATTGACATATAGGATGAAAATCAAAATGCATATATTTCAAGTTTTCATTTCATTTACATATGCAAAATGCTATTTCTGTGGTCTAACATTAGTTCCGAGCGTCTCAGTTAAATGAACAACTTTTTAAGTAAATTATAAGAAAATTAAAATGCAATGTACCTGCAAGAAAACCGAAAACAAGATTAGATTGAATTAAACAGGATAAAAAAACGTTCACCAAGGCACCATGACTTTACTATTATCATTATGTTCTTTTCTTCCTTTTTCTCCAAATACAAATTATTCTTACTCATCTCTGCTTAAATCTGTATTACAAAATAAGAGTTAAATACCATCTGCGCCATCTATTGACAAAAATCCAATATAAGTATTATGATTCATACATGATATTTCCTGTATTTCATTTTCCTTTTTCTATTAATGAATCATAATTTAGAAAGAAAAAGAAATATACATATTTAAGACTCAAAAACGCTATATTTCGTCAATATCATTGTCTGACTGTTATTTTAAAAGTGGGACAGGAGAGAGAAATGAAATTAAAAGCATTATTTCCTGTCTGTTCTCGTCACGTTCGTTTGATATGCAAAAGATTAGGTTAAACACGTAAAAAATAATAATAACATATAAATTAATTACTATTCACATCTTTTTTGCAATAGAGTTTGGATAGTTTCTTTGATTTTACATGACAACCATATATGAAACCATATGTGAATGAAACAAAAATCATTTTCATTTTTTTCATCCAATATTTGATTGCGGGATTTTATTCAATTGCTGAAAGTTGAAGGAGAATCCTGTTTCATATCTGTGTCGTTTGAAAGACGAATAAAGAAGTGAATTTACGATACTGCAAATAATAAATAGGAATTGGACATAACAGCGCTGTGATGTCTTGGAACTGGTCTCCATCAGAATAGTTTATATGTACAATGAATAGAACGCATGCAAGACTATTCAATAGCGCGGATTTAATGTCTGGCGCTTTGATAGACATGAAATTTCATCTAAATGATTTGACAGAAATGAAATGTAACCAATATCTCCGGTGAACCGTAAAATTGGTTATCAAGCTTGTCGCTTGAGGCAACTAGTAATAAATAAATAATAACATGTACATTTTCAAAAAGCTACTTAAATAATAAAACAATTAGCATAAAGTAATATATAAACTTGATGGTAAGTTAAAGGATATATTAAAATGCGAAATTCAATTAATTAAATTATTAAATAAAGGTCCTCATAGCACGAGGTCACAAAATGCCCTAATCCGCCACCGAGTGTCGTCCAGCAGGCAGTCGGTTAGTGTTTTATATGCATCCGTATCCTCTTTGTTACTGAAGAAGAGCAACAAGACGTTATTCGTTTTTTCAGGGGCAGAAGGTTGAGGGTTGCGAGAAATGCATTAGTGAATGAAGTGGAAATACGAGTGACTCTCTCAATTGATGATTCGGATGAGCAAAAGCGTTTCTGCCTATTCGAGGCTTATTTTACTCCAAGTCATTGCATCGTAATTCACAACTGAATGATTTGGCATGGGTGGACAGTTTGCAACGCCCGGTATATCGACCCAATCCATCAAGTGATTCTGAAATGTTTCTTCAGCTGAGAAAATCAATGAGAAAGTCTTTTATTTTCCTTCGAACAACAAAATCATGGCCACTGTTCGAAACTGATTTCAATATCACGCAAATAACTTTTTACGAACAGGATATCCACGGCTTTATAAACCAGTGGGACGAGTGCTCGAATAATTTTGGCAAATATTTTTAACAATAAGCTGCGCCCTTTCATCCTATGCCTCCTTTTCCATTTTGATTCACTCTCATGTAACACAATTTTAATAGGTTGTTAATATTTGAGCTTCCAGAAATTTTTTTATCTTTCCGAACAGGAAAATGGGATCCCACGGAACTGCCGCTTAAACAGTTAAAGCAAATGATAGTGATGCTCCTCGTCCAATCTCTGCGAGATCCAATGAACCAGATTAATGGATTCAAAGTGCTGTACGATCTGGAAGGACTCTCTACGAGACACATCAAGTACTTCACACCCCAAAACATGCTGCTGCTTTATAACGGTGCTGTGGTGAGTTGCGGCATTACTTTATTTGAAATGCTAAGTGGAAGAAGAGCATAGCTGCCACAAGCGATTCATCATTCGTAAAGTTCATATTAGATATTTATCTCTTCAATTCACATATTTATCTTTTCAAATCACCTGGAATGGGTTCCTCAAACAATTTCTCGCCTACTCTCTCATAAAGGGGTTATCCCAGAAAGCGCCTGGCATGCCATTGGCGTACAATAGCTACTAATTATTGACCTTTGGTATGAATTTAGTACTTTTACTGAATCTGTCGGGTTATTCGTGGTCAGTGATTTTGACAATCACATCCTGACATGCCGTTATTAGTATCCGAAAATCGAATTTGTGTTTAAGCTGCGTTTTTCCCAAGCGATTGACACCGGAATTTGATATAGAACGACGCTTGCAGTCACAAATTTAATATATTTAAGTGGCTGCGTTTATTGAGTTATCATATTTACATGCTTGTCAAAATGCAGGTGGACCGATTTTCGTCTGACATTCACCATGTGTCCTTTGTTGGGTTTGGATTAAAATTTGATTAGTTCTAGTCTATAGAAATAAAATAAGTTACCGAATTGTATCCATTTCATTATCCTTGTTTTGCATTTATCGTGTTAACTTATATTCGAACAGTCAGACAGACATTTCTGAACGGACTTTGTTTTAAATTTGATAGAAATCTACAGTAAGACCGCAGACTAAATTTCATCTGTTTAGCACAAACCTTTTTCTCTTTAATTTTGTCACAGGCAGAGTTTGAATTTTTTTCACGATTGCAATACTTTCTCTTTACTTCGCACACGACAAAGTGAAAATTAACTAAAAGTTCTATTATTTTAGATTTGCTGATCAATTCAGATGAGGTAGTTAAAGTTTTGAATTCCATGTATAAGGTTTAAAAAAGACAATACAAAAGAAAAATAAAATCCATTTCTTTACATGTGTCATACTTCCTTTTGGTAATTTTTGAGTTATCGGTTCACAAGCATGCAGACGGATAGACAGACAGAGACAGATTAAAGAAAAGTGGCAGTACTGGTTTGACAGGACAAAAGATGTTTAGGCCAGATTAAACAACAGAAAAATGATAATACCAGGACTTTTGAATCGTTTTAACCTCCAAAATTATTCCTTTTGTCACAAATTTAATAGCATTAATGATATTGAACACATGATGCTCTCGTGAAAAAAATATTCTTATTATAGGGACAAGTTGTGGACTTTTCTATCTCTCCTTCAAAAATGCTGGCGCAGTTTAGTCAAAACATGGCTCTTGCGCCAATAAAAATTCAGCAAACCAAACCAAACCAAACCAAACCTTCAAAAATGCTTTGGGAAAAATAACTGCAACCAAAACCAATCTTCAAATTTATCTTTAAGTAATGAAGCATTTCAATATCTACAAACTTCATTGATCACATTCTGTTGTGGTCTCTATGGGTCTATGGGTCTTTATGGTCATCACTCCGTATTGCGGGAAATCTCCGTTTCATTGTACCATTTTATTTGAACTTTAGAAACATGAATTGCATCAACAAAACTTCTCTGAAACTACTGACTGACACTTGAATTTGCTTTGCGTGCTCTTGTGTTTGTAGATGAAATTTCTTGCTCTTTACATCTGGAAGCAGGGGGTAACAGCCACTGTTGCTATAAATCCCTACCTATTATTTCTTTCAAGAGAGAAATATTAATAATCTCATTTTCGGTGGAACGCCGCTGCAGGCACACGCCCTATATTCACCAGTCTTGCCAATCTCGCTCTTCAGTTGAAAATCGAAACCTTTTAATGCGAAATTGTTCTCAGATTGTAAACATATTTAGGCATTTAATACAGAATAAAATGAATGATTGGATGAATTTATGCAATGGAAATGTTGGCGGTTGGCAGTACAACATTACCCATATCCTATCCATCAGTATTTCTAATAATTTTTTACTCAATCTTAACCCTCGGGCTGCACAATTCTTTAAAATCACTATTTAGATGCCATGTTTGCAATTAAGTCCAAATATTTTTCAAAGCAAATGAATTGATATTAAATGTTACATGATAATAATATAATATAATAAAAATCTGTAATCGTAAAAATAAACGCTCTAAGCTGCAAAAAATGCGGGATGCAACAGAAAATGGACTGATGTGCAAGCCACGGAAATCACAGGATACGCAATTGAAGGGTTAATTACAAGGTGTAATGTCTCTCGCGTGGAACCAAAATTGGTCCGGTCGGTTCATTAACTGAAAATATTAAATTAGTGCTTTGACATTGAGAACTCAAAATTCTAAAGAATTCGAAAAAAAAAAAGATCAATTGCAAAGTTCATATTTATAAGTATGAAACGTTTAGTTAAATAAAAAAATTAATCCAAAAGGAGCTGCAGCATTATGACGTCAAAATTTTGAGCTCGAATATTTATTGATTAAAATGCCTTTTCTTTGCATACTTTGTATATAAGAAAAGAAAAGAAATATGATATATTTCGTCTGTCGGAATCTAAATTTTGGTGAATGGATTTTTAGCTGTAAAAACTTAACTTTCTCAATGAAATATATAATATTTAAAGAATATATGAAATGTTTGGCTTACATTTTTTTTTAATTTCCAGAATTCAGCTCCAGCGAGATATAAGGCAGTGCATGTCATCAACCGATCCCCACTCATGAAAATTCTTTGGCGTTTCCTCAGGCCTGTTTTAACAGAAAAAATAAAAAGCAGAGTAAGTTCATTTCATAAAATAATAAATTAAGATCATACGGAAAGCCTTACATACTTAGCTTGATAAAGTAGTAAAAACTTCTTCACAAACGGATAAAGCATAAAAGAGCATCAATGCGGCAGAGGTTTGCCGACGGGGGGGAATGGGAGACAAATCCGACAAGGAGGCCAACACAATTTCTCTAATTTGGCATCAAAATAACTCATAACTCATTTTTGACATTTAATAAAAGGAAATTAAGTATTATTTAGCTTTTTTTTATTCACAACCCTTTTTTCGTTATTAAAAATTTACAAAATTATTCGTAAAAAACTGTTCTCAGTTTCTTTTACTGACCTTAAAAAGATTGTCAATATTTGAGTCTATTTTTTTATGAGACTCTTGATATTTTCTCGCTCTGAGGTATAATGGTGGAGGAAAAAAATATAGTTATATTTTATTCTAACTTGTATTATATTGCTAGAAACACAGATTCCGCCTGAATGCCGTATCATGTTAAATGAATAAATGCATACTCTTGCCATGGAAGCTATATAAAATGAATGTGGACACTAAATTCAAAAAGTATTATAAAAGAAAGTTTTCAGAAATTCAAAAAAAAAAAAAAATTAAAAATTATTCGATGTTCTTGCCAAAAATCTATTTTTTAGCACAATTCCCGACCTATAATAATTTTTTTAAGAATGGCAACAAAGAGCAGGAATTAGGATGCATTTCGAATCTGAGGCGAATAAGGTAAAAATTTACTATAGTTCGGACACGAACAATATAGAAGGCTGAAAAGATACAAAGATGTTGCTTCTAAGAAGGTTGAAGAAAATATTTTATAAATATTTGTATAAACTTACTATTTTATGAAATATTTACTTGTGAAAAATAAACTACTTTAATATTAAGTTTCCCATGTATTTATTTTTCAATATGCATTTAGTATTAAAACCAGTGAAAATGGTTTCCCCTAAACTTTCTCGTACACTCTCTGAGAAACTTGTCATGCCAGAGAACGCTTTACAGACCATTCGTGTACAATAGCTACGAAATATTAACCTTTGACGTGAATGACATTTTTACTAAATCTATTGTGACATCCTTGCATAGATATTTGGAGATTAATCTCTGGCATACGTTAATAGTATCCGAAAATCAAATTTTCGTTTTAGACACGTTTTTCACAGCCGATTGAAGATTCACAGATTCATTTGTGGTCACAAAATGACATAGAAAATTTAATATATTAATTTTTTATAATATTTAAGAAATTATGTTTCTGAATGATCGAGTTTGTATGTTTCTGAAAGTACAGCTCGATAGATAATCCATCCGGGGTTGAATGAAGCCCAAAATTTGACAGAAATGTATACTATAAATGTTGAATTTGTGTACTGAATTTTACCGATCTAGCTCCCTTCGTTTTGTAATCATCTTGTTAACTTACATTTGGACAGACGGACTTCGTCTGAACGGAATTTACTCAAAATTTAATAGAAATCTACAAATTTGGTGCAAAGACCACGTACCAAATTTCAACCGTCCAGCTCAAAGGATGTTTCATTTATCTTTGTTCACAGACAGACGGATATTTTCTGAAAATGTAGTTTTCGCACTCCAGGAGGCATAAAACATGGAGATTCGTCAAAATCTCGAATTCAGAAACTTTGACGATTACTATACTTCCACTATACTATGAATACGAGAAAGTAAATATCGATGCATTTTATTAAAAAATAATTAGATCTTAGATATGAACTCCCCTATCTTCTTTTTTAGGCATGGTTAAATACTTTTTACCCTCGAAGCTATTGCAAGCTGTTATTCTTCCCAAAAAATGAATTTCATCCTCTCAGTTGCATACATTCTTTTTTTTTAACCCCTTCGTGTACAATGACGGATCTGAATCGCGCATCGAATAACTCAACTTTTAATTTTTAATCTGCAATCAAAAGAAGTTATTAATGAATTTAAAATGTAAAAATCACTTGAAAACGTATCGTTACCTGAAATGCCTTTATATTATTCTATGGATTAAAATAATAATAATTGCCCCAAATAAGATGGGACATCTAATTGAGAAGTTTGTATGTGAAGAGATTATTGTGCTATATATGAATATTCTATGAATAGCTAGTTTAATCATCCTTTTTTCAAGACATCTTTATAAAAAATGTATTTAAAATTTAGAAGCACCTGAAATGATGTAGATTTTGCCACAAACAATCATTGAAAGATAAAATGAAAAAGAAAAATTCCTTTAAGATGCATTTTCTGATAACATAATTGTAATACTGAATGCAAAATCTGAAGAATTTAGGTAGTAGTTTATTTAATAAATTTAGTGCGTACATCGATAAGCTCTTTTAGAATAGCTGAAAAGCTACCATATCATATTTATTTATTTTTTGTCGTCAGTTGAGGTCAGTAGTATTTCTCTAGAGTAATAATTGCAGCCTGTAAATTAGATTGCAAAAAACAGATATTTTAATGTTAAATGAACTTAATTCATAGTTATAGAATTTACTTATTCCGGTGATTTATAATGAATTAACATAATTTCGCTACATCAAAATAACTCTTCTTAGCATGCATATTGCCCAAGAGTGTCCAGAGAAAAAAGTGTTTTATTAAATTTATTCTAACCATTAAATAGATTTTAGTCGGTGAATTCTCACAGTGAAATAAATTTACCAATTCGTTAGCGAAGAAATAACAATTAGTTGTAAAAAATTACGATTAATTTTATTACTATTAATCATTGAAATCTGAATTGGGGAAAACATCTCTACCGCCTTATTCATGTATAATATAAAAGTATATTTCCCTAATAACTCCACTTGCAGGTACTCGAAATACTTGATGAAAACAATTTTTTCTCCTAACCTATGATCACATCTTAGCCGAAAGACAAAGATGAGTCGGCAAAAATGTGACGTCTTATTCAGCTTCTTGATTATTCTGCTAAATATAGCGCAAATTATAAGCTGAGTAAACGAAATTTAAAGCAGATGTCTAAAAATCCGTGGACTTAAAATTGTCGGTTTTCACTGCATCGAGTTCGTAGTCGACCGATCAAAATTTTTGGCAAAATGCGATATCTCCTTCACCTGTCCCCTTATCGGTTATATTGCAAAATATAATACAAATTATGAACTGGATGAATGATATTTGAACCAGATATCAAAAAATCTGCGGACTTCCATCGTATTTAGTTTATAGTCGACCGTCTAAAACTGTCGGCATAATGTGATATCTTATTCACCTTATCAGATATACTGCCAAAAGTAATGCAAATTATAAGCTTGGTGAATGTTATTTCATCCAAAAGCCTAAAAATCAGCGAATTTAACTTCTTTGACATCTATCTCCTTGTGTTCATAGTCGGCCGATCAAAAATGGTCCGCAAAATGCGAAATTTTATTGACCTGCCACCCTCTCTTTCGATTATTTTGCCAAATATATTCAAACTGCTTTAACCGTCACTTGGATATTTTAATTGTTTACAACGTATTAAATTTAAGGTAGTTTTTAAATTATTATATTGCTCCCCTGCTAACGTCGCCTCTGTAAAAGAGAAAAAATACGATTAAGTATAATAATCACTCAATATGACAACCAAAAGGAAATAATTAATCATGAAAAGTTAAAAGGATATTCTAACATCTTGTACGAAGTATAACAGTATAACAATAGCCTAATTCGTCTCTTTATAGCATATTTTTTAAAAATATACTTTAAGTTTCATAGAAATGATCACACACACACACCAGTATGTATTTGATGTAGTTTTAACGTTAATGCACAGAGGAGTATTTATTTCCTTAACTAATGCAGTTAGACTTACTTTTACATAAAAATGCAAAATTTCATCAAATAAGATACCCAAATGTATGGCAGTGTTTTGGATTCTGTAGAATATAAAAATCAGAAGCTACAAAATTAAATTTTTTATGCGGTCCTCATACTAAAACTTTGAATGAAATATTATCATGAGAGTGCTTGATGTTGTTTTATTTGAGATTTTTGAAGCAACAAAATCCACGTGCAGAAAATTAGCAATTTATCGCTTTTGTTGAGGCACCAATTTTTCTCTTTTAGGGTTATTAGAAAATGATACAGAACGCTGTGACATTTGGCGACTTATCGCCAACAAAAAGTTATAACTTGGCACGAGTGGCCACCATGTGTCTGATTTTCCTGTCTGTTTAATAAAGGGTAGAGTCGAAGGTTATTGAAGGTTACCGAAGAAGCAAACAGATGAAAATGGGAATTTGAAGGAAGGTCACGGAATTCTTAAACTAGATATTCTTAACCTCCGGGCATAACAGATGACATAGGTATTGACATGGATTGAGATGACTTATTAAGTCGCTGTGCATTATAAAAATGATTGTCAGCTACACTAAGTAGTAATATAAATATTAAAAATATTTTTAGAAAGACAGAGAATACGCAGAATTTAGATAGATTTTGTCAAAAGCACCTTATGCAAAAGTCATATCTGGCTGGTAAAGCAAAAATTAGACTTTATACATGGATAAGAAGATGTCCCTTGACGTTCTTCAGAAGTAGGGAGTCGTATGGTTCAGTTTGCAATTATTGTGAAATTTCAAGCATAGTCCAAATATAAAGTACCGATTTTCACTTGTTATTCACTCGCGGTTTCAACATCTTTATGAATCCTGTCGATCATTTGATAGATAAGAATTTTGATAGATAAGAAAATTAATCAAACTTAATGAATTGAATTTTTGAAAGATGTTATATTTCAGAAATGTTGAGATATTTCAGAAAAAAAAGTGCAAATTTTGACAAATAAGAAAATTAACCAGTACAATAAACTGAATTTTTGATAAATGTCATCTTTATTATTTCAAATAATCAAAAAAATGTTAAAAATTTCAAAAATTTTAAGAAAAAAAAATTGTTACTCCATTGATGTTGCAAATCACATTTTCAGACACCAAGCAATAGAATATTGTAATTCTATTTTTTTACTCCTTAAAATTGCTTTCTACAATGATTACAATATTGAAAAAAAACCCATGAAAATATATGCATTTTTTCAGGTGCATTTTCATAAAAATAAAGAAGAGCTACTTGAATACTTTCCACGCTGCGTTTTGCCCATAGATTTCGGAGGAAATATTGGAGACATTAATATGACTCATTGGATTAGAAGAGCTAACAAAGATCAAGAAAAATTTACTTTATGTGGACAACCCAACTATTATTGAAAAATTTCTTTTCCTTTTTTTATATGTTTCTCATACTATTTTTTATTTTAAGAAACACAAAGACACGTTTATCACTTGTTTTTAATATATTTAATTACTCTTTCAGAAAATTTAAATACTTCAGATTGTGTACTTAAAATCTTTTCTTATTGTAATAATTTTTAAAATGTAGAGTTCTTATCGCAAATATCATAGTTTTAAACTTTATAAGTCAAAATACATTTGAAACATAGATAACATTATTCAGTGTAAATATAGTCTTATTTATACAGAAAAAAAAAACCCTTACACTTTACATATTGTGAAACATTTTTCTATCCTGATGAGAATATAATTCGCTTTGATTTATAGTATATAACTACGTTTCGGTCGATTTTTTTAAAAAGAGATATTATAAAATAAACAGACCTATGAAAAAAAGCTAAAGTGAACTCTAAAAGTTATGAAAGTTAAATCTTAAAAATGGCTTGAATATTTGAAGAAGTGGTGTTCATTTTTTTTTCAGCAAAAAAAAGAGGTATAAAGCAAAATTTTATAGTTTAGAAGTTTATTAAATAAATTGTTCAGAATTTGAAAGAAAATTTAAGAAATATATTACTTAACCCTTCAATTAAGAAATAGGTTGTATTACTTTTCTGTCCTTAATTATTGATGCTCTAGCGCTTAGTAATAAATGTACACAAAATAATATCATACGATTTTATTAAATAAGCATATTTATTAAAAAAAATTTATGTATTATGTAATTATGTGAAATCTTATATAATAAGAAAAATGAAAAAGAATAATAAATGAGTGTGTGCGTGTGCATGTGTGATTCACTGGAATCTAGTGTTAAAATGTAAAACAATAGAAGACTCAAAGACGATAGAATAATCAGCAGTTAAACCGAAAGATAACTTTTTGTTAGAGAAAGGGTGGAGTGGGGTGGGGGATTGTCTGATAAATTTTCTTTATTTTTTTATTTTGCACCAGTCATAAGTCAGTAGTTCACTTTACATCTAGAAATTCTTTTAGTAAAAAAAATATTTACTAATAAAATTGAGAAGAATTTTCCAGAATAAAATTGAAATCAGTAAAGAGAAGATATCGTATGTACTGAATGTACATATATAAAACGTTATGGACGCAAAATCAGGCCGAATTTGTTAATCACCGTTTGGCAACACTTCGACCTCGTCCGGGAACATCAATACGCGGTTTGATAAGATATCAAGCGAAAGCTATACTTGCATCGGTTTGAAAAATATTTAATCAAAAAAAATAATAATAACGGTAAAAAAAATGGACAAAATATTTTACTATGAGTTTAAGTCGCACCATATCGCTGTTAAAACGAAATCGTCGAAAAAGAGAAGTCATTTCGAATGAAAATGCTCAAGAATCGTTCATAAGAAGATCCAGTCGTAATGAACGAGATAGGGTTAAACGTTTATGTGTACGGAGCGAAGTTTCCGAACTACAAGAGCATAATTGTGGGACTATGTCAGGACTCTATTCTTTTTACCAGCCACGTTACTGGGAAAAAGAAGTAAATTCAAGTGCCAAATACACGAAATGTTGTCATGATAAAAAAATGTTTTGAAACATCTGTTGAATCCACCGAAAATATTGAAAGACTCGCTGATCAGTGATTCAATCGAAAGAAGAAACTTTCGGGAGCATATAAGAGAATATAATTCTGCACACAAAGAACTTTGATGCGGGTGATTTTTGCGAGTGTACTTTCTGCTTTACATTTTTTATTTCCTTCATTGTTTTTATTATATTTTGGAATAAATTGAATGTGAATATATCTGTTGCTAGACTAAAGTGGTTTAATTAAATGGTGAAAGAGCGAAGCGAGCTTGGATCGCGAAGTGATCCGAGAGGAACTGCATTAACAGTTATCCCCAGGAACTGCTAGGGAGCAGTGGGCGGAACCCCCTAATTATTTATAAAGTGCCATCACAGCATTCATGAGCAATTTCATCATCAGCAAGTTATTTATAAAGTATCATATATAAACTTTGTTTGGATTTTAACTGGCTTGGAATATATTGTTAGAAATGTAAAGATCCCGGGCGAGTTTGTAAATAGCCCATTCAGATCAAAGGTTGTGGAAATTGCGGGGGGGGGGATTTTCATTTCGCAATAACTTTCTTAATATTGCAGATAGAAAAATAATCCCAGTTAGCCAAATGAGCGCCTCATTAAGACGAACAACTTTTGTATTTGAAGTTTTTTTTTATAACTGTCCTCGAAATCTGACTGTCCTGCTGTTCGAAATAAGCTGACGATATAACTATAAATTAAGAGAGCTATATTGATAAAATTTGGTGCATAAATTGATTTAACACCTGTTCACTAAATGGATAGATGCTTATCAAATTTTATGCCAGATCCAGCCACAGGTTGACTCTGTCGGTCTGTACTTTCAGAAGCCTATAAACGGAATACACCCAAATCGCAATAACTTAAATGCATCCATTTTGGTATGTGATTGAGTGACTGCAATTATCGTTATTCGTCCAAATTTCGGTTCAATAGGTTGGAAAAAAGGTGTCTAAGTCACAAATTCATATTTATCAGAGAGCATTCGAGAAACTTTTGTGGAGACCATGCATGGGGTTCTTTAATGCATAATGAAATTGTTTTGTGGGTTGCAGAATGTGAAGAGGGAATCTATTGTTGAAGTGCAACATGCATTTGGATGAAAGTTAAATAAAGAGTTGCATCATCATAAACAGATTAACAGGTGGGTCAAGAAATCCGTAGAAGATGGTTGCGAATGCTAAGAAAAAAAGTACAATTGCATATTGGATGAAACTGTTGTGTATATGCGAACTGCTTTCAAATGCAAATCTATCTGTGAATGTACATAAATGCCTTGTTCTTATCTGCGAGATCGAATGGTTGCAGCTGTGAGTTCAATAACTAGGAACCAATTGTTTCATGTGTACCAAGAAGTCTCTGATAAATTCGGAGATCCTGGTGGCCAAGGGATGGATACAACGCTCTCCGAAAGTAGTTGTCAAATGATTGTGAGCATCAGTGCTGAAATGTGCTGGCGCCCCATCATGCTGATGTCACATTCGTTTACGATGGAGATCGGTACATGGTGCAGTCATTCTGGTAATATTGTTTCTATTGCAATAAATAATTGTTTTAAATAAATGTATCACTTACAAAAATTTCGTTAAAATATCTTCTCTAGTATAGAAATTAAAAAACGAAACATTGTGTTTCAACTGAATGGAAACACTCTGCATTTCTGACTAAAGAAATGGATTGCGACTTGGAAATGCGAATATAAATTTCTATCCTTGTATCCTACTTCCCTAACACATTTGTGCCATTTATTTTGAATTAGTGTTTGTTATATTGTATTTTTGTTACAATGATTGCTATTTGTATTTTTAAAAGCGAATTTCTGTTCCAACCTTTCCTCATCCTATCCTTCTAGCGCAATATGGCAAATATCTGATACATTACAGCAATATAGACACGATCATTATGATAAACTTCCTACCCTTTGGAAAAAAAAATCAGAACTCATTTTAATATTTAAACAAGACATAGATGAGCTATTAAATTGATTTGCATGTGCGAAGACGATGAAAGGGTTAATGGTGAAAATGAATCCGGCTTTGTAATAGTAAGAAATTCAATACTGAGATATTAAAAGTTGATCAAATAGATTTTAGCTCCTTTATCTTTCGTTATTTCAGATTCAAAATGCAAATACTTATATAATCTCTGAAGATTGATCTTGTTTCTGAAGATTCTTAAAAACTCCCATCTTTTCAGAAAATATTACTTTTCAAATTCAAAATGCATAAGTCAGTTGCTAGAACTAGAATAAATCTATTATTTATAATTTCATCATGCTGGCATCTCAAAAAGACAAAATAACCCGCGAGTGTTAAAACTTGTCAGATAAGTTTGTAAGTCATTATTTCAACACCGTTACTTCTGCTCTACAGGTTTCCTCGCAAAGATTTCGTTCGAAACGACCGCCATATCAAATCTGGTCATGACCTTCTGCGTCCCTACTTATTTACGGATACATCATATTTTCGTTCTTTACCGGACTTAAATTGTAAAACATTAAAGTGTAAGTGAAAATAACTCCGATAATGCCAAAGATGAAACTTCTTTTTATAGGAGCGATTTTCCACACCGTCAGATGAACTCCTTTTTCAGCAAACATGATGAATCGCTGTTGCACCGAAAATGACTCTCCAGCATTTTCTGGCATACACGCAGCATTAGAAGATATTTTTTCAGACGCTTCTGCCACCATGGCGGCCGATGCAATCATGCCGATAAATGAGCCCAAACTGGTGACGAAAAACCATAAGGCAGGAAAGGCTACATATACCTGACGGAATAGATTCTTATCGAACAACATATAAAACGATAAGCACATTATGCAAGTATTGTAAAATATTGTCATTAACACGAGGAATCCAAGTTCTTCATCAATCAGCTCAATATTGGACTTAATTGAGGACAAATCATGCAGGGAATCTTTGTAGTTGATAGAAGTGTTCATAGAAATATATTGTTGAAACTTCTTAATGACGCGCTTCATGTCGAAACACACGTTTATATAAAAGAATGTAAACATAAAAGTAGGCAATACACAAAATAAGAAAACAGAAAATTCATGGAGAGTATTGATGACATCATTGACCAATGGGTAGTCTGAGTGAAGATCGAAGAATTGCTCTACCATATCTATAAAGGGCAAATGTGTGAAACCTTTACAAATTATTATCAATGTCTGACAAGAAACAAAGAGATAAGTGAATATTTTTATCTTTAGGTTGCTTCCTCCTCTGGTAGCTTCAAATTTGCTCAAAAGTTTAGGGATATTTTTCAGGCGATTGATTTTAAGGCATAAACAGAAACGATTGATAAAAAGTATGATGCACAGACTTACCACTGTCGTTAACAGCATGACATTACCTTGGTCTCTTTGGAAAGATATTGTTGTTAATACATGAAGCAAAGTTACAGCAATATGAAATAAAACGATTACTAGGCATCGAATGGGCATAGAATTCTGTTTTTTCGAAACAGTATTTAGTGAAAAGATGGCGCAGCATTTAAACAAAACAAATATATATTTATAAGAAGAGCTCATATTTGGAATACTTCCTATTTTACCTTCTTTTTTAGGATTTTGTTATTATTTATGCACAGAAAAAATACCACAATTTTCCAAAATAACGTATTCATTTTATAAAAGGGCCAAAATATTTTGATTCTGTGTGTGGTCATATTAAGCTGGTGAATCTTGTAACAATGTTGGAGGAAGAAATCGATGGTTTCTTTGCTATTTATGGATGTTTTAATTATTTTTATTCATTTAATTTTTAAACTCTTTATTGCATCTATGAACCTTATGAACAGGATTCGAAGACTGAAAACTGAAGCAGTGAAAGAGATATTTTAAGAAAAACGTTTAATATTTATTCTATTGATTAATATTTGACGAGCATAAATTGTAAGAGCCTTTAGCAATCGATATGGTTGACACTTAATCTCAACAGAAATCAATATATGTCACTATTTTGCATAAAATCAGGATGCACTTTCCAGAAAATCAACAAACAAATTAGAGATAATATTTATTGACAATTCAAGAATTTAAAGATTCTGCCATGCCGAACAAATTTCTTCAATTAATAATTGAGTTGGGGAATAACGGTTATTCTAAACTTGCAATTTTTTATATAATTTAATTAAATTATACTCATAAACAACATTTAAAAAACGTTTTTATCAGTAGATTAAAAGCAAGAAAATAATTTTTCTCAACTCTCCGTACATAAAAGAAAAATCGCAGAAGCGCAAATAGCAAATTAAAAATCTTTAAGTAACTTGGTGTCATAATGTAAAATAAGGAATGCATAATTTTATACAAATAAAATAATTGCAATCTAAATTATCAATCAATACTTCAATGATCATTAAAACTCTTAGAAATTTCTCATTGTTGAATGTTTTGAAATAAATGTAAGATACTTTTTGTATCTGAAATATTAATACTAAAGGAAATAAACTAATGAAATTTTAATTCTTGAATATAATTTTCTTTTATGATTATACACAGTTACAATCGCGACAGGTTAAATTTATGAAATTTGAAACTTTTACAGGATATCTTGAATCCACAATACAAAAAACACTAAATAAGCCTTGAGTGTCTTTATGTCACGATGTATTAAATATAAACCGAAATAATTTGACCACAATATTTGTAAAGTTAAATAGTTACAATCTTAACAAGTATTTATTTGGAAATGAAATTTCAATTTTTCAGTGAATTGTATTCGATAAATGACATTCCATTTGAAAGAATATTATTTACTAAGAAGAGTGAAAATTCCAACTTTCCTCGAGGATACAGATTTTCTGCTAGATTTAAAAATAATCACTATTTAAAAAAAAATGTTATGGCACTGGAGAGCATTTTTTATTTTTATTTATTTATTTTTTTTGCTTTAGTTTCATATTTTTTGCAGCCACTGAATTTTTTTATATATTGTTATAACACAAAAGGTGGTAAATGATATTGCATACAAGAAATGCAGAGCCAGTCATATTTGAATATAGAAAAAAAAATCTGACCATACTTTGGTATAATATGTGAATACGCTCAGAATTTCGGGGAACCCGTAGCATGGTGAAATGGTTTCCTCTTGGGGACCGGAGACCTGCAGGTTCTAAACGCGATTCCGCGAAAGGACAGATACGTAAGCAGTCTGCTGTATCTTAAATACGTCGGGCCAAATGTACTTAAGCTAGTATGGTGTGGAAACTTGGACAACAGGTAGGTTCAGTGTTCCTCACCTCATTTAAAAAAGAGCATAATTCAACTAATCTCAATCACATTTCAAAGACAATATAGATATTATTGTAAAGAAATGGAAAAATTTTGCATAGAAATGGGCTAAAAACTTTATGAATAGATTTATATAACTGAAATATGGGAGAAATGCTTCGTTAAGACTTTTATTTTGCAATTAGTGTGTCTATAAACACCGTCTAAAGCGGATGGATTAAAAAAAACTGAATAGTGTAGATTGTCTCCACTCCATTGTCATGAATTCGTAATGAGCGGCTAGCTTTATAAAACGGAACTCATTGCAATTGTTCAGCGATTTAAATCTATATACTTATAATAAAGCTCAATGTGTGTGTGTGTGTGTGTGTGTGTTGGCGATCTACAGGCCATACCATTCAACCTACAGCTACCAAATTTGGCACGTGTATACCTTGGAGATCGGGAATGTGCACCTGGGGGTTATTTTTTAAAATTTTATTTATTTAAAAATTAAGAGAAATTTTGACGTGTTTCTGCTATAACTTCCGAAAATATTACCGCACAAAAAGATTTTTACGTGAAGTTAGAGATAAAAAATTTATCTTTTAAATGATACCAATGTTTTACTCTTAAAATAAAATTTCTATTTTTAATGAATTTTTAAATGAATATTTAATGAATTTTTAAATGAATATTTAACATTTTTAAATAATTTTTTTCGTGCAAAATAAAAATAAAATTTAAGCTGCACGAGCACGTTTCGCATTCATGGGAAAAAATTAGCTTTTTTCAAAGTTTTGCCATCACATTGATTAAAGCTCCAATTAAAAATAAATTTAATCATTTTGGAAATGAAATCTACAAAAATATAATTTTCGGCACATGTCTGTAGGAAATGAAACAAATATGAAATATTATTTATTCTAAAAAATAAATTCAAGAAAAATTATTTTATTATCTTTTACACTCTCTATATTATTAATCCAATAAATCAGTTTTATTTTAAAGCAAGTTTTGTTTAATATGAAAAGGATATCCATTCAAATCAGGACCACACAGCTAATTTGTAAACCTTTAGTAAGACACAGAAATGCTAAAATGGTCTAAATGGAAAATGATTATATTTTATGTAACTTGATTCAATAAATGCTCTAATAAATAACGAATTTTTGATTTTACATAAAGCTTCTGCTGTGGAAATCACGAATAACAAAATGTTCTTGAAACACTAATATTTTAAATAAAAAGAGTTAATTTCCAATCAACTAAATTAATCACTTAAACTGACTGATTTATGATAATTTGAATATCACTATTCAATTAAAAAAAAAGAATAATTTTAGATTTTCCATCGATCGTTTCAAAGAAAATACGCCAATCAGCGCGCAGGTTTCTCAAGATTAATTGGTCTAAGATTATGAAAATATTGAGTTTTTCTAAATTTTTAACATTCAAAACTTCATAAATAAGTCTTAGTTGATCGTGGAAAATAGAAGCATTCATTTATTTATTTAAAATTTGGTGTGTCCAGAATATTTCCCAGAATATGATACCTTACTGCATTAAATTTAGACTTCATAATTTTTGAAATATATTTATAGGCCGGAACAAAATATTATTATTGATTTCATTTCAATCCTTTTGAAAGCAAAACTAAAAACTGAATTTTATGCTGAATCTGAGAAATTTTTGTTGAATTATTCTTTGAGATATTACATAAATTATGAAAAATATTTTGTAGTTCACATAAGATTTAAATACCGAGCGATTCAGTTTGCAATACTCACATTCAATAATAATAATAATTAATAAATAACAATAAAGATGATAAATAAAATAAAACGCTTGGTTTTATTAAAAAATATCTTTATATTAATTGCAATTTAATCATTTCCACTTTAAATTAAAGTTGAAGTTTTACCGGAAATGACAACAAATTAGCAAAATATATATAGTAAATTTAACGAAACGATCTAAACAACAGTATAAATTTGGTATGACTATCAAAATTTGAAGATTAAAAATGTTTTGTTTGAGAATCTATTACGAGTCCAGTTACTTAAAATATTTAATTGAAAATTGTAGCAAGCGGTAATACTGGCGAACCTGTTGGTCGCCAAAGGCGGCTAGTATTTGTATAATTCAGAGATTTTAATTGCGTTAATCCTGGAAATATGTCAATATTATATATATACAGGGTTTTCCTCATTTCATGAACCAAACTGTGAAGATATGTAAACTATATAAAAAAGAAGCTTTTTTTTTGTATAGCAAAATGGGGGTGGAAATGAAAAGTGTATGTGGAAGAAGTAAGTATAAGCATGGCGGTAAATTTCGGGATTTTAGTGGATCTTGATAAAGGTCTCATATCAATAATTATAGTTGCTGCTGCAATTGTTCTTGAAATACCAGACATCTGTGAATGAGTACTCTAATCACTCGATGGACGCTACCATACCTGTATCGACGTTGATAAAGGCACATTTGATCATTTACTGTAATATTATTTAAGTAAAGAGCTTTCTTTTCATTCAAAAAATAGAGACATTTTCCAAGCACAGTATATATATATATGCAAACTTTTTTCTTTCTTGCAGAGGCTTCACCATTACTCCTCATACAAAAATGAGTGCATTAAGTACTGGGTTTATTTTTATTTTCTTTCGTGCTGTTAAATCGTTCGTAATCCATATTTTCTTCAACGAGTTTTCTGATTCATTTTTGTAGAAACAAACAAACAAAAAAGAAACCACAGTCTTTACTAAAGAACATATTATGTTACGATTAAATTAAACACACATATTTCATTCTTTAATTTGTTTTTAACTCTTTCCAAATTTAATGTATGTAAAAATATATTACAAAAACTGTTAGGCATGCTAATAAAAGTTATAAATTCCTTATACTTCAAAAAATGCGTATATTTTTTTTGGATATCTTTACAATGCATTATACTGTGGTTATTTTAATCCTATTTCATTTTGTACAATTATAAAATACTAATGAAAAATAGTAAGCTCGATATCTTCTGTCGGCAACACAGATGTGAAAAAATATCGTCTATTGAGCATTTAGCACCTTAGTCTCATTTCAAATGTAAGTTTCGCATCAGTACCAGCAAATGCATACAAACTGCCCTCCTACATAGTTTTCAGGCACCGTAGTCTTCATTTATTTTTTGCTGGCTAGAACACCATAAGGATTTCTTAACCCACATGCTCAACTGCAAAATGCAATTTACGACTGGAATCAATGTGGGAAGTACGTGTTCAAGGGACAGTGCGGCGAAATATGGTATTAATGGGTAATGGTTGCAGAAGACTGATTTGAGTACTTTTATAACAACACAACATGAATTGGTTTGGCCTGATGAGTCACGATTTAAATGGGTTGGCAACTTAAGTCCATGGCATCACGAAGCCATGGACTTAAGTTGCCAATAAGGCACTTCTGCAAAATAATAGTGGTGCAAGCTGTTTCTACTTGGAATGGAACGGGTTCTCTGATCCAACTCAATCGATCATTGACTGGAAATGGTTACTTAGAAACTACATAGCCATTCATATACCTAAACAATGTTTGAATTTTTATGGATGACAATGCGCTTTGTCATCGCAGATGTTCGCGATGGGTTGGGAGAACATATCTGGGCCATTCCAGCGAATGATATGGCCACCAAGATCGCCCGACAGAAACTCCGTCGAACATTTATGGAGTCAGTTCGTGCAAAAAATATAGCATCGACAACACTTTTGCAATGATGGATGTCAAAAGAGGGAACATGACTTAGTATTACTGAAGGGAGCCTCCAATGACTTGCCGAGTGCATACGACATCGCTGCACTTCGTCGGTCAAAGGGAGGTCAGGCAGGATATTAGGAGTCTGACTTTTGTCATCTCAGTGTATAAGCTGAAGCATTAAAATTTTGAACTAATCATCATCGAACGATCATTTAATTTAGGTTCCCTGACTAAATTCTACATTGTCGGAAGTTTGTTAACCACTACATAAGAGTCTAAACCACAATAATTAAAAAACAGATCGATGCAGACAAATGAAATGAGTTTTGAGTTACATCAAATTCCTTAGTCTGCATCAAAGCTGAGACCTACTCTATTTCCTTAAAGAATATTTGTCTGTCCATATTTATGTGAAAAAAACAAGGCATTTCTACGATACTTTTTGTAGGAAATTTGACATATATCTTTATATGAAAACTGTATATGTGTAACATACAGGAATCAAATTTCTTAAATCCTGCCATTTCAGGACACACTTTTTTTCATGAGTAGAAGACTGCAATGAACAAGACAAAAGAAGCTCGGGATGTATAACACATTTTTTTTCTACTTTCAAACCAAATAGATAAAAATAAAGAAAAAAACTTTTCCACATTACAAATTCGATTATCTTCGTTATACGATGAAATGGAAAGCAAAATTCACCCTAATGCTGAATGATATTGTTACGGAATACTGAAAAAAAATATTATTATCGACCTCATTTATATTTGCTGCTAATTTCAATGAATCACTGCATGGTTCTAGAAGACAGCACATTTATTAAGCATAGAAAAGAAGAATATATTGGCATGTATATTTTTTTTCTCTCTCAGGATGTCAGAAAAATGTCATCTTTGCCTGAACTTTTTATTCATTTTGTTCTTATTTTCCATCCGTTAGGAGAAGGATAGCAATCTTAGTTTCATTTCGTCGCCCAGGAAGTTTTTTTCTTCGTTTATTTTTTAATCAAGCTTTTATTCGTTGATAAATTGATATGGCAACCTTCCAAACGGTATGCAGAATTCTTCAATAACTGCTGAGTTGAAACATGCTTTTTTTATTTCAGTTTTTAAGGACAGGCACATAAACTGATATAATCGAATTTCTTCCAACATTTCAAAAATATCTGCCATTTTGATGTATAAATTACTTATCTATTATTTATTGATTTACGCATCCAGCTTGCTGTGTGTTTAAATAACCATATTCACTTATGCACCTACTGGAGACAAACGGCCCTATTTTTCGTAATAGTTCTCATTAACGGCTTATATTTATCAGAACAAAAACTCCGCCCAAAATATAAAAATTTTGCTTATGCTACATTTACCAAATTCCATCAGTCTAGCTTGCTGCATGTGTCAAATTAGTTTCATATTTGCGAAATGCGAAGTAAATTTAAGCAAAGCCTTACGACGTGCATTCATTGCATTTTGAGAATTAAAACATTTCTGCTCGATTTTTAGACTAATGAATTTATTAACAGTCATACGCGTGTCATTTCTTGGATTTAAACAGTCGAAAAAATGTTCAGTTGCAGCTTTGGCATTTTATATTAAAGATAATTGCTAAAAGTCTAATTGTATCATAAATAGTGAAGCTTTTATTTTTATAATTTTGCATAATGTATCAGTTATTTTTGTTCGTTTAATTATAATTCATTGATTACAATCATAAAAAAGTAATCAATTTTAAGTGAATTTTTTAAAAAAAATATTTGTTTATTTCTCCAAAATTAATTTCAAACTTAATGATTTGCCAGTAAAGGTTTGACGTATCGAAAAGCGGTTGCCGGTTTTCTCCTCTTTCTTTGCAAAAACGAAAACGATTTTTTTATTTCAAATAATTGGAGTCAAAATTAAACAAGCGCGAAAAGAAAAGCTTTTGCATATTTATTCATTTGGCAGGTATTGTATTAAATTATTTTTAATAATGCTTGAATGAAGTGTTTTGATCAATTTTTTAAACAGTTTTTGTTCAATCATCAGCTGTTGAAAATGCTTAAAATCCATTAACATTCATTACATTTTGAATGCTGTTATGGTCTTTTTTAAAATATCCTGCAAACTTATTGTATATATTGTTTTCCTAAAATACTGTCGCTTTAAATCCATTAGTCGACGGAAAGATAAATTTAACCACAAATTTACACTCCTGTACTGATCATTGAAACTGTATTTTCTGTTAAAATGACTTTCTAAATCAGAAATATTTGCTCTTAGAGAGATTAATAATAAGAATGACGAATTTCAAATGATTGGCAACCAGATAAGATTTACCAAACAACTTTTCTTTCTTTATTAAATGCACAAAATTAAGATATACTTTGTATTTTTTATGAAACACTGTCCAACCACCGATTTTCATTATCAAAGATAGATAGATAGATAGAACACCCTAGATTTCAGACATGATATCAAACGGCCACCATACAGCAACCGGAGCTAAATTTTGCCGTAATATATTCGGTAAAAAATAATTCTAAGATAGATTTGCACCACTTTCAAAATACTGCTAATAATACTGCTAAGAGCTAAAAATGCCATCTCCAAAATACTAAAATCGGAATTTTTTTTCTTTTGCTTTAAATTGTTTACGCATAAAAAGATCATAGCAAGTTTGATCTACAACAACTATTATCTAATTTTTTTTTTCAAAAATGGACTTCTCTACTTTCAAAATAAACGGCTTATATGGATCTAATTAGATGCAGAACTGATGCAGGCCTAATTAGATGCAATTACATTTAGATGCGGGTGTAATTAGATGCAGATCTGATGTGGGCCTTATTAGATGCAGATTTGAATATGGTATCTAGTTTTTTACAGCACTAAATAGATGCAGATGTAATTAGATGCAGTTCTGTTGCGGTCCTAATAAGATGTAGACCTGAAACAGATATAATTAGAAGGAGATCTATTTAGATGCGGCCCTAATAAGTTGCAGTTCTATTTAAATGCGGATCTCATGAACGCTTAATTAGATGCAGGCCTGATGCTGGCCTAATTAGATGTA
>JAPMOR010037793.1:85936-99755 GCA_026543865.1 Argiope aurantia | reverse complement strand
AGTATTGTAAAATATTATTACATTATATTTATTTACCAATTTTATTATATTATTTGGTCTAGGAATTAATTCGTGCGGTTTTTAATAAAAAGTTAAAGCTTTATTTCAATAGTAAAATACATAAATACGTTATCAAAAATATTGTCCATCCCTAGAAGCTACTTTTTCCCATCTTTCAGGCAATTTACGAATTCTGCGTCGAAAGAATTCCTCACTTTTCGAAGCGATCCAATCAGAGACCCATTTTTCAATATTTTCTGAAGAAGTGAACCGCTGTCCAAGCAAATCATTATTCATGCAATCAAACAAGTAGTAGTCTGAAGGAGCACTGTCTGGTGAATACGGCGGATGGGGTAATACTTCCCATCCGACATTTTCCAAATATGTTTTGACCGGTTTTGCGACATGTGGTCGAGCGTTATCATGTTGAAAAATAAGTTTATTATGTCTGTTATCCCATTCTGGTCGTTTTCTGGCCAGAGCTTGTTTCTAACGCATCAACTGAAGTCGATAACGTTCTCCATTAATAGTTTCATTAGGTTTCAGAAGCTTCAAATTTTTTTTGGCTGTCCAGGTCGTTCTTGGTCTTCCAAGCCGTAATCTCCACTTTTAAATCGTGCAAACGACTTCTGACACGTTTGCTCAGCTAGAGCATGGTCACCACCAACTTCCACCAAAATACGATGACTTTCGGTAGCACTTTTCTTCATGTTCAAGTAATGAAGAAGAACCACACCGCGAAAACACTTATCAGGCACAAAATTTGACATTTTCAGTTGAATAAAAATTGTTATTGTTTACGCTTAAACCAAATGGCATATACTACACTTGATGCGCAATAACAGTAGTTTAAAATGTATGTTTGAACAAACGAAACTATGGGACAATAAGCTAGTTGCGCCATCTCTTGTAAAGCCGCACGAATTAATTCCTAGACCAAATATCTAATATTTTTTTGCTACTAGGGGGATAAAATCTCGGATTTCGACAAAGTGTTTATAAGATCGATGTTATTCAATAAGGTGCTTATTCTATACTAAATCTCAATTCTATTCATTCTTTTTGCTAAATTTCCAAAGCATAAATACAAAGTTATTACATATTCACTGCTCAAATTTTTAAAAAAATATGAAAAAGAACTAATAATTTTTTAAAAGTAGTGATAGTATTAAGATTCTCCCATTACTACTGAATTCTTTATTATTACTTTAGTTGCTAAACATTCAATATTTTTTAGTAACAAAAGTGTTATTTTTGCTTGAGATCGAAACTGAAGTTCCAAATGGGGATGCAAAGAAGCACGGCTTTGATAAAAGCTGTGATAAATTTCCTCTACTCTAAAAGTGCAATGACTTTAGGACCGGCAATACATCAAACCTAATGGATAAGGAAAAAAAGGGAGAAAGGGGGAAAAAAGCTTTAAAAACCCAGGAAATCAATAGAAAGATTCTTTGCTTCCAACTTTCTTCACAATAAAAAAAAGAAGGCATCGAAACTGTTGAACGAAAAAAACTCGAACACAGAAATCAAATTGAAGGAAGAAAAGCGAAAAAAACCATCTGTAGAAGAACATATCCAGGAAATGAAAGGAAAGCGAAAACTACAAGATTATACAACTGAAAAACCCTACGTTAAATATTACGAAGACATTCTTGGATATTCCCTGGCATCGAAATGACTACATATCGGGATGCTGGTAGAAAAGATTAATGCCAAAGTATATGGGCACCGACCTGTCAAATGACATGACATCGACAAGGAAATTAAAGTTGGACGTCAAAGATAAATGCATACTGTAGAGTGTTGGCTTTCTACAGAAGGGGGTGGGAAAAGGATTCTGAACAGTTATGCTGTGTGAAATATGCAAGAAGATATTAGATTTTTATTTCAGCACCTAATTTGGTGATAGAAAGTTTGATAAATGGAACAAGCACTCGATATTTTGTGATCGTTTGAGCGAAACGTCAGGGTAATTAAAAATCTTAATGACAGAAGCAAGGGGTGCGTTTGGCAGGTAAATAGCAATTTTGCGTTTGTTCTTTTTATGAATCGGCAGTTTTTGACAGAAAATGAGTTATGATTCTTGTAAGAATATGGCAATTGTTTTAAATTGTATTTATTTGTTTGTTTGTTTTTCTTTTAACGGCCGAAAGACTAAAGATGCTCTCTTTCCTTAAAATGTAAGGTGCTGAATGTAAATAATGAAGAATAAGGGGATGTAAGATCTTTAGTTTAAGTAAAACTGTTATGTTGTTGCAAATTTTAGAAACCATTTTTGCTATTAATGTAGAATAGTTGCAAGATAAAAAAGAGAAGAATTCAATTTTGGTGATAGAATTTCTCTCGAGCCCAGATTTTATCCATAATATACCACGATTGTAAGCTTTCGCACAAAATTACCAATTCCATTATCCACCAGTTATCAGTACCCAGTACTCCAAAAATAAATTATCATAAATCTAAGTTCGCTGATATTAATGGGGGGGGGGGTTCTTCTCCGCATCGGTATTTGCATACCCCCCCACCACATCTTCGGATATGCGAAGTAACCTAGCTGTTGTTCGAATAAAACAAAAGATTATTGCTTTCGAAAAAATAAACTGCACCTTGTAATATACCGTGCTCTGGAACTCCTTTCATCTGTTCTGTAAAATGTTATAATTATTTCTTATAAGGATTGACCTTTGTCATACGAAGATTTGTTAACCCTAAGGGGAGGGCACCTCAGATTTGAGAATGAGGAACTTTCGGTGTGGTGATTGGTACTTGCCACTCGGGTGGACAGAAAAATAGTATGGGGTCAGCTACCCTCTATCAATTATGGAACACACTTCCTATGGGGATGTTGTACCGCGACCAATATTGCTGCGGCAGCCCGGTCATTCAGATTTATCCGTGTACCCTAGGGTAGGTTGGAGTAATCAACTTGTGGTACAAAGCTTCTTTTCGTGTAAATTTAATGCAGAAATTAGAAATTTGAAAAGTGATTTATAATTCTTTTGTCTCTTGACAATGGTTAAAAATTTCAAAACGATTAATGATAATAAACTTATAAGGTGAAGTTCAAAAACTCAAAATAAGAATTCAATCATATTTTCATGTAATATCGGAAAGGAAAGAAAAAACTAGAAAGCCATTTTTTTCTATCCATATCTTAGTGAATAAAATTATGGGAAAATTTGCAAAAAGTATCGTTTTGAAGTTTAAAGTCTGTACAACAATTTTGCGGAAATTAATGATATTCACTACTACAGTGATTTACTCCGCTTGTAGTCTCCATCAATACTACCTATATGGCCATCTGGAAAACATGTGTAATTTAATGTACAATGTAATCTGGGATGTAAATCTCAATGTATTGATCTCAACGTATGATAAACAAACACAAATTTAGAGTACAATTACCCTAATTGCCACTGGGGGGGAAAACTACAGAATTTTTAATATAGCTTTTGATTAAGTCAAAATCGATCAATTTAAAATGAATGTTGGATAATTTAATACCAATTAATGAGAATTTATTGTATTTACTTTCTCTTTCACTAATAATAAAAGATTGTCTTTGTCTTATCAAAAGTGTTGCTCCACATTAAAAAAAATTGATTAAATAATAATATTTTATAGAAAATTATTTAGGAAAATTAAAAATAAAAAGTAACAGAAAACATTACATTATTACATTTCTAAATAGGAAATTTTGAAAACTGAAGTATGCTTTGGAATGTTTTTTAATATTTGGAATAGAGCCGGTAGAAAAAAGGAAATATCATTCAATTTTATCTTACTGCAGTGGAACTTTTGGAGTTTCTCGTGTCCATTTGCAGCCAGAGTTATGCCATATCGCTGCGGCTATCAAATTATCCACTAATGCATGTTTCCAGCAGGTCATTAGTAACTGCCATTCCCCCAATTGCTCTGCTGTTTATCATCAGTACGTTTAACCTGTTGACTTCGAGCTGCATTATCGAATAGTGATCGGAGTGTTTCAGTACAAAATGAAACATTGATATGGAATCGTGTATATTTGTAAATACTCGGGGTTTAATTAGTTAATGGAATCGAAACAAGCCCATATGTTGTATATGGTATATGATATTTTGAATCAATTTTTAAAAGTAAGTTCAATAATTATTGCAGAAACGTAACGTAAGCTGCATGTGAGGTCATTACTTTTTCGAATGGGGCTGATACCTGGTAAAATATATATTAGGTGGGAATATGCTATAGATTAGTGCTTATTGTGTATTCGTTTGTGTATGTGAAGGGGTAACCAAATAAAGGTAAAAACAAGGAAGTCAACGCATTAATTGCTCATCAGGGGGCGAAATCAAAGTGGACCACAAAGGGTATTAATAGCATTTTTATTTTCTGTAATCGGTGTCGAACAATTAAGTAAATAGATATTGTCTTCACTCTCTGTGATAGACCAAAATGATACGATTGAAATGTTAATGTAAAATTGAGATACATAGCAAAAAAGCATTGCATGAAATACCAAGGTAATTCTAAATGAAAAAGAATATTCAGAATCAGCAACTTTATATTTAGATGATTGACAAAACAATCTAACAATTGTTATTAATGACAAAAAGCATCCCTTCAAATTTAGCATTAGCAGATATATTTTTGGAATTCATATCTCCAACGAATTTTTCAAAAGCACTACTATAAATCAAGCACTTAAAAACACACTTGCTCTAAAAAAATATATCCGATTTTATATTTGTACTTTTAATTAAATGTTTTAAGATTTAAGTAAAGAATTCAATATTCACAATTGTTAATTTAAAAAAACCTCTCCAAGCCAATAATATATATAATGTATATATACTGACCAGAATTTAATGGTCTTAAATAATACTTTTACATCATACTTTTTCCATCCATCTTTTAAATTACAAGTTACTTTCTTTCTTCTTTCTTTTTTTTATTTTGTTTCTATCTTTCTATACTTTTCAATCCAAATAACACTTTTTTTATTCCAAATAACACTTTTTTTATTCCAAATATTATTTTTCCTTAATTTCTATCCTCTTCGCACTCACACACACCCAATAGTTTTAACAATCTTTACTTTTCAAGGTTACCTGACAAATTTTACTTACCTTTACTTGCAAATAAATACACCGTAAGCGTCCGGTAAGCATTTTTATTCAACACATAAAGAGATATATCGTTCTTAATGCTTTTTTCTCTTTTATATGCATTTATTTTAAATTCTTCATATTGCATATACAGATTCTTCATATTGTATATTTGAATTACCTTGGTCTATTATGCACTTTTTAAAATCATTTACATTGTATTATTATTTACATTGTTCAGTTTTGCGTCGAATTATCAATCATATATCTACATTGGTCCATCATACCAATTAGGATGAAGATAGTATTATTTCGTTTCATTGCCTGATACTGTTTATATAAAATGGTATTATTATTATTTTTCCGGTCCATGTAGTTTACATCCCCTGATGAGCAATTAATGAATTTACTGCCATGATTTACTATTTATTTCACATTTTATTTATGCTTTTATTATGGATTTAAAACTTCTTTCCAATACATTACTTTAACTGCAGATTTTTAAGCATTCGTATGCCTTGTGTTTTATATTTCCTTCACTTTTCATTCATGCATTTTATATTTATGCATTTTTTGCTTTAGTCCTGTTTGCTTTTGGTTTTTACTTTGTTGTATTTTTATTTAAATTTTATCTTTATTTGTTTATTGTTATATATAAATCATGGAACCACAAACCGCTATATTAAATTAAGAAAATATAATAAAATCAGGCACATTGAATAAAATGTGCAAGATTGATTTTGTGTTTTCAAATTGACAAAAGTGCAACAACATAACTATATAAATAATTACATCATAAATCTTTTTCAACATGAGGAATGTAACAAGTATGACACATTATAAACAACCAAATTTTAGAAGTGTCTCTCTCAGGCCTTGAAGTAAGTGTTAAAAAAAAGTTGTGTCTGAGATACGCATACTTCGCATATTGTTATTCATACAATTGTATTGTACTTTGATAAATTTATGTTCCATTAAACCAAAATTGCGCATCTGATGTATTCTTTTTTTATTTAATTCACTGATAAAGTGTTTCTTGAAGTGATATTCTTATGCATTGTGACTCTATGCAACAATTTTTTTTATACATCTACTCGGTTTTAAAATTTAAAAGATATATTCTATAAATAATGATAATAGAATTAATCATTTTTAAAGAATAATAATTCTGTTAATCATTATGAATATATTCTAGTTGAATTCGAAAGATTTTATTTAAATAAAAGATATTAAACTAAACGTTTTAAAGAGAAAAAAAAAGCTTTTTTTAATAATATTAGGAACAGATCTGCATACATCTCTCTTGAGCGTCTGAACTTAGGGAGGAAGATACCAGACTAGTAATTTGATTATTTATAACCTCATATTGCGAATAATCTTTTTTTCTATACCAATAAATGAAATATTGCTCATTCAATATATTATAGAAGTTCACTATGAAATGTGAGAAGAATGAGGTAGTGAAATTTATAGTTTAAATTTGATAGGCGCGAGGAGAAGAGAATTTATGACATAGATCTAAATTTTAGACTCGTATCTATTTATTGAAAAGAAGAAAAAACTTACAGTAAAAAAATAGGCTACTTTAATGTATATACGGCTATTTATGCAGGATTTACAAAAAGCTCTCAAATACAATAAAATTGTATCCATCACAAATGTTATTAAATTGTTCCGATTTTAATACTCTTTCTGTAAATGCTAAATATATCAAATTCGATTTATTCGTTTCATTAAATGCAATAAATGTCGTTCTTTTGTAAACATTTTTATTATATGCTTTCGAACTCTATAACAATATACTTTAAAATATATTTCTATAATTGTAGAATATCCATACTTCAATTAAAACATTTAAGCTCTTCGTCCAAATTCCATTTATTCTGTAAATGAGAACTGTCTGGGGTCAAGGAATGCAGGCTGATCGAATAAATAAAATGCTCCATATAAGATTTTTTTTTATGCCGTTAGCAAGGAAATTTTAAATGTACTGAAATATTAATCTTCAAATCTTACAAAAATAATTCTGAAATGTATTAAGCATGTTCACTTCTTTTCCTCCTTCAAGTTTATTGAAATTATAGGCAAATTATAAAACAAAAGATAATTTTTTTAGCTCAAAACATTCTGAATATTTAATTGCATTATCCTGCTATTTTATTTTATTTTTTTTATTCTTAGTTAATGTTGTTTTTATATAAATGCTGAATATTATACCAGTTGAAAAAGGGATTATCGATCTTTATTATTTTAGACTACCATTATTATTAATTTTGCTGTTGTTAAGAGAAGCTCATTACTTCTGTGATATAACATCTTGATATATATTTTTGATTAAAATTCTCTAATTCCACTCCATCAGTTATCTCATATTATAAATCGATTTTGTGAAATGGCCTGCTCGGTAGGAATACACTTATTTCATAAAAGATCACAGTAAAATGTCCATTTTTTTTAAATATTCTCATGTATAAAGTATACAGAAAAAAAATATTCTCATCAAATAAACCGACTTTCAGAATTTGAGGAATTTCCTTATTTCAGATATCACTGACTTCAGTGGATTTTTGGAATTAAATTATGTCTTTCTGGCGACCTGTTTAAGCTTGTCTGAGAATAAAATATTCAACACGGAACTCATTCAACGTATGAAATTTGATATTTATTATTTGTCTCAAAATTGTATCTTAATAGCACCATACAACACCTCCGTTTCTAGAGCTCATGTGGCCCCTTTCCGGTTTGGCATAGATGTAGGTGGACTTGATTAAAAGAAATAACACAGCAATCGATTGCAAATTAATAAATGACAGAATGCGAACACACATAACATAACAAGTAATCAAATATTTGAAAAATAAAATTTGTAGCCAGTAAAATTCTGCATTCCCGTTTGCATGTGAGATGACATGTTAAAACAAATTCGCAGCCATTTTGCCTGTTAAATTTTAATATGTGATCTTTGCACGAAAATTGAAAAGCAGTGTCAAATTGTGGACGATGTTTTTCTATGAAATCTCTCTGTCTTTTATTTATTTATTTTTTTGCATGGTAAATGATAACTCATATTTGTAAACATAAACTATTAAATAAGTTAAAGTAGATATATAGTGTCACAACTCCAGATTTTAAATGAATAACCAGTATCAAAAACATTTAAGAGTGAAAAAAATAATATATATATTACCTTTAAGGTACAGAAATTAGTTAATATGCACATTAATTAACTTAAAGTGCGAAAAATTCTTTCATTTCTCAAATTACTTAAGTAATCTGCGACTTACCTAAATAATCTGCTCGTAAAAGTGGAAATAAGATCTTTGCTGGAACAACAGAAATGTTTTTGTAAGCTTAAATTAAAAGTTTTTTATTTTTGATATCTAAAGAATCAAGTCAAGACAGTGGAACAATCTACACATTAGTTGATAAAATCAACCTTCAATCAACTGAAAAACTTCAATACAAAGAATCGAAATGTTTAATATATTATTGCAATTAAGGAAATTGGCATAATATTATTTATTTATTTTTCGGCATCTATGGAATCATATCAATACAATCAAGCAAACAACAGCGTTGATTCGCACTGATAGAATCAATCTTCAATAAATTGAAAAACTATAATACAAAGAATCAAACGGTTTTAAATATTAGTACAATTAAGGAGATGAATTTGTGAAACATGATAAAATTATGCTTACTTATTAGTGCAATCTAAAGACTTTGAGTTGTGCAATCGTGACACTTTGAGTTGTATAGAAATTGGTTTTTGCGATAAGCACACCTATATGTGGTACATTTAAATTTGGAGTCATATTTTTTTGAAATCTTGCCCGGATTAGTTTAATTTAGTTATATCAGCGTCCCGTTTTAAATCAACAGTAGGGCTATTAAGGGACGGACCTCGTAATTTTGAACTGCGGTCAGATAACGAGGAAAACACCTGAATTATCACTCCCCTCTCCAAACTTCCACACCGCATCAGTGGCAGAACGTTTGATCGGACTGATTTAACGTGCACCAGACCCACTTACAAGACGGTTCTTCAATGGAATCGGGTCTCAAACCTGAAACCCTCCGGTTCAGTAGACGAGACCTTTCCACCAAGCCACCACGGCCTACACCCTGCCCGGAAAGGAGTAGGGAAAGGAATTGAGAGAAACAAATTTTTGAACATTAACGATGCGGAAGTCGCTAATGTACACATTACCGAGTATACAAAACTCTTGATTCTACATTTTAACGGAGCAAATTAGTTAATCTGCAGATTAGCTAGGAAAATCTGCACATTAATGACTTCCGAGCTTTAACGATAACATATATACTCGATTTTGTAAAATACATAACGAAGCTAAATGCAAAACACATGGTTTCTTCTTAGTATACAAGAAAAAATAAAGAATAATTTAGCTAGTTTAATCAAATCTATTATATTGAAAACATCACGCTTTGTAGTTTACTTTCATTATTCTCTGCAAATATCCCCCCCCCCCGCGCCTATTTAACCATCCGAAACAATTTTTTCTAATTAAAAACATAATTTGTATCACAAGATAAAAAAAAGAGAGATTCCATTTAATGTTCTTAGCAACTTTGTTTCGCTCTTATCTATCAAGATGAGAGCCAAAGGTTAAAGCTGTGTAAACATGACGGCAAGGGCTTCCTAATTAGGTTAAGTTCGAACTTCACGAGGTTCAATCAACAGAATGCTTGCCTTCCTCCTAAAAACGATGAGAAAGTCTGCTCTTGCCGAGGGGAGACTTAAAAATCAACGTTTCTGCTACATTTGTTTTTAATTAAAAGATAATTAAATTTTCTCTCTTCTTATAATCTCTTGGTGAAGTGTCAATACGTTCAGAAGAGTATGCACCTTAACGCTTCTACTTGCTTTCTGTCTGATATAGAGCGTACATTTTCTTTGAATTTCCAGAGTTTTATCTTTTTTTTAAAGTATATTTTTTATTATGATTACTTTGAGGGTGCAGAGTAATTGGTAATTGATTAATTTCTTTTCTCTTTCTTTCTTTTTTTTAAGGTTAAAAGTAGTATATGTCGCTTTATACGAAAAAATGTAATAATTTCTTGTATACCTTAATCAGAAAATGCAAGCTAAATCTGCTTATTACTGTTTCGAACAAAAATAAATCAGCGAGTGACAGTGTCCTCCTCAAAACATTCTCGTATACTCTCTAACGTCTTGCGCGGAATTGGCTCAAAATAATTATGAAATGCTAACTTTTCGCATAAATTTAGCATTTTTAATGAATTTATCATATCATGCTTGGCGAATTTTTAGGCGATTAATCCTGGCATGCCGTTAATATTATCCGAAAATCGAATGTGTGTTTTAGACGCGTTTTTCTCAACTAATTAAAATAAAGATTTGACACAAAAGTGCACTTTTAATCACAAAATCTTATATCAAATTTCGCATATTTAAGTCATGACGTTTTAGAATTCACGTGTTTACATGTTACTGAAAGTACAGACCGACAGACAATCAATCCTTTGTTCAATTTGGCTCAAAATTTGACAGGTGGCTGTACTATGGATGTTAAATCTATATATTCTCTTATCTGTCTAGTTCTCTTTGTTTTGTAATTATTGCGTTAATTTATATTCGAAGAGCCGGATAGACGGATTTCCTCATGACAGATTTTATTCAAAATTTGATAAAAATCTGCACATATGGTGTAAAGATCGTATACCGAATTTTGACAGTGTAACTCAAACCGTTTTTCGGTTATCTTTGTCAAAGACAAGCAGATAGATAGACGGATTGATATTTTCAAAAACTGTGTTTTTCTAACTCTTGAATGTTAAAACCGCGGTGATTCGTCGAAATCTCGAGTTTGAATTTTTCGACGATTACTATAATTCCTCTATATTAAGTAATACTAGAAAGTAAAAGTGAATAATATCAAACATAGCCGAATACATGATTAAAGTAAAAATGGACTGCAGATAAAACAATGCCTTACAAATATCTTTGTTAGAAAAATATGGATAAAATGATTGCTTTAATATAGGCTGATTTTTTTGTTATTCATTTATGTTTAATTTTATTCATTTACGTTTAATTTAATTCACTTATGTTTAATTTTATTCATTTATGTTTTAATTTATTTCGTCTCGCATTTTCTTGATATTATAGAAGACACTCAATTTTTATTCCCGACAATTGATTATTTTGAGATTAATGATATTGCCTCACAAAAGGCAAATACCTTTGCAAAATAGAGGTTACATTTTGATTAAATTGCTCAAAACTATATTATACTCCTTTGTTTAGATGCTAATGAAAGCTACAATAATCACTATTGTTCCTTTAATATACCTAGGAATACTAATGCAATGAAGTTAACCTATACTTATATGATTTTTATATTTTGATTGAAAAGCACAAAAACATACCGTTCTTTTCTTGTTGCTTATGACAGTTATACAGAAAATGTTGTTTTTTCATGGCAAATATATCATTGTAATCGCTCAGGAGTCATTAAATAAAATAAGACAAATATCGAATTAATGAATGCCATAAGAACGAAAGACAAAAATCTTTTCTACTAATATTAAGCAAATAATAAAATTATGTATGACTTATCAATGATATTTTCGATTTCATAATTTTATGCATTTGGGAAATGAAAATTATTATCTAGAGTTCTCTTTTTTGCATCTTGAAATTTCATAATTGTCTGCCAATGCTGCTAGTTTTTTTTTTAATTTTAATTTGCTTTTAGCTATTGTCGTGATATCCAGGCGAAAAAAATTTCTCTAAATTTTATTCGCTTTAAAAGACGTTATACGTACATTTTGCAGCAATATTTTCATCATACATCACAATATTTCATCGAAAGTCAAATTGTTTTTATTTTTTACTACTTATATTTCATCTGGATTTTTTTCTTCCTTTATTAACAGTTAAAATATGAAAATTGACTTGTAAAAATAAACCGATATATTGAATAAGTTTTTATTTAAAACTTACTTTTAATAAAAAATTTTAATACTATGACAATTATTCTAATGTTTAACTTTAGAAATAAGCAATAATTGAAGTCTTTTTCTATTCATGTGTTTTTAAACACTTTTAAACATAGATACTTTTGTTTAAAGTTATACTCACTTATTAAATCAGAAAGCCTTTATTTGAAAGTTGTTATATAGGGTGATCAAGAAATAACAGGAGATGTTCGGAGCCCTGTAGCGTGTTACGTATTGGACGAAATATAACAAAATTTGGCCACCATAAACATTAAATTATGCGGTTTCCATTTATCAAGGGAAAAAATTAATACCAAAAAAACACGGATAGGGGAAATTTTGACGCTGCGATCGAGAACTTTATTATATAATTTGCTTATATGGGTACTTTGTGACATGACATAGAAGATAAAAGGAAGGTTTGCGAGAATTTAAATCACTCTGTATTGTCGCTACGTGGAAGCCCCTTATTAGTCAAGCTATTTTATTAGCGAGATGAAAATGCCAGTGTGCTCTTCGTGATTACCGGTGGTTAAAACAGTAACGTAGAGGACCAATGACCATAATTAAATTATGAAGAATAGATGAAAGATTTGAAATAACAGGAATTTTTGGTGTGCGAGAATTTAAGGCCAAGCAGTACAAGTTGAAGAAGTTGCACTGCCGTTATGGATCAGCTAATAAGCAGGGTACCAGCAGTGCACGTTCAATATCATGACAAATAGATATCCCGTTCTCGACGGTCAGAAGATATTGTGTAAGATCCTGAAATTTTATCCGAATGAGATAACACCCATTAACTGGTGACACTGATCTGAATCTTGGCAATTTCTGGTTGTGGGGATGCTTGAAAAGGCGTTGTGTATCAAGGACATGTTTCTGACATTCTTACTTTAAAATATCAAATAACTTTACATACCAGACAAATAAATGCCGATATGATGCGAACCACCATCGAAAACCTTGTGTACCGCGTGCAATTATTGGAACATAAAGTTGGTGGTCACCTTGAGCCAAATTTATAAGTTGTTATAATAAACGTTTTTCATTGGTATTTGGTGTGTTGCTATTTAGTGTTTCCACTGGCAGTTATGTATTCTTTTTACACACATTATGCGCTTGCAGCGCCATGATTTCCCCTATCGGTGTTTTTGGTACTACTTTTTTCTTGAAAAATCGAAACCGCATGCTTTAATGTGTATGGTGGCCAAATTTTGTTATATTTCGTCCAGTGCATAACACGCTACAAGGCTTCGAACACCTCCTGTTATTTCTTGATCACCCTGTATTACGTTATTATAAAATATATATTATTGTGCGTAGAAAACTTCAATGTTGAATTCGTCTTCTTTCTATTTATATTTTTTACAAACATGCTTTAATTCAGCAAACATGAGATCAGATCAGTCAACATTTAATCCCTTTATGTTTAAGATTAAACTTTTAAATTTTAGATAAAAGAATAGAAAATTAAAAGACGTATAATATCAACTATATAAAGTTTCTACAATAATTTTGAGATTCATTTAAAGTTTAAAATTATTTTTCTGAGGCAGTTATTAATACTAAGTTACATATAAAATAATTCAATAGAAATGTTTCGCAACCAATAATAATCAGGCAGGTGAACTAGCTTAAAAATAAAGAAATATAGGCATCAAAATCATTTATTAGTTATCATTTATTCAATTATAAGTAATAAAAAACAATCCAATCCAAGCAAGCACTTCCCTCATTGTAATGTATGA
>JAPMOR010037793.1:75274-85926 GCA_026543865.1 Argiope aurantia | reverse complement strand
CAATGATAAGTATTCAAAAACAATCCAATCCAAGCAAGCACTTCCCTTATTCTAATGTACGAGTAATAATAGTTTCAAGAGAGAAATCTTCTACTTTTTGTAAAAATATCTGGAAATCCGAACTTCTCTCAACAGTTTTTTGTAAACTCCTGTTTTTATATACATTTATGATGAATATATTTATGATCCGAATCATGTACTGATTACATATGGATACTTTTCAACCTTACCTACATATGAATTGGACATTTAAATAAAAAATTATGAATGCACTTAGTTTAACATTTTACAGTTCATCTATCGTTGCTTAGATTTGTCAACTTGCACTGTTTTAGCATGATGAAATCGGGTTAAAGATGGCGCTATTAAACACTGTCAGCATGGGAGCAGACAGAAAAAGGCTCTAATAGTTAGTTTTAAAAAATTGTTTTGCGCGTGTGTGTGTGTGTACAATGAAGTTTTTAAGGAATGACACCTATATGGATTAACTTAAAAAGCAGAAACATTAAATATAAATACATTATTAAAAAATAAAGCAAAATTTGCCACTCGAACCTAGGACCCGTAACATACACATCATTCAGGTTGTTCTGACCACTATACTGCATTGCCCATACTTCGAAGCGGAAGTTGAATATACTTATTCTAAAAATTAGTTATATAGGATTTTCAGTAACTAAATATTATTTTGGTTAATTGCAAAAGCTGAATCGTGTTTTCATGAGGCAGATGTTATTATAAATACAGCTCCAGCTTTCCTGAACAGCGCCATCTGTACTGTTGATAAAAGACCGCGTGTTGATAAAAAAAAAATGTTTTCTGTGTGTAAAATCACCGTTTTTCAGGAAAGACAATTTTATAGGTAAGCCCAAAAAACAAAACTTTTATCTAAATATAAAATTTAATCCAAATCGTAAAAGCCGTTTTCGAGATACACGAAATAAATACATTTATATGTGCAAGAATTGCTCGTACAATGTTGTAAAGTACATAGGAAAGAGCATTCAATAATTCCAAACTTATTTTTCTAGCTAAAATGAGAAGGATTTTTGATTAAACTGTCTACTTGAACAACAGATAACTTGCTTTGCTTCATCACTTTTAATATTACTCTTTCAACAATTCCATGGTTTCTTAAGTAATTCAGTTCTCTTTCTGAATTCATTCAGTTTTTTTTTCTTTCGTTATTTTATAAATGTATCAGAAACTCCTTTAGGTGGAATTTCAATCAAATTGATTTTAAACAGCAAAAAAGAGAGGATTTTTTTTTCAAATTAATTTACAGCAGGGAAGGAAATCTCCTGAAAATTAAAGTCAGCATTCTGAAAGAAAATATTTTAGAACTAAATTTAATAATTACTTAATGGAGGAAAGAAATTTAATTACTTATTTTATGTCAGTTTTAACGCAAAAAAAAATTAATCGTTAAACTTTCTTCCGTCGATGGTTTAACTTTTAAAGTTGCTCACTTGACTTGCTTTTTTGTTCAATAACTTCGATGATTTAATACGATTTCTTTATGGAAGTTTGTAAATTAAATTGTATAAACGAATTAAATATTTTCATTTTATGAGAGAATTAATTTCATATTTTTTATTCTTTTCTCCTTTCTCCTGCAAATTTAAGCTTATAATTGTTAAAAAAGTTATTGAGTCATATAAATTCCTAATTAAAAAAAACGTGTTTCCCGCTTCTGGTTTTGTTCGTTTATTTATTTATTTTAATTTGCAGGTAATTAAGTTTTTTTTTCAGTACACCAGTGTTGTTTTCATTACTTTTATTAATTCATTCATTTCGCTTCGTTAATCATTTATGTTTTGTTTCCCGTTCGTATTCTCTCAAATTTAAAAAAACAACTAAACTCATGAAAATATTTCTAATCCGGAAATTAATTATGTAACAAAATTTTGTTTTAAAAGGGGATAAAAAGTCATTCCTGTGAAGTTGGAAAAATAGCAATATGAGGGATTTCTTTAAAGTAACGAAAGAAAATATATTCTTCCAGAAAAATACACAACATCCTTTTCAGCAATATTACCTTGTTTATTTTTATTTCAATTTGGAAAAATAATCTGTTTTGAGTCAAAGGGATTAAAGAAATTAATTTTATGTACTGTCTCATTTTTAATTTTATATGTGTATGTATTGGTATTGGTTTTTATTAAAGAAGTAATGCTTTTATTTCTGAATTTTAAATCGCTCAGATTTATAACACTTCACTGCGGATGAATGAAATTTTGTTTTTAAACTCTTTTGAATGAGTCGGATTTAATAGACTTTATAAAAGATTAATGAAACGTTTTTATAAATTAATTTTTCGCTTATTTGGAACGATTTTGGAACAAAAATAAATTTAACTTGCTCCTAAAAGAAAATTAATTTTCATGCTATAAATTCCTACTCACTGTTTTATTTTTTTTAAATTGTCACCTTTTGACGTTTTTTGTCGTTTATAAAATGGCAACGTTGATTGAAGATATGTCGTATATAATGGCCTGTTAAATTTATATTCGTATATTAAATTGCCTCCATTCTTTCAGCGAAAAACGTCAGAATTAATTAATCCTATGTCATTGCGATTCGGGATTATATGTCGTCATTATCAAACATTCTAACGTTAGACATGCGCGAAGATTAGGAGAATGCGATTCGAGGTTATGTATCGTCCTCGCCTTGTGACTGCAATTCATAGTCCCAAATATCCGGTTCACGACTATCCGGCTTTCGTACTATCCGGCCTAGTTTTCTTTTACAGTAATGAAATGAGGAAGGCAAGGCTTCTATAAGTCATCTACTAAGGACTTTTTCAAAATATAAAAACTGTAAATTTTGACGCTTATCTTAGGGTTACTTTTTCATATCTGCGTAATCATTTATCAATGGAAAATAAAATTAGTTTGGGCCAATTTTCGTAAGAATTAGGCTTACGATTTACGTTAATGTTTTGTTTATGTTTCCTGCATTTAAGTTGGGCAGTACATACTTTATGCTAAAATGTGAGCAGTTTTAAATTAATTTTCCTCTTATTAATTCTTGAAAAATGCAGTGCAGTATATAAAAATATATAAACTACCAGTACAGAGCCTATTTTTACTCGACACTTTAACAGAAACTGCTTCTATGATTCACCGGGCTGCGTTCGCATTGCAATAAATGGATGAGCTTAATACTCAACATGAAGTGAGAAAATATGTATTATAGCATTGAATTTTGGTATAAAAACTTTGTCCTCTGATATTGGTTGTCAAAGAAATGAATTCATAGAACTCCGGCCTTTTTGTTATCCCGCCAGTCCTTCGACCACATGCGTCCGGATACTCGGGAGTATACTGTAATTTATTGTTATCGATCAAACGTCCTTACGTTCGACGTGCGTGATAATTGAAAGAATGTGAATCAAGGTTATGGATCGTCCTCGTCTTTTGATTGCAGTCCATAGTTACAACTTATTTACTGTCGTCGATCAAACGTCCTTACTTCCGACATGTATGAAGGTTTGGAGAACGCGACTCAAAGATATGTATCGTCCTCGTCATGTGATTGCGAATCATAATTACTTCCAAAAGCTCTCCGTTTGGTTCTTCCAACAGTAGCTCCAGCCTAATTTCGAAAAAAATCATTGATCTCCCAAGATTACTCTTTTAACCCTTGATAACTAAACTTTAATCAGTGTCTGTAATTGTTGTTATTATTCCAATAACTTATTTCCTGGTTTTAAAGGTTCATGTTTGAATTAATGGACTTATGGTTCAGGGTTTTCGATTCATGTACTATTATTGGTTTTACCAATATTTCATTGGGGAAGCGGTGGCCTGACGGTAAAGTCTCTTCTTCGACTCCAGAGGATTCCAGGTTTAATACCCGATTTCACCGAAGAACTGGCATGCAAGCGAGTCTGTTGCATTTTGAATCCTTGAGTAATATTGGAGCTTGAAGAAGGAGGTGCCAGATCATGTGTCGTCCTCATTATCTGAATAGAGTTTAAAATCATGAGCTCAGTCTCAAAATCGCCCTAGTGTTGCTTTAACGGACGTTAATATAACTAAACTTTTATTTCATGTTTGGATTCGTGGAGATGACTGGATTCTGAATCCAAAACCTACAAAAAGTCGATGACTCATAATAGAACAGAAAATTACAATTGGTCTCAAAACTAAAAACACAGAAAAGAGAAGGAAGACCGATGATTTACCAAGAAATTGCTCTCTTTTTCTAAGCAAAATTCAATGGTCTTCCTTTGATAACCTTGAGTGAATATGCATTCCTGATGTTTTCACCATTCCTCTCAATAACGCTGCTCCTCAATAAAACAGTAGAGAGAATTTTGGAGGGAAGTGTCTGTGACTAATCATTCGACTTTCAGATTATGAATGAAAAAATGTATATATTTATATTTCTTTCATTTATTTCAAATAAACTAGAGTAACTTAAAAGAATTATTATAATATTTCAAATAAAAATATAAAAGTCGTAAAAAGTAACGCTTGTACTCATTCTAGATGTTAAAAGCATATTCTTCACAAATATGATTGTTGTTAATAATTGCATGAGTACATTTTTATTTTTATTTTAAATAGACAAAAATGAGCAAATTCTGCATAGTTTTTTTCTAGATTCCATATTTTAGTAACTTACAGAAGGGTAGTTAGGGTAGTAGTAACTTACAGAAAAAAGCAAAAACACCCATAGAGGCTGATTATTGCATTAATGCAAACTTCTCATTATCATTAAACATTCGATCTAGTAAACTGTGATTACAATAAATCTCAAAAAGTGACTTCCACACATTTTTGCTAATCACTTTTTTATAATATCTTTTTCTAATTGCAACGAAGATGACGAGAGCTCAACGGATACTTCACAAATTCTTAAAACTTGCTGATTCCTTAGTCAGTAAGAAGAATGTTTAGCTATCTAGGGTTAAACAGCCATATATGGAATTGTAATAGTGTCGGTATTAAATTGGCTGATAATCTTCCTCGCCGAGCAGAATTATCATTGATTACTTAGTTTTTGTTGGAGGTATTTCATTTATTCCAGAAACTTGCATCCAAACTAAAATAATTAGATTTTCATGCTCTTTTATTTAACTTGACTTGTTTCATGTACGTTGAAATGAGATTTGGTGCTCTGAAAATATGTGCAGTTTTAATCTCCTGACGGTAGTACAGTATTTTAACATATACTTGGCTAAATTAGTTGTAATTAAATTTTGTTTTTATACCAGTATTGCCAAACAGTAAGAAACTTCTGAAAAAATTATCTGACAAGATTTTATGATAATTATCTTTATAAACTATAAATTAAAAAATGGAAAACAAGATTAATAAATATGATTTAAAATAAGTTTTTATTAATATAACAAAAATATAAGAAATTTGTATTACAATTTAGGGGTCAAATTTAAAACTTATGAGAATGAAAATAGTGCTGTAAGGAAGTTGAAGCAAGGTAAGTTCATTATAAAAGAAATTTCCAAAATATTTTTTTAAAAATGAAAGGAAATGAAGCAATGTTTATTTCGTCTTTTCAGAGACGAGCGTAAAACAATTTATAAATGAAGTATAATTGAAATTTTAAATAACAATTTTTGATTACTTCGAATTTAACGTTATTTAAGGTTATTAACGTTAAGTTTAAATTAAATTATCAGTTTAAATGAATTATTTCATATCAATTTTAAGACAGTTCTAATACATTCCTAAATAGTTTTGGAAATAATAAGTTTTAAAATTAAACATTTGTGGTATAATTTGGAGAAGTCATAAATTCATTAACATGTTGTCTATATTTTATATGAATTGTGTGCATGTAGGTAGATGTTCAATACAAAAAAAATCTTAATTGTCGTCTGAGGTATTAATTGTCTTAAAGTTTTATGTAGACCATAGCAAATCAATTTATGTTCATTAAATGATTTTCCAGTAGTTTTTTAACAAATGAAATAAAATCAATAAAACTTTTAATAGGTAATAGAATCTTTAAAGGTAAATAGAATAGTTTGATCACACTTTCTTCTTTATCAATATTAGAGTCCCAGTTAACATACTTATGGAAAGTTATTTTAAAACAGGATAAGTAAATTATGTATATTATAAGTTTTGCATCGTATGAATAATATACTTTAATAATAATTCGCTTTGTCATATCATCTGGTATGTAATATCAACTTGTTAATCTAACGCTGCAAAATGACGTGCATAAATTTTATTTGTTGTATTATTAATATTTGCAAATTTATATTCAGAAAAGTTAAATTATCTAAATTATGCGTCAGAATATGACTTGGTTTATAAACAAATTTTTAGCATATATGTAAAAACTTATTAATAACTTGGTTGGCACATTTATCATTCGGACTGGAAATCCCTGTATGAACATATTAAATTTAAAATAAAAGGCATACTATAGTGATGGAGTATCAGAATTTGTAGAGGATTGTCTATTATAGCGCCGTCATTTAATTTTGGATCAAAATTCCGAATTCTATTCGAAATAATAATCCTTGCATAGCTTTGAAATGGGGTGCTAATCGAACTGAAATTAAACTCCAGCTTTAATGCGAAATTCTGGATAATCCTCTGCATTTAGATTTTGATATTTATTTTCAAATCAACCCTGCTTTTCTTGCCGAAATATTTTTTCCATTTGTTTTGAGAAATAGGATACAATTATAGTAGCTATGAAAAAAATTAATATTTTTGGTGAAACATATATAAAAAAAATTATTTTATTTGGAGAATTATGGTGCATTTTATAACGCTCATAGTCTATTTAGTATTACTAAAAATAATGGAAATAAAAATCATTGAGACCGTATAATTATTTGCAGAGTACATCAGTTAAAATTCTCGCCATTTAACGTTTTCTTGCTTTTTTGAGTTATTTTATAATTATCATTCAGGAAGAAAACAATAATAATAATTTTGCAGTGTAAAAGACGAAAATTTGAAAATTTAGTTCTCTTTTTGATTAAATTCTACTTTAGTATGCCTCTTCATATGCAAACTTGACAATGTCAAAAAAAAGGGCTATTAAATATAATAATGGAATGGAACAATTAACGAAAGCTAGAGGAACTACTTCCATTTACTATTTGGGTTATCATATTGGGGCCAAACTCAAGAGGTACATTAAAATAACCTCAACCTTTTTGTATGAAAATAAATAATGTTTTCTAATTTGCATTTTTTTTAAATACAGGGAGGTTATAATTAAAGTTACCCTGTTTAGACCTACGTAGTGTCCGCTCTAGTGGAAAAGGACGTTGAAGAAACTTGATACTTAGGTTGTATGGATCATGGGAAACAGAAATTAGTTAAATTTCAACCGCCAGGTGAGAAGGCAGCGCAAGGAAAACAAAAAACACAATTTGGAACTTAAAAACTTTATTTCATTGCAATATATGTTCAATGTGCATTCCATTTTCGTCAAACACATGTTCAAAGCATGTTATGGCGTGTTCAACAGTGGCACGAAGAGTTTCTAGATCAATTTCAGCAACACGACGTGTTATACTTGCTTTCAATTTATGCAGAGTCCGTATGCTTCCTCCATAGACAAGATCCTTCAGGAATCCCCACAACCAGAAATCACAAGGATTCAAGTCCGGACAACGCGGAGGCCAGGCAGTTGGAAAACTTCTTGAAATTACCCGTTTATCTTCAAAATGGGCACGAAGTAATGCCATCACTGGTCGAGCAATGTGAGGTGGTGCACCATCTTGCATGAAGACAATAGTCCCTAAACATTCTCGTTCTTGTAACGCAAGAATGACTTGCTACTGAAGAAGGTCGTGGTAACGGGCACCCGTATCGGAACACCTTTGAGGACCATGAGGCGTGTTCTCCTCAAAAAAAAGGGACCAAGAATGAAATCAGCAGTAAAACCACACCATACAGCAATGTAATCAAAATGTAGAGACTTTTCATGCACATCATTAGGACTTGCAGTACCCCATATGAGACAGTTCTATTAACTGTTCCGCCTAGGGCCTCGTCCGACCACAAAATGTTCCAAGGCCACAAATTGTCAACGGCTATTCTGGCTAAAAAAAATTCTAGCAAATTTATTTTGTTTCTCCATGTCTGCAGGATTCAGCGCTTGCACATGATGGATCTTGTATGGATACGACTTTACAATGAATCGAAGAACCTTTAGTACTGTAGACCAAGGGAGGGACAAATCACGTGACACTGCTCGAGCACTTGATGAAGAATATTGCGAATCGGACGCTCTTTCGACCACGGCAAGAGCGACTTCTTCCGCAGTTTCATTTGAAATCCGTTTCCATCCTCTTCCTTTTTCCACACCCAACTCTCCAGTCTCTTCAAATTTAATAATCATCTTTTACAAAGCATGCTTGGACATAGACCCTTTCCGTAAAGTCTTTAAAGCGCCGATATTCGCTCAGTGCAGTTGACAAATTACTGCTGTTCTGATAAAACAGCTTTATCAGTAAAGCTCTTCTTTTCTTCTCTAACGACGTGGAGAAGAATTATTTTGCGGCAGTGAGTACTGGCTTTTTAAATTACTCTAAATTTGCATAACGGCCTTTATCGTACATGAAAACCGCTATCTATCGGCCGAAATTTGAACTATTTTTATTGCAGATTTCTTTTCCCCATGATCCATACAACCTAAATATCAAGTTTCTTCGACATCCTTCCACAAGAGTGGACACTACGTAGGTCTAAACAGGGTAACTTTAATTATAACCACCCTGTATATTTCATAAACTTCATTTATTGTTACAGATTCGTATGACCTTTAGCTACGCCTTGATTTTGTAATCGTGACTTGGCATCTGTTGGCAATATGAAGAAATACCAATGTGAATTTTAACCGAATGGAATTTTAATATGCGACTCTTTGCAATGTGAATAATAATGTAAAGCTAAATGCATGATAAAGGTTGTTTAGCATTTTTATTTAACCGGTACCAGCCTATCGGCCACATGTTTATATCAGATAACTAAGATTCTACTATAATAATCAAAGATTCTTTCATTGCAGCCGAAGTTACATTACTGGAAAACATTTACAGAATGGATAAGGAACAAATCAAATACAAGCGACGAATGTCAGCGTCAATTTCAGACAGATAGCAAAATATTGATAAAGTTTCTACTCACATTCAATAAATGTCCAGAGTAAAAAAAGTTATTCTCTATTTACCAATTATTGGTTGTTCCTGGCTTCCTTCGATTTCTTTGGCAGAGACTCCATAAATATTCCGAAAAGACGGAAGTCTAATTGTCTTGGTAAAACATTTCCGAAGTTAACATAAAACATTTTAACGGCGTTTCATTGGCAGTTGATTCTACAAGCTTACTTTTATAGCAGCTTTTTGTTTGTGTTAGACACATACCTTTCTTCATGTTTTATGGTTGTCTAATATTATACCTATTTTGGGTAACGACAATTGGGCAAACATGTTTGTATTTAATTCTTTCTATGTAGCTGGTATTGCATGGATATAGATAGAGATATAGATATAAAATATAGCTTTGCAGATGCGTGGCCAAAAAGAAGAAACATCTCAAATTTTAACTTCGATTTAGTTTATTGTGGGAGGCGTTATTTGAACAAAGAAAAAGCGATGATAAAAAGATGTCTGATACAGGAGATACAGGAGCAAAAGAGACCGATTTTCCCCCTTTAGCGGTTTTATTACGAGATTCCGATGGGGATTTTGTTGAAAAACGTGGAATTAAACAAAGGAATCTTAGGTAACTTTGAAGCACCTGCAAAGGCTCTTATCCCTTCGCTCGTGGAGTGGGTGGCAAAAAAAGGGGATCTTTTTTAAAGCGCTTGTTGGCAACAATTAAACTTAATAAGAGGAAATTTTAGAATAAAATAGTATATTTAAGATTAAAAAATAGAAAGTTAAGATTTAAATTATACATATATATTTCAATCATCTGTTCAATGGAGCAAGGACTCAGGAGGTCTTTGAGTTTATGTGTCTCTAAGGATATTAGTTATGATAAAGAAGAAGGAAACTTTTGAAAAATTATATGAAATTAAAATGTTGAGAATGATAAATAGTTTTATATTTTTAAAGAAAATTTAAATTCTATTTTTATATATAACATTAAAAAACTGATGGAGAAATCTTTTCATGTATTTTTGCAATCTTTTTAAACATTTTTACGTTTTTGTCCTTAGCTTTTTTTTCCAACATTTAATATTAGTTCAGATTAAGAGTAAATGGTAAACATTTTGATGTGAAATTAATCTTCTACTACTTTATAAAGTATAAAAGAGAGGCAATACTAAATTTTAGATATCTCCCTTCCTTTTAAAACTAATACCAAAATTAATTTTAATAATGCTAAAAATTAAACCTTGATCAAGGCACTTTTAGTTCCATTATAGTTTAAATTAAAAATATTTTTTTACCTAAACAATGAATAACGAATATTTTAAAAGCTCTCGCAGCTAAATTTTTTTTCACTTGTAATCCCTTTCCGAAGATTTTTTTCCCTACAAACTCAACCAAGAATTTCATTTAATCCGCCGCGTCTTTAATGTATCAATTATTTTTTCCGGTTCGATAAAAAGTCGCACGACCCATCAAGGCCTTAATCGACTTTGAAATTCTGATAAATGAGACATCAACCATCATTAATCGCGCACTTAAATTCAAA
>JAPMOR010037793.1:0-73428 GCA_026543865.1 Argiope aurantia | reverse complement strand
ATCTTGACTTTCATCATATTTTCACTTTCATCATCTTGACTTTCATCCTATTTTCACTTTCATCATGTCTTGACTCATAGATTTGCCATAAACCAAGTTTCTAAAAAAATGCTAATATTAACTGCCTTTATTTTCTGGAAAGGAGGAGGCTCAATAAAGCCAGGATATTCATTCACTGCGTTTTTTTTTAAATAATAAAGAATATATATTTTTAATAATGCTGTCTTGCATAGTTAGTCTCGTTGTAAGAAAGAGAGTTTTGCAGATAGCTCTAATAACCAATGAATGAATTCCAGTCAATGACCTTTGGCTTTAACGACAAACTTGGCAACCATTTGGTGACAACGTGAGGAATTCTTTATCTATGCCAATAAAATTAAGGATCTCGAATATTCAAGAATCTTGGTGATATCTTCATTAGGATTGGAAATCCGGTGTTTATTCTATGACACTTGATATCCTATCAAGGCAGCTATAAAAGCAAATACACATAAACTAAAGAGTTAATCAATCGAGTCGACAGAAATTTTTAGCTGAGCAAAGTCTATCTTTATGTTATTAATCTACAGAGAGTCTCTCTGTACACTTTGTGTTGTTGTGGTTGCCTATAAAGGATTGCTGTTTGGATGTTGGTGATTTCTGCAAGTGCTGTGTTGTGTATGTTTCCTTTGTGTTTTGTTACCTATGTTTCATGTTCTTGTATAAAATAAAGCATATTTTCCGTTAATGAGATTGTTGAACTTGACTCTCACAGGACGGATTGTTCAGTAACTTTATTAATGCATACTACAGATGAGTTCATATTATTCATAGACCGTAAAGAATTTGACTAAGTTTCTCGACTATTCACTGATTAATTCCGAAATTTTTACCAATAGCATATCTAACAGGAGTTTTTAAAAACTTCACGTGTATTTTTTTTAAAGAGAGTAAGAAACATTGACAGTGTTTATGTATTAATGACAAAGTTGTTCCAAATTCTGGATCAATACTACTCATATAATTATTTCTTGAATGCGTTCCTTCATAACATTATTCATGCAATTATTCCTTGAATATGTTCCGTTTTAATATCGCCAATATAATTATTCTCTGAATACATTATTTAAATATAATCCATAATATATCTTTAATCGTTACATTTTTTAAAAAACAAAACTTTAAAAAAATTCACAAATCCGGAATTCTGGTTTAGAGAAAGTAAATAAATAAATAAAATAAAAAATAACAGCTTGTATCGAGATCATTAACACCTCATAGTAAGTAGTTAATAGATGTCTAGGCAGGATTCCAGAGTTCAGAGCAGAAGATAAAAATATAAAGTTGGCTGCGTTATGTTTATATGGTTATTTTAATAGCGATATTAATAACTTTTTACTTCATGACGCCCTATTGTTTTAGTAAACTGCAGATTTTCCCCTCTACGTCGATAATTTAGTAACAAACACGTTACCGTGTTGAAGCAAACTGGAATTAATTCTTTGAGTTTCATGTTTTAGATTATCTCGAGGACAAGCTGGTATTAAAACCTTTTTTGATGAAATACTTTTCGAAAAGTGGTTTATCATATTTTCATGCGTAATTTTTTTCATTTTGAACTGAATTTCGATTTTCCCTCTGTGCAAATTGTGTGACATTCACTTTCCAAATATGTGTTTAGTTCAATATTGACAAAAGTACTTCTGTGCAGTTCAGATACAACCAAATATAAAAATACCAAAGTCAATCAACTATAGCTATGTGAACTGAAATAAAACTTTCAAATGCGAAAAGTTTTGCAAGGAAATCTAAATCATTCCAGAATCCAGTACCGTGTCTCGGAAAAAGAATTTTTCTTTTGACATTTTACATTTACAAAATAAAAATCGTACATTTCACGGGTTTTTTCTTCTTTTTTTTTCAAATTTAATGTTTAAAAGAATTTACGGAATATTTTATTTTATTGTAATGTTTTTTAATGTAAATTAAGCATTAAATTTAAATCATTAGTGAAGGAAGATATTCTGAAATAAAATTTGTATCATATGTAAGCGACATATTTCCTTACGCTAGAACCACTTTTCAAAGCTGACTTCATATTTTAACAACATAACGAATTTTGTAGCATTTTACAATTCTGAGCTATTTAATGTTGTTGCTTTTTGATAGTTTTTATTAGAAAAATATTCCGAATTTTTTTTCTCCTGCCATTACCAAATACTTTTTTTTATAATTTCTTTTTCTTAATTCTCATCACACTGTCTAAATTTTTCTCTTTTTTAATGTTTCAACAAAGAACTACACATTTGTAAGTTCTTTTCCACTTTTTTTAACAAATAAGAACTATGCCCAAGAAAATACCTAAATGCACAGGATAAAAACGCAAGAGCCTAGGACGTTTTTTTCCCATCAAAAAAATGCCGGCGGGCGCTATTTTTTTTATGAACATTTCGATGAGTATTGATTCGTGCTTCCGTCATTTTTGATGTGCGGGAGAAAATAAGTTCCACAACGCTACATCCATCAGATGGAGGATGTTTTAGTTGTAGTATACTCCTGTTCTTTTTTCGCTCTATATGTACTCAGTTTTATGATTTATGAAGTCAGCAACCTCAACATTTCTATTGCATAGCTTTGGGTTTCATGTTTATTTATTTCTTTAAGATCATTACATACATGTAAGAAAAAAATTATATTATCTTCATCATAATTTAGTAAGAAGTTCATTCAATATCATATTCAAACACATAAGAAGAAGAATTTTAACATTTTTTTTGGGGGGGGGAGAGATGAAAAATAATTCTGACTATAAATTATTCTGTTGATGATAGTCATAAAAGAAACATTTATTATTATGCAAAAGAATGGAATATTTTCTTACACCAGGAAGAAAATGAGCAAAATAAATGAAGGGGTTTTATATTTATTTATTCTTTTATTTATTTTGAAAAGTGGAAAGGTATTCCATTTTGACTGAAAACTTAAAGTTTGTTTAAGGAAATATAATAGACCATGGAATAACTAATCATATCCAGAATTATGATTTCGAAATTTTGTAAATAATTATCCAATCTAGAATATCTTGTTTATTACCAGACATCAACAATCGTAAAAAATAATTAACTCCTATAAAAACATTAAACAAATCTTCCTACAACAGCCTATTAGAAACCAATTACACAATACAGCATAACTGTTTAAAAATATGAATGATATTCAGCTACGAATGTAGCGTGGGGTCATGAATAAAAAGAAAACTATCCGAATCCACAGCTTCGATTTGAAATCTATGAAGTCTGATCTGCATTCCAATCTGATGTCTTATCATATACGATCTAATCTAATATTTTCAGCAAGTATTGATATTTTGTACCTGTTACAAACATGCATATTTAACATTGTAATTGTAATTGATTCAAGTAGCAGCATAATTCAAATACGTATGAAAGTAAAATTAATAAAGTAAATTTGTGAACATTTATATTTGCGAAAAAAAAAATCACTTTTGTGTCTATATCTTAATGCACCCAATTACCAATAGGAAAAAAAGTAATATTTAAAAATATACGTACTTAAGACATTTTCACAATTTATTTATTTTGAAGTCCAACCTTAATTGCAGGTACAAAAAAATTTCAATTTTATCAAAAGCCTGTTTTATCTTGAAGTTTGTTTAACATGAAAAAATAAGATCCATCATCAATGGAAAAATTAGTAGCAATATAAGTAAAAATAATGAACATTCAACAATGAATTGCATTTTGGTAAAATATTATTAAAATATTTTTCAAAACAAATTAAACATAATATATATATATTGCATACATGCATAAATTGCAAAAAAAATTAGTATAGTTGAAAAAATAGTTTTCTCAATTTTCAGATAATGTAAAAATATTAGGAAGTTAACCGGAGAAAAAGTCATATATATATACAGGGTGTTGCAAAACTAATGGTCTATACTATAAGGACTCGCCAAAACAAACAACTTTTATCATACAATGTGGGGTCGGAAAGCAAACGTCGGGCCGCGATAGGTACTTGCTTTGCAGAAATGGAGAATACAATAAAGATCAAGAACAACAATATGAAGACAAAGAATCTTTATTTATAACAAATGCTCACATGAGCGATCGGCAGCCTGCAATACAGGCTTCACATAGGCGATGCATTGAATCAGCACACATTGGAATATTCCTGGCATATCACGAACGCCTGCAGCTGCAGCACTAATTCGAGCCACAAGGTCCTCCGGTAACGCGATGGGCGTCTCGTGCACGACAACTTTTAGCTGCCCCCAGAGAAAAAAAAATCTAAGCAGGGCACATCGGGAGATTTGGGAGGTCAAAGACATGGCCTCCCGAGGCCAATCCATCTGTTCGTAAAGGCAGTATCCAAGTAGTTTCGTGCATTCCTAGATAAATGATCTGGTGCTCCATCGTGCAGGAACCACATGATACCTCGAATATTTGCTAGTACATGTTGCAGTAAATCAGGGAATATCTGCTGGGGGAAGATAAAGTACTTTTGTCCATCTAGGCGCTCTGGTAACAGATACAGCCCAATTAAGTGATGGTGGATCATTCTTGCCTACAAATTCAAGGAGATTTTTTTGTTGGCTACCACTTGAACGTGTACCATGTGGAGTTACTGCAGCCCATACATGATTGCTGAGCATATTAAATACGCCATCACACGTTAATATAGTTTCATCCGTAAACAGGACAGATGCTGCAAACTGGGGCTGAAGTATGCTCTGTTGCAAGAACCAACGTGCAAATGTTACAATTTGTGGAAAATCAGTTGTCTGCAAGGCCTGGGCCCGCTGGAGATAGTAAGTGCGTAATCTTTTTTTCAAGCAGCACACGCCATACCATCGTATGGTGGACCCCTTGCTTCTGAGCTATTTATAGCGTTCTTCGTTCAGATTGGTTATCCACTGCCTCCAGGATTGCCTCTACTCGATTTGTCGTTCTCATGGTCGACCTGTATCTTGTTTTTCGCCACAAAATGAACGTGTCTCCGAGATTTGCCTGTGTAAATGTTGAAATGTTCTCCTGTCGGGTCAGATTTCCTCCCTGTTCTGAAAACGCTTCCGGTAAAGTCTTACCGCTTCTCTGGCGTTGCCGCTTGCACGCCCGTGCATGCCTTCTCTGAATTCGAATAGTGTGGCATCTCTGGCAAGGAATAGCGTCAGAATGACGGGCTCTGCGAAAGACGGAGGATTTATCTACTTCAGACGAAGCACCCTCTTGTGGCTTTCCAACCCCACATTGTATGGTGAAAGTTATTTGTTACGGCAAGTTATGTCAACCCGTATAGTATGGACCATTAGTTTTGGAACACCCTGCGTATATCTTGAATAATATCTGATATATTAATAATATGTAATTCCAATTCCAATTTTGGGGATTCGAACTAGATTATTGATGTAATAGTTGATATATAATTGTTGCTGTTACCATTGTATTAATTTATGGGTTTCTTTCATCGGATTTTTTAAATCATTATAAAACACTAAAGATCAGATTTCCAAAATAAAATAATGGCATTTTTATTTAAAACTTAAACTCTGAAAGGTTCCCTCTAGATGATGTATTATTTAAGACATTCTCTTTGATAAAGTATGCAGGCATCGCCTGAATTTTAACATTTCGTTTTCAATATTTTCAGATTTGCACTGTGCCGATTTGGGAGTGATGGAGAATGGAAACTACAAAGTGACGGGGGATCATTTTGGAGCGAGAGTGATGTATTCCTGCGATGATGGTTATTGGATGTCTGGCCCGAAAGAACGTGTCTGCCAAGGGGACGGTTCCTGGAGCGAGCGAGGTCCAGAATGCAGACAGAAAGGTAAAAAGTACACCAGATCAATCTGCTATTAAATGTAAAGTTTCTACAACTCTGAATCTTCTCGTTATAATGATTGAAAGAAATAAGGGTGAAAACTATTTGGTAGAGGAAGTGAGTTGGTCTAGGACCATTAATGTAGATTTGTGTATTAATGTACAGAATTCTCAATTATTTCATTTGAGAATTAATGTAGCTACAGCTTAAATATGTGGAATTTGAATCGTTGCTTTGGTGGTATCTTATGATTTTGCTAATCATTAACTTTCTACAACAAATAGGACACCTTTATAAGTGAAAATTCCTCAAACTTTAATTCACACTTTTTGTTTTCAGTTTAGTTTCCTTAAATTTTATTCTATGGAGAATCTCGAATTTCCCAAGAAATGGAGTCTTCGAATTTTCCATGAAGTGTCATTTCCAACTAAATGGATGATGCCAAACTATTTTATAACTATCTTTTCTCGCATATTTGCAATAGCAATCGAAATGCTCCACGTTCTGAAATTAATATTACTCCGAGAGTCTAATTTACAAATTTCCGTAATTGTAAATATTAATGATTTAACTGTAACTATAACCAAAGATATTTTGAGTGACTTATGCAGTTTCAAGCCATTAATATGAAGCTTAAATTTGTATACATGTAGTATTTTAAAATAAAACTATCATTTTGACATCCTCTTATGAGAGAAAATTAAGGAGATTATAGGAAGAGTGATGATGTCCATTTTGAGGTTATATATTGACTGTTTGAGAACAAATCGTAATATTGAACCATGGTGAATTTGATGGCACCTATACTTAAACACCTTCGGTACTCTTCTCTAGTTTCTTTCTTTTTTTCTTTTTTTTTAATCTTAGACTGTAGATTTTTCTCTAGTTTTTATGACATCTTTATCAAACTTTGGGTTTTTAGCATAATCAAACTAAATCAAACATTTTTTTTTTTTTTTTTGCTGTCCAGTTAACATGAAAAGGATTTCTTTACCAAACATTGTGTTTTTAGCATAATCACACCAAATCAAACAGTCTCATTGATTTGTTGTCCGGTTAACATGAAAATGACATCCTTGACAAATACTGGGCTTTTAGCATAATCATATCATCAAATCAAACAGTCTCATTGTTCTGCTGTCCAGTTATCATGGAATTTTCCCAACTTAATCTTTTGAACCTTTGTCTTGGAAAAAAAATGCCTTTCTTGTGAAATTCTTGCATTTAAACCGGAATTCTGTTGGAGAATTATCTCTGCCCCAAGTTTCGTAACTCTAGGCCAAATGGTCTGGCTTGTAGAACAAATGCACGCGCATCTTTTTTTATTAGTAAACTATAGAGAAGAGGTGGCCATATAAAAAGCCAGATTTAATAATTTTAATAAAATTGATTTTACTTACATTCAAAAATTTCATAACTTGAATATTTGCCTAATTTGAAAGCTTTTTTTTAAAACTGGAAATACTTTTCTAAGATCTATAATTGTGAAAATAAAGACCAAGTAAAAGTACATGAACTGAGTAAGTACAGAACGATGCGATACATCCTTCTATAATTGAGTACAATCAGCCTGCTACTACATTACCTATTGTTAGCTAAAATTGAGTGTTTCTTTGTAGCAATGTGCGGCGTTCCTCCTCAAGTTCCTCACGCCCGTCACAATGCGTCAGAAAAAGTTCAGGAGTTTGACGTTGACGATGTTGTCCAGTACACCTGCTTCCAAGGTTACGATCCTCAGGGGTACCCACGAGCGAAGTGTCTCTTCTTTAATGGCACCACGCAGTGGTACGGCCTGGATTTGCGATGCATACGTAAGTACACATTGGATTGGCTACATTTATTTCAGGATATAATTCGTAATCTTCGCTTAATAAGATTTAACGAATGTTCAAGAATGGTGATCGTTAATTGATAATGTTTGTTAGACTTTTATTGGTATCTGATTTATTCACTCACGAAATTCAAAGAAGCAATAAAATATTGTATATTATTATTATATTTATCTATCATTAATAACAATGAGATATGTCTTTTACTTTGTCTATACAGCAAGCACAGTTTTGAACTTTTTTTTTTTGGATTTTTATATCATAAGTTTCTATAAAAGATCAATTTTTTTAAAATATTTGGCAAATAGAAATCAGGTTGGTACCTCACAAACAAAATATTTGTACAGTTGTTACAATCTCTTTTTAGGAACTGTTCATAGATGCTTAATAATTCACACTTCTCATTTTTTATTTCATTTTCGATCTTAAACATCTATTTGTTTTCTATTTTCTTCATTTCTGTAATAGCACCCAAAGATGGCGCTAAAATGGCTTTCTATAAATCTTGTACATTTTGGGGCTTCTTTGATATTTTCTAAGATCTGAACATACGTTCATTGTACGAATATATAGAAATAAAGCATTTGTGAAAGCGAGCGCTCACTATCCCGACTGTTCGTTAACTTTTTACCTTCTGTTGTTTGTATGGATATGAAATACAGCTGATATCTATGTAATAGAAATTAAGAAAAAGAACTTTCATGACATTCTACATTTGGATGATGGGTCATCAATTTTAACAGAAGCCTTCCAAAAACATTCCTTCAATTCGTAATCGCAAGGATCACTAGTTTTACCAAATATAAAAGAACATTATGTAGCAGAGGGAAGCAATATATTAGCTATATACTCAGATTGGGATTTAACACTCATATGACTAAAGTACATAAGGCAATTAATTTAATAGTTATAGTATAAATAAAAATTTATAATCACATTGACTTATTTCATACTATTAACAAGTGAGGGAACATGTTAGAACTCCACCTTGTAATCTGTGGATATGACTTCCATTGACATGAAATTATGACAATCATCTTGTCAAGCAACAAGCGGATGTGATTCCGCTTCCGCATTTTTACTTAATGTGAAATATGTTGACCATTTTTTATGTCCTGTATGTAAAAAAGAAGCTCCAGATAGGTTATTCAAGTCTGAGGGGAAACTGTACGATGTTATTAAAATAAATCATTCTGCTGAAATCGTTCTGTGGCTATAAAAAAATTGACAAAATTTATGAATTTTGCGGTAAAGCAACATTTGTACAGCAGCTTTCAGAAATACATTTCCGTTGATTCCTTCCTCAACTTTTTGACATAAATTAATCATTTAAATCATATTCATCATTGTATTATTGTGATTAAATTTCCGTTTGACACAAAATATTTTAAATTATCATGAAATTCTCAAAATCAAAGAATATAATTCTTCTTGTATATTACATAAATTGTGTAAGTACTAATAAATTTTTAACGCATGTATAAATTAATATACAACGATAAAAGTTTATGATATGATATATTGATTGATAGAAAAATGTGGGCGTTTTCTGTAGCATGGCATATTGCTACAAAGATAAATACAAAGAATAATCTTGATCATTTTCGAAGATATTCTCTCATGCATGAATGATGAAATATAATTATAATTATAAGGGCATTTATGCCTGCAATGTACGCCCCATGGAATGCTTCGTGCAAAGAACCCCCTCATCGATAATATATCCCAGTGATCGGCAAGTATTTCAATCTTTTAAAAGCGAAATAATGTTTCCAAAGATACTTTTTAAAAATTTAAAGGATCATTTAATCAAAAACGCTGACAGTGTATGGTATCTAGTGTCCTAAACATTTTTCAACTTACCTAGTTTAGTTACCTATTTAATCAAATACTTAGAGTGCTAAACACTTTTAATATTAATTAGCCACCAGCTCAACCAAGCTAATTTGTCCATCTTATAAATAATATTGATTTAATTACGACTTCCAACTTTGTTTTAAAGCGTTTTTTCTTAAAGTTTGATAAACTTGAAATATTTATTGCAAAAGACCCCAAAACGAATCGCAAAGCACAAAAAACTGTGCATAGAAAATTTAATATGGTTATTAGTAGAAAATAATATTAATTAATGGAAAACTGCATTTTGATGCATACTTAGGATAAAAAAGGACAGGAAAGCAGATAGCTGTGTATTCCACCCAATTGATGCAACAATGCGCTTGAGGATATCATGTAGGAATTGCTTGGGCTTGAAAAAACCATTAACAATGACATGTAATAAGGTGTACTCCGTAACCTACACAAGTTCATCAAGAGAAAACGACTAGGGTTACTCACGGAGGGAGTGATTCTACTCCACGATAGTACTCGTCCACATGTCTCGAGATCACACAAAGTGTGCCAGACAAGTTCAAGTGCTTGCAGTTTGAGTATTCACCTTACAACCCGTACATATAGCCCTGCGTCTTCCATATGGTTTTGTACGCTAAAAAAAAACAACATAAAGGGAAGTAATAACTCAAATGACGAACTGAAGGACACTTGCTTCTGTCGCAGCCATAGGAATTCTGGGAAAGGGAATTCTTCGCTTCGTGCAGTAGTGGAATATTAGTGCTCAAGTCTCTAGAGATTATTTGTGAATGATGATTTCGAATATACCCATAGTGTCATTTCGTATTCTTTTATTTGAATACAGCTTATATAATGCGGTAAGAAATGTTATAGTATCAGAATTGGAATCACAGATACACTCTTTGTGATACCCAGAATTATTACAATGGTTAAATATTACCACCACTCAAATATATCCTGTCACCAAGAATAAAACTGTTAGCCAACCCATGTGATTCCCATTCTTCTCCAACATCTTCTCCGCCCTCCAGTGACTCAGCCGAGATCTAGCAATTAAAAAATTTTATGCAAACAGTCTATCCGAATTATTCAAAACGTGTTCTGGTTCTACACAGCTTTTTATAATTATTTAGCATGTGATGCATTAATAATAGTCTAAATGTATTAATAATTATCAATTTTTAAAAAATTATCGAATACAGTTTTCAGTCGGCATTCATTTATAGAAAAAAAAATTTTTTTTTGTCCGATCATATTAACTAGTCTGAACTAATACTGAAATCATCAAAAATTCGACAAAATTTAATTAAATTTAGTATAATGCAATTAAAGTTTGACATTATATGAATATTTTTCCATCGCTGAATTTTACTTCATAAAGCGAATATTTATCTTCTATTAAAATAACTTACATTTAATTAGAAATAATGTAAACACAGCCATATTAAATTCTTCAAAATTAATTATAGATGGTATTTATCTTTTCTGAGAAACTAATATGTTTCAAAAAGTAATCTGAAGGCACACTTCTAATTCTATAGCATATTTTTTTCATTTTAATTAAATTAATCATATCTTTTCATCAAACTGGTTTGATTCAAAGTGATAGATAATAAAAGGAAAATCATGAATCCAGTTTAAAGTACTTTTGGTTATTTTCTCTTTGAATTAAATTTTAATTTGAAGCGTAAAACGGCAATTAAAAGTTATCATGCTGTGAAAACATCCGATTTATTTATATGTGAACAAAATTCTTTAATTTCGAAGATTTTTTATTTGTTACTAAATAAAAACAATAATTTTACTAACATAAGATAAATATTTAAACTACTTAAAAGACAAATAATTTCGAAAACACTAAGGATTGCAGCATTAATTTTATGATCATTTTACTCTCAACAACAACAAAATACTTTTCTATATGCCCTTTATCAACTAATTAAATCAAGGATATAATTGCAAAAATACAAAATAATTATAAATACAAAAATAACAAATTAATAATATTAAATTCATTGAGAACTACAAAAATAGTCATTAATACTTTCGAAAATACGAGATATTTTTGCTGCTTTTTTATAATACAAAAAAGAGTGGATTCTTAAATAATGCTCCTAAGCAAAGAGATTAATTTAAAAAAGTACATTTTTTTGTCCTCTGTATATATATTTTTAATTTTTTTAAGCTATGAACATTTATCTTCAAATATTTTTAATGCTTAAATATTAAACAAATTAAGTTTAACTAGAGACACTTTTCCATTTGATTAATTGTTTGAAAAACAGAGAAATCATTGTAATTCAATTATTAGTTTTGTAGAACTAATTTGAAATGCTTTTGAAATTTTATTTTAATGATTTAATACGCATGAAAAAACATATTTCCGTTAGACTGTATCTTAATACTTCAGTATTTTTTTAGTTTTATTTGCAGGAAATGAAATCTGCGAATAAAATATAAAAGAGTTATTAAAGAGTTATTAATGTTATTAAATAACTAGCATTATATAAAGGAATTTCAGAATCTCAATTTTTCTCACTTTATATTTAAAAGGAAAGGTTAATGATCATCACTTTTATAAATGTTAAAATGAATCAATTTTAGTATTAATTATTTTTTTTTATTTTTAGACAGTGCTAAAAGCTTTAAAAATTGCAGATAAACATATTAATTTAAAATTAATGCAAAAAGAAATTCATGCAATAAATATTTTTCTGAGAAGTTTTTAGATGAAATTTATATAATTTTCAGATCATAATTAAAAATAATAATTAAAAAATTTAAAAAAAATGGTTTTATTTACAAAAATATGTGATATTTTAGTATGCTTTAATTAAAATTGTGTCTTAATGCTATATTAAATTTATAATTTACACTTTATCATAACATTTTAACAGTTTGAAGAAAAAAACTTTTAAATTAAAATAATTTCAAACTGGTCTGATATTTAAAACAAATTTTTGTAACAAACACAAAAACCAATTTATTAAACTGTGCTACTTTACACATAAAAAGCAACTGATTTTTTAAAACATCTGAAGCCTTAAAAACGGAATTAATTAAGAATGGAAGAATGGAGATGGAATCTTAAAAGAGAGAAATATGAGAGAAAAGAATTCTTTGGCGTCATTGTCATAGAAATCATCTCACATAACAAAAAATGTTTCACATATACCACTGTACATGGTAATGTATCACTGGGGAGTTAATTAATACATATGAGCGTACATACATATGGGCAATATATTCTAGAATAATACACAGTCCAGTCATATTAATGTGACACCTCCTGCTTTTCACGTCAACGTTAAATAACCAATCGCAGAAGGCATGTATTATTAGCAAATTTGGTGAATATGTAAAGTGTTTTGTAGGCATTTGGAACACATTTCAGTTCTTGCAGTCATGTAGAAACGGTGCGATTTATCCGACGTCTAAAAGGGCATGATCATTGGATTTCGGACCAAGGGCGGAAGCATTTCCGAAAAGGCTAATTTTGTAAACTGTTTGCGGGCCGCCGTGGTAAAAGTATACCCAGCATGGCAAAATGGCACTATCCAAAATCAGCGGCGTGGTAAATGTGGTGCCTCACGGGCCATAGATGGCAGAGATAAATGACGGCTGCGCAGATGCGTTCGGACGAATAGACGTGCAACCGTTGAGCAACTGATCGCCCAGATGAATCAAGGGGCAACCAACAGTGTCTCCAAAATGAAGGTTCAGCCAACGTTGCTGCGTATGGGCCTACCTAGTTAGTGCACCTATGCTGTTCATTGGCGACGAAGACTGGAATTTGCCCGCCACTGCCGCAGCTGGACTTCCATTGAGTGGGGACAGGAGGCTTTTCTGATGAATCACGTTTTATGCTCCTTCGGACAGATGGACGTTGGCGTATACGGCGTGAAACGTCTGAAAGCAAACACCCTACAACAATTACAAATAAGGGTCCAAGCTGAGGGAGGGAGCATTATTGTCTAGAGATTGTTTTCGTGGTATTCTCTGGATGCACTTAACATTGTGAAAGGAAGGAGGGGTCAATACAAGTTAGTATCTATCCTTGCGGACCATGCTCACTCCTACATGTGAATATTTTTTCCCTCAGAATGATAGCATTGACCATCAGAACAATACATGTCATAAAGCTCGCAGTGTACGTGCTTGGTTCGAAGAGCACCAAGATGAGTTTGCCGCACTCCCTTGGTCAGCAAATTCCCCAGACTTGAACCCAATCGAGACTCTGTGGGACCACCTCGATCTGATTGTTCGCACCATGGATCCTCTTCCGCGTAAATTAGCGCAACTGGTCACGGAATGAAGTTGGCATGGCTCAACATCCCAGTCGACACCTTCAGGAACCTAACTCACTCTCTTTCTGCATGTCTCGCAACTGTCTGCTCTGCGAAAGGGGGTTATTCTGGATTTTGACAGGTGGTCAAATTAATGTAACTGGACCATGTAGAAATGCAGTTTAGAACCGAAGATTAGCTCTATCAGCTGTATCTTGAATAATTAATATAAATTCTATATCTCCAAACTAACACTTCAATGTTATGATTTATAACTTTCCACAAAATTACAAATAAAATATTTTAAAGTTGAACCCAATATAAGCAACACAATATAAACCAGGCTGTTTTTCCTTCGACTTTCTCTTATTAATAATAATGAAGATAATCGAAAATGCATTTCTTACTTCTTCTCATTGACTAATTTAATCGAAAATAATATATAGATCTACAATTTCTACCGCTAAACTTCTTATCAAATTTTATTTATCTAGCTTGAAGAATTTAAGAGATGTTATGATCTTATACAGTGACAACTTCAAATAAATAAACATCTCATGAATATAATCAATCAGACTTATGTATTTGCATAAACGTATGTCTGACATAGATAATTTTGATATGGAGATAATTTTGAACCCCACAACCCAGCATTTTAATTTTTAAGTTGTCACATTTAAATAAAAAAGGATTGATATCAAATGAACTGACGGAATATGCAGGACTTGTTTCCTAAATTTTATCTAGATCTTAAACTTTCACATGACTTTTTAATAGAAATTAATCTGTCTAACCCCACGCATGTATAATTCGTTTTCATCAGTAGATACATTTATATTGATAAATTCCATTTAAAATTTGGTACAAATGTATAGTTTTGGAGTTAACATTGCATGACCAATTTCCTCTACTTGCTGTGTATGGTATTCGTATACATGCGAACGATCAGATTTCCTATTGATGAATTCCATCCAAAATTTAGTGCTTGTATATAGTTTTGGAGTAAAGGTGCTATGACAAATTTTCTCTACTTGTTGCATATGGCATTCGTATGCATATCAAAGATCACAAAAACTTCTTTTTGAGGAATTCCATCTAAAATTTAGTACAAATACATAGTTTTGGTATAAATATTGTATGCCAATTTCCTCTACTTGTTGTATATGGTATTATTCGTATGCATGCGAACGAATACACTTCCTATTGATGAATTCCATCTAAAATTTGATACAAATTTATAATTTCAATGTAAAAGCTTCATGCCAAATTTCATACCGTCAAGTTCTTCCCAATTTTGAGTTAACATGTATACAAACATATAAATTGGTTGGCATAGTTACAAAAAAATTTTCCGGACTCAAAAAAAATCTTGAGCAAGGAGATTCATCAAATTGTCGAAGACAGATGTCTTTTATTTTTTTTTAATGATTTCAATAATTTCTCATTATATATGCAAAAGTAAATATATAATACAACATTAAAATGCTACATTTTGATTCTCATTCTTTCAATGTTATAAAAGAACAGCAAGAAAGCCAGTATTATTTATAATATTCATCAACAGCATTAAATAGAATAGTTAACATTACTAATTATAAAGCATTTCTAATTATAAAAGGTATTAACTAAGACATAATTTCTCTTGGATCCTCAAAAGAATTAGTTTTCTATTTTTTGAGACTATATGATGTTTCTGCTAAATTAAATAAAGGCATATAGTGCTAGACATCCAAAAGGAATGTGACTCTTGTTCTTTTTATCTCAACTGCATCCATTCCATTAGGCACGGTCAAATTCCTGAAAATCTTTGGAGAAAATTAAGGAAATGTTATTCGGAATAAGTAAACGCAACGGGTAAGTGAAATCTTGTCAGAGTAAAGATTGCAAATGGAATCTTTTGCAAGAATTGAGTTGAAAATATTATTTTAAAAAGTCACATGAAACAACTTAATAATTATTGCACATCGAAGCTAATTTAAAATTATTTAAGAGACATCAAGGTAAATGTTATTAAAATACTATTCTTAAAACTATAACTATAAAACTATTAAAATTGGAGTTAATTAGAATATCGAAATTGGGCATGCTTTTTGCAAAAGTATGGATTTCAATCAAATTTTGGAAAAAAACATCTACAGGAACTCTGTCTGTATTTTCATGTATGTGTGAATGTGATAATTCTGCAAATGCAAAAACTAGATAGATGAAATTTATTATATGATTTTATCATCTATATGATTCATCAATATAGATCCGTATTTATTGAAAATGTATTGATACATAATTTTTCATTTTTCTTCCCTATCAGTAAATTTTTCGTTGCCAGTTCTTGGTAAGGAATAATTTGCGGTAGAATTTAAGGAAAGAGATAACATAATAATTACTGCTGAACGGATGCCGATTCAATGACCAAGTCCAGGCGACAAATTTAGCAAGAATTTCGACAACTTCGCTACAAATTTGGAGACAAATCAGATTACTCGGTGATCCTAATAATATTTCCTTTTTGAATGAAATTCCAGCGTTTATAAAAGATGTCCCCAAATTAAGGCAAGATTTTAATTTACCACTATTCGTGCTGTAAAGTGTTTGAACCCTATTAAAAAAACATTTGATAGTTTATAGTTAGTAAAAATGGAGGGTTACATGGTATAACAACGTGTTAACGCAAGATTTGAATTAAATAAAAAAAATCTTTAAATTGTTATTTTATTGAACCGTAAAGTACACAGGATAGGGTTATATATAGAAAAACAGGGCAAATAGCCTCCACTACTTTGCTTGATACATATTCACTCTTTTTGTTCGAAATTTTCCATTGTCATTTTGCATAAATATGACTGAATTTCATTGATACAGCTTTTAATTTCCTTTTGGGCTTGTTGATATAGACTTTTGACTTCAAATAATCCCATGAAAAGAAATCCAATGGTATTAAATCACACAATCTAGGTAGCCAATTTTTGAATTGTGGCAGCCAGACTTTCATTTTTTTTTTGAAATATTGTTTAATAATGAAAACACATTTTTCTATACTGTAAAGCTCCATTTTTGCTAACCCTAAACTATCAACTATCAATTGGTTTTTTTTAACAGAATTGCCAACACTTTACAGCACGAATGGTGACAAATTAAAATCTTGCGTTAATTTTGGGACACCCTTTACCGCATTTCGTTGCCGTGCTACGGAAACTGTAAAAATCCAGGAAACAGGGTTGAGAAGTCAGTTAAGTTGAGCACAAAATGTAGTCGAATAAAAAAAAAAAAGTAACTAACTCGCTCTGAATATTTCGTGTCGTAGTGGCCTGCTGTTTTCATACTGCTATTCACTGTAAATGCTCTTCTTTTATACCATTCGACTGTGTTTTGCTATTATAATTCGTGTATAATAAAGCTTCTTTATTCGTTATTGAACCTGTTGTTTTCGACCATTTTATCCACGATTCGAATTTGGATTTTCTATAACATTATCGAATTTTGGACTTAACTTATCGACGGTGTTTAACCTTTTTATCCAGGCGCATGTGAACACAGTAATTCGACTAAACGGATTGGGCATATTTCAATCTGTATATTTAAAATGAAGGTAAATTCGACGACTCAAAAATTCGACAAAGAAATTTAAACCATGATTGTCATTTAAATTATAAATCAGTGACAAGTATTAAAAAGGCATCCTATATACATAGTTGGATTTCTTCACTATGTAACACTTCATTTTATGTTAATATTCGAGAAAATTGGGAGGACAATTTTCCTTTTATTTAGATTTTTTTCGATTGGCATTCTCTAAAATCACCGTCCCCACATATTTCAACAAATTTATAGAAATTCAATTGTTTTGATACAGTTATTTTATACATTTCGTAATTGCATGTTTTTCAATGATAAGTTCAGAATATATTATCCGAAGAAAACATTTTTTCCCGATTTAAAATACTAAATACTGAATTATAAACAATGGCAGACAATCTTATCAATTATTAAGGATTCTCATTGCTATGCAATTTATCCTATTCACCAGTTATGCCCGGATGTTAAGAACCTTGCGTTCGTGGCACTCCTCTCAAATCATTAATACTTTGAAACGTCAATTCAGACTAATTTCCTATAAAATTTTATATTCAAGTTAGAAATAAAGACCATTATTCACTATTTTTTAATCCTCTTCTCTAATGATTCGTTTCGAAGGATTGTAATTTTTCATGTAAATTACTATCTTACAAAACAATGTTAAAACTAAAATAGATCTATAGAATGTTAGTCATCGTAAGTAGACTTTTCATTCATCAGAGTTTAACTGCAGGTGTTATTATTATGTTTATGGAATGTTTATCTAGCTTTTTATGCATTTTTTCTATTTGTTTTTACTTTTGCTTATATTCGTTATATGAAATTTTGTAATTGATATTTTTTTACTCACTTCTTTGTGTGATGGAATTTTTGAGTTTTAACCCTTGTGTTTACTCTAAGAAAATACACAATTGTAATATTTTTAGCTTAATTATTAGTTATTTGCTTAACTTAATTAAAATTTGAGTCCGTTCATTGGGTACCTTCTGATAGTGATTGATTTCACAAATATACAATAATAATAATAATAATAATAATGGATTATAAATTAAAATATAAAAAATTAGTGAAATTAAAAACATTTCTACACCTTAATATGGCGTTTTAAAAGCTTTATTATTAAATTTCTTATTGTTAACTATTCTAAATTTCGAAACTAATTGCATTAATATAATTGCATGAATGAAGTTGGAAAGGCAATACTGTTTTAGAATTTTTAAATAAGAACTTTTTATTAATTTTTTTTTAAAAATTTAATATAATTTATTTAAAAAAACATTTTTTTATATATATATAACTTTTATAGATATCAATTTGGTATTTCATTTAAAAATCAAAGATACAAGTTCCACTAGTTAGAAATATATGGATAAGAACAATCGTCCCCCGCCCCAAAAAAATGCTGTCATTGAAGAATGATGGATAAGGTACGATAAGAAAAGAATGACTTGATATTCAATTTCTTTAAATTTAAAACGTAATAATATTATTACAATAAAACTTAAAACAAACATTTTTGTATCTATATACATTTAAAGAAAGAAAGAAAGAAAATCTTTAAAAGAGAGAAAAGATTCAAAATGTTCATGAACTTTCTTTTATATATTTCATTCCAAAAGATAACTTAGATTAGACATTCTAAAAAAATTCTCTGACGAAATTTCTGATAATTTTTAATCATAATAATAATAAATCGAAAGTTTAAATCAAATTTTTCAGTTAACGGATTTGGTTTGGTTTTGGATTTTCCAGTGCAAGAGCCATTAAACTGACTATACGTTGTAAAGCAAAAGGTCAAAAAGGATTATGTTAAAAAAAACTAGTAACAATGTGTCAATAGGTATAAAAGTTATTCAATAAAATAGAATTTTTTTTCAATAAAGGAATAAAATTATATATATTTCTAGAGTGAAAAAGCAGGAATTCCATAATGTAACTATATAATCATTTTATCACTACTCTCATACAAAATAACATTATACATATAGAAGAGAATTTGTTTTAAACTATGAACTCCAAGGACTTTATTTCTAAGTAGTTGTATCAAAACTATGAATCTAATAACTTTTAAAATGAAATTATGTTTTTAATTATTAGATTCAATCAATAATAAAAAAATAATTTTTAACTCAATGTGCTGTTAATATAAGTAAGATTTAAGTGTTAATTTATTAAAAATGAAGCAACAGAGGTTTTCTGAGAAAAAAGCTTTTGTAAGATAAGCAAAGTGCATTGTACCTGCACTTATGGATTGTAATGCAAGATAAAATTTAATACTTTTGTAATATCTCTCATTTGGGAGAAGAATGCAGCATAAGAAATTATAAATCACTTCGTACTTTTATTATTATTTTGGTATTTCTCACATTGTATAAGTTTCAAAATAAGTAATCTAAATCAATTTTCATATTTTCATTCCATTTCGCTCTAATTTTTTTTTTAATTTTCAAATCTAAATATAAATGCACTTTGATACTTTCAGCCAACATCAGGAGATTTGATTTACAAATAGATTTCTCAAAGATTATCGCGCTTATCATAATGAGGTCCTTATTTTAAATATACCTATCTAAACCGTAACTGTTTGGCTAGATGCAATGTATTAAAAATTATTTGTAGGTATATTGATTAAAATTATTTAAGTCTTATATATATATATATATTAATCCTTATACATATTAAACTTATTTTTGTAACAAAGAACAATAGCTAAATGATTAAATAAATGAAACTGTGAGCTTTAAAAAGTAGAGAGATGCTCTGAGTTTTAAAAAAATTAAATCTAAATTCCTTCTACGAAAAATCTTGAAGAAGATAATGGGAATGTTTACACCTCATTTGCATCTGCTTTAGAATGTTTTCTGGTTTCTGGCCAAATTTGAACAAAAAAATGCTTAAATTAGGGCATGCAAACATTATCTAATGAATTTATTACGCTGTGTGGTTTAAAATACGTGAACAACTGGAAAATAAAGTTCTACAAAAACTAAATTAGATTTACAAGTTTACAGTATTAAATACTTATGAGCAGTTAGATATAGTTTAAAATGTTTTTTTTTTATTATCCACCCCTGCTCAACTTTCCTTTGGGATGTAAAATGTTTACAGAATGGAGAAAAATACAGATTTTTAAACACAACAAGAAATATTATATTAGCAATATATTAAATAATGAGAAAAAAACAATAAAATATAAATATGCGAAGAAAGATCAAAATACTAAACAGTATCCTCAAACCTTACTATATACGAAAGATAAATATACAGTCATGTATATTTATCTTTCAAATAATGGAAACACCTTATAATGTCAAATGTTATAAACATCTTATAATGTCAAATGTTATAAACATCTTATAATGTCAAAAATTATAATTATAATGTCAAATGTATAAATGTCAAAATAATGGAAACACCTTAGATTTATAAAAAATCCTTTATTAGTATGGTGTAGGACCGCCTTTGGTATGTAATATAGCTTGGATTTGCCTAGGAATTGATTCATACAAGTGTTGAATAGTGTTTAGAGGAATATTGTACCATTCTTTCAGGAGATATTGTGAAAGCTGTGGGAGAAATGCCGATGGAAGATATCGATTCCGTATCGAACGCTCTTAAATAGACAGTAACGGTTCAATTATATTGAGGTCGGGTGACTGTGTGGACCAAGGCAGATGCTCAACTTCGACCTATTGTTTATCAAACAATGATTGGACATGTCTAGCTGTATGGATAGGTGCATTATCATGCTGGAAAATTCCATCTCTTCCAGGAAACAAAGTTTGCATCATAAGATGGACCTGGTCAGCTAAAATTTCTTTATACTTCTCCCCAGTGATCCTTCCTTTCAGGGCTATGGTTGGTCCAGCAGTAAACTACGACGTGGCTGCCCATATCATGACAGATCCACCTCCATGCTTCACAGTAAGAATAAGAAATCACGATCATACACTCGTGCAGGTGTCGTTCAAACGGGCTCCCTTCCTGTTGTAGGGAAAAATGTGAAACGCGATTCGTCAGATCATATTACTTCCTTTCACTTATCATTCAACCAGGTTTTATGAGTGTGACAGCACTGTAGACACTGTTACCATTAACATCTATGACAAGTGGCTTGGGAAATGCTGCTCTGCTATGAATTCTCTGTTTATGAAGGTGCCTTCTAACTGTAATCACTGACACTGGAGAATCCAGATGGGGATTGAACTCTGCGATCACTTTAACTGCATTCGTTCGCTTTTTAGACATTACAGTTTGCTTCAATACCCGTCGATCTCTTTCACTGAGCTTCTCCCACTATTTTGCTTTTCCAAGCTTGTCTTGCCATTCTGTGTATATGCTGTCATAATTTTAGACACCGTACCTCTAGAAACGCCTAAGAGTTGGGATGTTCGGTCACGCAAAATCCTAGAATTACAAAACTTCAATAAAGCTAATATGTACTACTAGAATATATACTTTGCTATTTATAAAAAAAACTGGTGTCTATTATTATATTTCATTGCTTACGAAGCGCATTCAAAAATGTCACTTTTATTCACAGGTTTTTCCATTATTTTGATAATCACCTGTATACATCAAATACATAAAATACGAATAATTACTTAAATTTCAATCTTTTAAAAGCCAAATAATGTTTCCAAAGATATTTTTAAAAATTAAATGTTTATTTTAAGAGCACATTTAATTAAAAAACTGACATTATATGTACCTAGAATCCTAAACATTTTTTCGAAACCATATTTAATATTAATTAGCTATCGGCTCAACCGAGTAGCTAATTGGGTCATCTTGTTAATAGTATTAATTTAATTACGACTTCCAACAATGTTGTAAAGAGGTTTTTTTTTTATATATAAGTTTCAAACATTAATTATTGCAGAAGACCCAAAAACCAATTGCTAAATACAAAAGTGCTGTGCATTGAAAGTTTAATACGGTTATTAATGAAAAGCAATATTAATCAATTGGAAATTGAATTTTGATGCATATGTAACATGAAACTGGTTTGATTTCGAATGTCTTTTAGCAATGCATACATTAAATCTAAGGAAGCGAATGTTTTAGTTCTTTAATCACATTAAAAAGTGTTAAGCAAAATACCTCCATGCAAAATAAGATATTTAATGAATATTACTTTTTTATTTTAAATATGCAGAGTTCTAATATAAATTGTATATTATTTAATTAATTATGAAACATTTAATTAAGCTAATTAGGACATGTAAAAATAATAATACATTAGATATCAAGAATATTATATTTCAGCAGATGTAAAGACGGATTTAAGGTCCTAGCTAATAACTATATCCATCAAATATAATGGAAAAGATAATTCTTAAAATCTCTTTCCATTCAAAACAAAAAAATTAAATATAATCTGAATGAATCAACAAAAGCTTCATTCTTTAATTTCAAATGAACCATAAAAAAGAAGTAAAGCTTCGAAGATGATTTGCATTATATTATAGGAAGGAAAAATATGGTATATAATTTATTTTAAAAATAATTTTTAAAATATATTACAGCCAAAGGCAAGAAATTAAAAATTAATTAAAAGTATAAATAAGGGAATTTTTCCTTAGTTGCACATTTTGGGGCAAATTTTAACATTTATTTACAAAAATTACGATTGTTCTAGGGAAAAACGTTTTTCCAGCTTTATTTTTATTTCTCTTTGTAATATTACATGTGTAACATATCTAAGAGTGTAACTAAGAATCTCAGAACGTAACTATGTTTCTAATAATTATACTCAAAAATAAACTTTTTATGTGAAATATATAAAATTATCAATGAAATTTTGGAATTTTTTTCAACAATATTTACATTAAACAGTCAGGAATCCACTTCTAAAGCATTCACCAAATGAATAAACATTCTTCGTATCATAACTAGCACTAAGTATGCATTTATCATTAAGATATCTTGATTATTTTTTGAGATATGATAATACTCATAACGTAGGATTCTGAAAAAAACTTGTTCCTCAGAAAGTGCATTTAAAGTTTTTAAATGCATATAAATAAACATTATTTACATGTCAATAGTTTGATATAACTTGGCTTCTAATTAACATAGATACGAAATAAAGATATCGCTAGAAATAGAAACGTGCCTATTTTTTAAAACTGTAAAAAAAATAATAATGAAAAAGTTCAACCAAATTCATGTTTTCAACCTAGTTGGATACCTTCAGATGAAAAGATTTCATTGGAAATATGATTAAAAATATTTTTATCCATATTACTTTGAAATGTATAACAATTACTCAAAACTATTTCTAAAAAAATCATTATAAATTCAAAGTTAAAAATGTTTCCTTTTTGCCTATATCTTATTATACTTCAAGGTAAAGGTGGAGAAGTGTAAGATAGAAAGAAACATTTCTATATAGGAAGTCCTGGAATTATTTATCTTTCAAAGATTATTGTGCTTAAATCGGACACTTCAGTGACTGATGCTGACGAAGAAGCTTAGTCGTCTGGCCCTCCTTTTGCAGATGACATTCTGAGTTGATCCCTCTTCATGGCAAAGGTTTGCGTTTGACAGAATCAATTGCCCTGAAGTGGAGGATTATGGGACGGTTTATCATCCTTCACAGACAAAGGGCTGTCTGAAACATATGACTCGTACTTTATTTATAAGCAGTGAGGTAGCATGAAAATACATCCTTAAAACTGTTTTAAAACAATTAATTGTGCTTACTTTGATTGTAACGCCGTCTTTGGCGAGAAGTTGGTTTGCCGGGAATACTAGTTATTTTATATTTCATTTAAATCTGTTATATGTAACTTAATGTGTAACTTAATGATTGAAATATTATTTAAAATATCTGGCTTAGTCTGAACCCTATTCTTTGCATTATCTACATTAATCTTTTTTATAAAGTAGAGTCACAGTACATCATAGTGTCATTAAAATTTAAGTGTCTCGATTATCTTAATCATTGAAATTACTGTAATGCAATTTCTCCCCCTATTTTATCATATTAGCTGCGGGATTATAAACACAATCTTTCTTTCTTAGCATTAATCAATTGAAGAAATAACGCAATCAAATGTTTCATAAAATGAATGAATAAAAATGATTCGAATTTTATTATAACAATGAAATAAATTGTTAAAAGTTTTACCAAAAAAATGTATTTCAAATTGCTAAAATTCAGCTAGAGTTTCCACAGCTGCATTTATGTCATTAAAAAGATATATATATATTACATTTTAATATTATATAAAATTAGCATTGTTTGGTAAAATATTCGCGAATTATCGTGAAAAATGCCAAGCCTCGATTAATTTTCAATGAATTAAAATTCTAATTAAATGTTTTTAATCTGTTGGAAATACCCATATTTACGCTATAATGTATATTTGCGCCAGATTTTGTAGCTAATATCAAGAAGTCCTTTAGAGAATTAAAACACATATATTTCCATTTATTATTAGTAGAGGATAGAATTTTTGTAAAAAACAATTTTTGGATGCTTTTACGATATGAATATAAAATGATATTCTAAATGAAAAAAATTTCTATTTTATTAAGTCTAGTTATAATTTCAAAACAATTGTCTTCATGCACTATTTTGAATTTTCAAAATGTCTCTATACAATTCGATAGTTACTCATCCAACGATACGCGTAATGGCATTCTGTGAAACAACAGCACACAAGAACATATATATATATATATATATATATATATATTTGCAATTTTATAGGATGTAGCATAGAAATGTTTTTAATGAATTTGAATAAAATAATCGATCTTGAAGCAACCATTAAAGATTTCTTCCATCATTAAGAGATGTCTAGATATTAAAAAACAACTATCATAACATATATCCCTTTCCGAGAATCCAATAAAATGCATTAATAGGGATTTCGTTTGCTATAAATCCAAAGGTCTATTCTGCAGAAACCACTGTAGAAATAAGCACAGCTTCTTTTTATTATTATATCGTTACTAAGATATTATTTTGATAAATTAAATTAGATTTACTGTTAGGAAACTATCAGATTTAAGATTTTTGTGCAATCATTCTTATAAATATGAGAATCACATAGTTTGTTTCTATTCAAGATACAGAGAAAAAAAAAGATTTGTTTTTCTAAAAGAAAAACTGTTTAAAGGGAACTGTTTTACTGTATCTCTTCGAATTTCATAAGCAAGCACTAGCACAATGTGAATTAAATAAAATTATACTTTTACTAAATATAATGTTGATTGCTATTCAAATTCAAGTATAAAATAATAAAATTAAAATTATAAAAAATCTTTATTTGAAATGAGATTAAATCATTGGTGGTTTTATTTTAATCTTGCACTCTACATTTTTTTTATTTTCATAAAAGATTAAATAAGTCTATATAGATAAGTGCTAGAAATACAAAAAATAAATTAAACTAAATTGCAAAAAATAAATGATATAAATAATTAAATTCACTTAGAACTATTTTCTAATAGAATTGGTTGTTTAAAAACATTTGTTTTACTGAAATTTCTTTCAAATGAAAACTAAAGTGAGGGACTTACTGAAATTTTAAACTTTTTTCAGATCAAAGAGAATTGAGAAAAGAAAGAATCTTTAAAGCAGACATTTAACTGCTAAAGAAAGTTAAAGGAAGAAAGTGGTAGAGTTTAAAATACAAATCTCTTAGCAATATGAAATTAAGAGAAGTAATAAACACCTGATAAGTATGAGAACCAAAACATATGAAAAATGCCAGGAATAAAAGTGCTTCAGAATGGAGCATTAATTTAAATAAACTAATGAATCTAATATTGAATAACATTATTGTGAACAAACTAATCTAAAAGTTGTGATGACGTTAAAACTTCCGATTTCAACAGAAGTCTTACTGTTTTGTGATTTGACAGACATAATCTATTATAGCCGGAGACAACTACCAATATTAAGTTATGCATCATTAACACAGTTATAAAAATGATGTGATTACTTTCTAGAAACTGTCGCGGTAATAAAATTCTTAATAATGGTATTTCAGCCACATTCCTTTATTTACAGGAAAGATCTGTCAGAATATTCCTTTATTGTATAGATCAAAGACTAGAACAGAACGATTCTATTGAATGTCTCCTGGTCGCAGAACTCAAATATGAATATGCAAAATGCCGCCTTGATTAATTAACGATTTCGCAAGCTCAAAGTTACAATCACAGTTAACCGACAGTTCTCTTCTTATTAAATACTTAGAGGCACTCGTGAAAAGGCACGTTAAACACTCTTAATAATGATAAATTAATGTCATAGGATGATTACTACAAAGTGAGGAAAGGGAAATGCGTAATGAATTTTCATTATTTCCGACTTCTTAAGCCTATAATAAATCGCTCCTCGTTTCGTAAGAATGAAGATAATGAAGCAAAATCTCTTCATTATGGAATCAGGCTGTCTCTGGCTGAAGCGAAAATATCAGCATTTGCATTTTGCAAAACCCTCTCGCCCATTCGGTAAAGATTCTGCAGCGCTCTGGTAATGGGATTTATCGCGAGTTGCATGTTAATTTACGGCGTCGCAGTCGGAAACATTCGGTTTATCCTGTTAAAAGACATCGTTGCCATTATGTTGTAGAAAATCTTTGGAAATGCATGCACTTTAATACTTTCGAACTAATGAAGACATGTAGTAATAGTTTATTTGAAATGCGAAAGTAATTCAGAAATAGTGCGGAAATAATTTAAGTAAGAATTAGCTGTTGGAAGTACAATGAATGGCTTGAATGTATATAAAATGTTATATGAAGTGGAATATATTACGTAAAAATCTCACCAAAATTCTTCTAATGTGAAAGAGATGTGAAGCTTATTTTTTGTAGTCAAATGTTCAGTCATTCTATAAAAACGTTTTGGTCTTTCCATAAATTTCACATTTATTAAATAATAGTTTTATTTATACGAATTTATTTGGGAGGAGGGGCTATGACAAGGACCTCATATCCGAAGTTTGCATGTTCAGTCGCTTCTCTAATTCCACTTCGGCATTGATTCTAATTCGGCATTGATACTCTTGGTATAGTTTAGTTTAGTGAAAATTCTGAATTGACAAATGTGGACCAATTATAGGATGGACATCACACTTTTGAGCCATTATAAAATGACAAGGTGGCCTGATCCGATAGTCTTCCCCCTCCACATCTAATTCAAGGAAATTAACGTACAAAGTCCGATTTAGCATCCACAGATCCATTTATATGATGGATATTTGGTGGCACTGTGTCTTAAACTTAAGTCCCTAGGTCTTGAAGCCGAGATCAAACCACGACACCTCTGTAACTCTTTATATTTTCGCCAAATCTTGACGTGTAATCGTCTTCTCGCAGCGCGTTCTTTTTAGGAGGCCAAACATAAAATTTAGAACAAATATTGAGCTTGAAGAAGAGCTGAGCCTCACGTCAAGGCGCAAAAATCCTAACCTAAACCAACGGGAGTGGTCTCCCCTAAACTTTCTCGTATTCTCTCTAATCAACTTTTCATGCCAGAAAACACCACTATGCTTAGCTTTATACGCCATTAATTACAAAATATTAAAATTTTGGCGTGAAATTTAGCATTTTTACTGAATCCATCGCGTTAACCTTGGTGAGATTTTTGGTGATTAACCTGTGACATGGAGATAACAATATCTAAAAATCGAATTTATGTTTTAGACACGTTTTTCTCAATAGGTTGAAATAAAGATTTGACCCAAAACGGTACTTGAAGTCCCAAAATCCCACACCAAATTTGATATATTTAGTCAAAGCAATTTTGAACTGTCGCGTTTACTTGTTTCTGGAAGTAAAAAACGACAAATATTCACCCGTAGTTGGTTTAGTCTCAAAATTTAACAGGCGTCTACAATATAGATGTTAAATCTTTGTACAAAATTTTATCTATCTGCTCTCTTTTTTTTTAACTTATCGAGTTAACTTTTAATCGAACATAAATATGAACAAGACAGAAATCTGCAGGTTTGATGTTAAGAGACCGTATACTAAATTTCAACCGTCTAGCTCAAAACGTTTTCGTGTTATTTTTGTCACAGACAGTCAGGTGGACATTTTCCAAAACTATTGTTACGAAATTTTCTTTACCGGGGTTCGTTTGGATAGTGGGAGTGATATGGTGTGGAGAACGCTCAATAATCAGGCAGAAGTAGAATAAAAACAACGACGTTTATTTACACGAAGACACACAGGACAGCACAAAGCGACAACTATATACAGCACAGAAGACGATTATCTTCACCCGAGACGTGTAGCATACAACAGCAGCATACAACCAGAATCTACTGCAGACAGTAGCGCACAGCTCAGTTCAGCACGAGCTTGACTCCGTCGCTGCTCACCGTCGCTTACGACTCCTCCGCTCCGTCTTCGGACTACTCCGTCGTCTCTCAACTCGGACTTGACTCATAGTTGAGATAGGGATTACGGCTCATTGGGGCCGCAGGCCCCACCATCCGTAAATCTAACAGGTGAAAACTTTAGGGTGATGGAACTGACCTTATTAATTACAGTGCATCAAGAATGGGTTAATTTTGATTTGAAGTAAAATTTTTCTTGAGTGTAGAGAAAAAGAGAATAAAAGAAAAGTTAAATTATGAATGGAAAGGGGGAAGGGATAATGCAAACACGAAAGTTACACATTGTTAACATTACTGAAAATGGGCAAGAGTTCCATTAGAATTGCTAGTTTATCAAGATGATTGTTAGCATTTCTGAGTTGCTTAGCGATTTTGCGAATGTCACAACCATCAAAGAGAGTTCTGAATTCATTAATCACATATTTTATATCCTCAAGCTCTGTGACATTATCTTTGGGGAAGTAAACTGTTTCCTGAGCATTGATTGCTTTATTTTTATCAGGCATTTTATTTGGGTGGGGATGATCATCTAGAGGTGATTCATTACTTGCGGCATTTGCATACGAGATGCTAGGGTTGACATAACTGCTTTTGGTAAGAGTTTTATTAGTTCTTTTTGGTTTGGGAAATTTCTCGCATCCGCGGTAAGAGGCGTAATGTTCTTTGCCGCAATTAATGCAGACAGGTTTTTCCGGGGGGGTGATGCATTGATCTTTGTGGTGGTTGCCGCCGCATTTAATGCATCTCGATTTCATTTGGCAGGACGCAGCACAATGATGCCAATAGTTACAGTTATAGCATTGAATGCTACCCGTTTTTCTGACAAATTTTTCAACTTTTATTTTAAGATAGAGTAGGGAATTAAGCTTCCAGATACTTTTATTGATATCAATATTCGGCAATGTAATCTGAAAGAGGGGGAGTGGTTCTTTGGTTTTGTAGCGGGTTAATTGAGCAACTTTATCAATTTTAAAATTGCATTCATTTTCTAAGGCTTCTTTAATAACTTGGGTTGAGATGTTGTTAGGAAGACCTCTAATAACAATTTTAATAGGACGACTGGATCTGGGTGTTATGACGAAAAAGTCAAGATTGTTATCTTTGAGGAATTTCGTTAGCTTACGGTGTTCATCATCATTATTAACAAATAATTTGATATACGGACCGCCCAGTTTACTCTCAACTGGAAGACAATTATCATTTATCAGTTTTAGATCATCAATGAAATTCTCATTTCTTTTAAGCATTATCGGGGGAGGCCTGAGGGTTAAGACATTAATTACATCATTCTCCTCATCAGGATTGAGGTTATTCAGGTTTTGGTAAGTATTATCACTTAGGATTGAATCATTATCAGTAGCCTGAGTTTTAGGATTAATCTTAGCAGTTAGTCTTTTGGGAGGGAATAAAAATTCCTCATTATCAGGATTTTTGGTTTTTATATTATCTTTTGATTTTAAATTTTTATTTGCATTTGGGAGAGTTTTATTACTCTTAACGCTAGCAGAGTCAGTTCTGAGTCTTTTGGTTTTACTTAAATTAGTCTGATTTTGGGGGGTGTGATGCCTGCAATTAATTAAAGGACAAGAACCAAGGTCACTCACCCTTTTTTGATAGTCCTCGATCCGCTGCTTGAAGCCATTTGCAATCCGCATAAGGCCCTCAACTTCAATTTTAAGTGGTAGCAGGGAATAAATCTCCTCCAGGTGTTTTTTCGCTGTTGTGATGACTTCAGAACATTTTCTTAGCTCCTGACAGATGGCGCTAGGATCAGCATGTGGGACTGGTGGAAAAGTCTCGGCCGAATAAATCGGTGATGTATCCATTGGCGGGACTCGTCGTCTCCTCGGACTTTTCACTCGGACTTTTTCCTCGAACTTCCTCAGACTTCTCGTCGGACTTCTCGGACTTCTCGGACTTGACTCTCTGGCAGCCGCAGCCCCTTTTATAGGTCTCAGGAGGCGGGGCTAGAAGCCTCTCAACCAATCAGGAACGTTCGAGGCGTATCTCGGTTCCTACTGGACGACTCGGGAAAATTCTCGAAGTTTCGGGTATTATCTATTTTGGCGCCAAAGTCGCCAAATTCGTCGCCAAGTCGCCAAATGGTCGCCAAGTTTGTTGCCAAGCTCCGGGACCTTTGACGCGCCACCTGGGCTCTGTCCCATTCAGATGACTGTAAAACTTTCTTCCTATTGATGGAATAAACTATGCTGGGAAGCCGAATTGCAGGTTTGTAACACTATGCTTTTCGAACTTTGGAAGGTCTAAAACGTGAAGATTCTCCCTCTTTATGAATTTTACAAATTATCTATATTGCTTATTTAAAATTAGTACCTTCCGTTTAAAATTTTATATAATGTGTCGGATTGGTAAAATATAAAATAATGATATTGGAAATGTTTTAATAATTTTTGAGACAAAACTTTTTCAGTATAAAATAATAGAGTTTATGAAAATAGGTAAACGTGCCACACTAGAACTAGGAAGGAAATCAAGAAATTTAGTCGAAAAACTTGTTTATTCTCTTTTAATCAATAAGAATATAAACTGACCTATTAATAAATAATTTCAAATATTTTGAATAAAATATTTTGCTTTTATTCGAGAAATAATTATTTTGAAAGGAAATTCAGTTTTACTTTAAATTTATTCTCAAAAAGAACTGGGAGGGATTAAAATAAAGATGCAGATAACAAAAATCGTTTTGCAAATTAATTTAAATATTTAACTTGAAACATCATTATTAAATTTTATTAACTTTCAATAATTTTTTCTACCATTCATTACCTTTCTTTACTTTAAGTCCATTAAGCGAATTCGTTTTACATAAAAGGAATATGTTTGAACTCATCAATTTAGCAGATGAAACGAATTTTAAAAATTGCGAATGAATTAGGGTCTGAAAAATAATGGTTTGGATGGGAGAATGAATGGATATGTATCCACATTTATTGGTTATGAAAGTAGAAATTTTTCATTTAAATCTCATTTTTCAAACCGTATAACTGCTCGAATTCTTTAATTAATGATTAATTTCTCGCCCGTGTATTTTTTTTATTATTTTTTGTCACTTTTGAGAATTACCCAAAGGTAGAATTAGGTAATAATTATTTCAGATCTGTAAATTATCTCGTATTTGCCTAGTTTTCGTTACATTTTATTTATTAAGCATGAACTAATTGGTTAAAAGGGAAAATCGTTCATTACTTTAATATTTAAAAATAATCTTTCTAGTATTACTAGTTTGATTACTGATTGTAAATGATGTATGTCATGGATATGTAAATCGTGAATACTGAGGGTAGATTATGTATGTTTTAAACATTGAAATATCAATCATTACATAGTACTAAGCAGTTCACACAAAATTAATACTGAGGAATAAAAAGCGGATTGTTTTAATTAAATGATTAAGCTTATATTCTTACAATATTTGTACATATGCCATTATAATGTCATAATTGAATTTAAAAATTCACAGCTTTTAATAATTTGATTATATCCATGCGAAATAAAAATACAAATGTGATCAAAAACACAGGCGCCTCAATCTCAGGAGACACCAGAGCACAAGTCAAACCTGATTGGTTTGTCAAATCACATGACTTCAAACTATACGTCATGGGAAATCTTCTGCTGGTTATTTATCTTTCCTTTTGGCAATTAGATGCATATTTTGGAGAAATTAATTTGGAAATAGATATCAGTACTGTAGTATTTTGTTTTGAATTTCAGTTAATTAAAATTTTACACTCACATCTGTTGTATAATGAAGCTGATATAGAAGAAATCAGGGTCTGTACATGTTTCTAAGTGTGCTCTTAGTTCTATATTTGAAAAAAAATATTTTGAACTGTTATTATATAGGTTTATTAGGTTTATAAATGTTGTTACTGTTTATAAATGTTGTCTTTCAATAAAAATGAAATGCACAGATCTACAAAACTCTCACTGGATCCATTTTAACATATGTGTTCGGAACTTAAGGCAATAACTTAACAGGAAGAAACTCTTAGTTCTATATTTGAAAAGAAAAGTTTATGAACTGTTTTTTTATAAAATGCGTTTAAAATCACTGCGTTTTTGTTTTTTAAATAAAATTCAGCGCCGCATAACGTACATTTGAATTCCATGTTTATTGCTTATCCTTTCAATACGGAAGAATGTTTACCGCTTCACAGATGAAAATTGGTTACTGTAAAATTGGCGGGAAACTAATTTGGCGGTTTTCAATTCACTGATCTGACAAACCAATCAGGTTTGACTTGTGTTCGGGTGTCTCCTGAGATTGAGGGCCTGTTCAAAAACTATTCGGAATTGTGGCATAAAATAAAAAATATCAGTTTATTGATAAAATTTCGTTATTTTCTTTTAAATCAATCTCCAATTGCAATATGCCTTTGGCGAAGTGGGTGTTTTTTTTTCCTATTATCATTTTTATGAAATCTTCTCAGAACTCGTAGCAAATATTCTTTTATCTAATTAATTAACTCCAAAAGCGATTTCGAAATGGCAACTTTAACAATAAAGAAAAAGTCACACTGTACTATATCAGGTGAATACGTAGATAGCGGAGCAGTATTTGAGTTCCTTTGTGAAACAATCACGAAAAATAATGGCACAGCGAAAAGACGGATTATACTTTAAAAGATTCATGGGTTATTCCTCCATAGTTTTTAATGATATTTTCGTTCTCTATACTTGAACTTGTTCATTCATACTTTTGTTTGTTAAATGATCAATAAACGTAACTCCGATCTGATCAATATGCTGAGGATAAAATGAAGTGTAGAGATCTAAGACAATTTTACTACCTTCATTGAACATTTTATTTCGCTACAACATTCTTGTTTTTCATATGCAATAATTTTTAAAAGCTTTTCGTAACATTTAAATATTTTTGACGCAGAAACTTCTTTGCAAAATCGAATTTTAACTCATATTCATTATTCAATTACAGCTTGCCATTTTGAAATATCGAAAAAGCTGAAATTTGTTTTCCATTAAAAACAAATTTATTTTCAAACGATAAAATAAAATAAATTCTTGACTGTTGCCAGGATTGGACAAATTTGATGATCATTCTGTGACTTGGCAACGAATTTGGCGACGAAAGCGAAATTACTATAATTTTAGCGATATCTTGATTAGGAACGAAGATGCTTCCAGAAAAATTTTTGCTATCTCACAAAATCTATAAAAAACCGATAGATAAAGCAAAAATTAGTCAATGTCGAAAGAAATCTCTGTTTAGAGTGCTAATTTTCAGTGAATATTCTCTCTACTTGTCAAGTGCTATCGCAATTGTTTAATAATGATTTGAATTTTTTGTTTATATGTTTATGTTGTTGATATCTGCAAATGCAGTTTTGTGTGCACTTCGTCTTTGCTTTCTTGCATGCTTTCGCAAAGAAAAAGTATGTATATACATTACTGATCCGATTGGTTGATTGATTTGGTTTTGTGTATTTTATGACACAACAGCCGTTTTTGGCCATACTGCGCCAAGCAAATGGTAAAATGGCAAACTATAAAACTATACTGAGCTGGTTGTACTTTTCCCCAAACATCCATATGAAGAGGGACACTACTAAGTATATATTGAAATTTATATATGGTATGAATAAATAAATCATGCAAAGCGAACGACAATATCGATCCCTAGATTAAAATCTACCAAATTTAGTAAGAAGTTACTTCATTAAAATGTAGAGGCTCACCATAAAAAAATTCAAAATTTTAATCATATTTTAAATTAAAAAATAATTGAAAAGTTGATGTCTGTCTCAATAACAAAACCTCATTGCAAGAAAAAAATTTAGGGTGATCATAAAGTCCAACTCTGGTTTCATAAATTACTGGAAAAAAAAACTAAAATTATTGTATAATTTGACGTTTGTTTGTTTCAATATAATGGAAAAATCTTTATAGAGTTTTTGATTACACCATTTGGGTCAATAAATTTCAAAGTAAGTATCATTAGCAGCTAAAAAAATTTTAAGACAGTTTTTTTCTGTTTTCACCAGCATTATCCTAAATTTAAGCTGTCACACTAGACACAGCATCTATAATTTTAACTTTAAATGTATAAATATCTTCAACATGAGTTGCAAATACTTTGTTCTTTGTGTAACTTCTGAATGGACATTGAACAGTAATTGCCGATTTGAATTCATGGAACGATATTAAACATTAAACAATTTCCTTAATTGACGCCATTTTGATAACAATCAAATGTAAAATCTCTACTTTTGCATTAGATGCACAATCTTGTTGAATAAAAAAAATTAAAAACATGATTGTTCCATAATAATAAATTTTACATTGTCATATTCAATGGTCTTTTCATGATAATTTTTAAAATCAGGGGAAGATTTTATGACCATCCTGTATTACCAAACAATACACATATCTACGCTACATTAAAATTTCAAAAAATAAGCATTTAAATGATAACAAATTTATTTTTGCACATTTTCCCTCAATTTTAATAAGATTATAAATATTTTTAACAGCAATGCTTTTCATTGAATTAGTAATTGAATTTATATATATGAGCGTTGCAATGGCAAAAATGCAAATAATATGTGCAGCTTACATTTCTGTAATTAAAAATAATATAAAGACAGATCATTTAGAACTAAAATATCATTATACAACTATGACTATGAATGAAAAATCGAATCTGCTTTAATCTTTATAAAATTATATTCATAATATTCTTATATGGAAATACAGACACTATTCTTACATTTCTATTTCGATAAAATTAAAATAAATGAATGATAAGGGTATTAATCAGTTTTTCAAGGATCTAACGAAATTTTAATAAATTCGTTCATAAACATGCAATTTTTACTCTCAGTGAAAAAAAAATCTAGTATTACCGAATTTCACTGAAAAAAAATGCAAGACCCGCTGTAATATATGAGCTTCAATTCAGTCCAAATTGCTGAGGACATTTTCCTGTTCGCCTCAGTGAGTGGAGAGTTCTCTGCCAAGAAGGTAGATGAGGCGAACTTCTTTTTTATTATCTACGAAGAAAGAATGGTTTTCATCATCTTATTTGAGCTATAAGAATTCTTATTGCTTTTCATTTAGAGGGAGTAACACCTGGTCTGAAAAAGACTGGAACCTTCTTCTAGAAGAAATATTACTCTCGTACAGAACCAGGATTCATCATTTGAGGAATTTTGTTCAACAGGACCGTATCTTTCACCATGATTGGAAGTTTTCCTGTTCTTTTCTATACTTCCACAAAATCGCATTACTTATAGCATGATATTATATTTCAAGTTATTCGTTTCATTATAAAAATATGTAGTATTTTTTGCCAGCATTGAATCATATTGATGTCTGTAAGTTGAAGACTTAAGGCAATTGTTTCAAAGTACAGCATAAAAGCTTTCCGATTTATATTTAAAATCTTTGGAAATTTCTATATATTTCTTCTAACCCCTTAACTGTTTTGTACTTATTATTGTCACACGGCGGGATGTGCCTCGTAATTGAGGATGAGAAGCTTCCTGCATGGTGGTTGGTTCTCGACACCCTGCTGGGTATAAAAAAAATGAAGATCTTGCTCCTCCCATCTATGATGGTACGTACTTCCTTCGGTAAGGGTTGCACCGTGGCCGTGATGGTCTTAGGACTGACTCAACCACAGTTCCCGTCAGTATTGTTGTTACGGCCGTTCGGTCATTCAGATTTTTCCGTGTGCTTTCCGGCGGGTTGGAGTATACAGTTTGTGGTACTTATTATTATCTGATTAGATGACACCTTCCATTTTGGGAACATGCTATTCTACCGATTCAATTAAGAATCCATAGAAAACCTAAGGTGTTTGTGGAATAATGTAATTTTTGTACGGAAATATAGATTCTTTGAATAATTTATTTTCAACTTGTAAATTTTAGAGGCATATATGAAAATTAGAGGTCTGAATTCGATTTCAAATTTTTATAATGAAATCATAAAATTAAAATAAAGTCCTCTTTTTAAAAATGGCCGAATGACATTTGAGCATCAGATACAAATCGGTTGTATCATATAAACTTCAACCTTCCACCTTCTACCCCACTCGTCATTGCAGTCTAGTAGTTAATTCTCGGTTTCGTGGTTAGAAGGCTTCATGTTCGAAAACCAATTTCACAAATTATTCGGCATATATGTACCTTGGTGCTCGTTAAATATAAATCGGATGTCAAAAACTGCCCCACTTGTTTTGAGCAGAAATGTGGTGTAGAAATCACCAACTCAGGCACCATCTGCTTCATTTGACCATAGTTTAAAATCATGAGGCTTTTCTGAAAAACGTAGTCGTGTTTCAAAACGGGATGTTACTATAAATAAACAAATCACACTTAGAAGAAATGATGAAGAAAATAAATTATCACGCTCTGGCATTTATAAAATAAAACAAATTTGCTTATTGTAGATGGTTTTTAAATTTAATGTGATTTCTGTCTTTGCAAATGATAATTTTTTGCTTTGTTTTTTTTATAGTTATATAATCTTGGCACATAATATATTTGTCAGCAAAATATAAGAAAGATAGTAATTATTAAGAGTAAGATAATATTATATTTCAAACTATATTACGAAATTAGGATGCATTTCTGCATTACCGATCAACGTAATGCTAGAAACCGCCAGATCATGTAAAAAAAAAAACAGCCAAAAGTAGCGAAACTAAGTGCAACCATACACACTTTCACTTTGGCTTGGAGTTATACTTGGTGTCGTTTTAGTAGCGGTCGCTATGGAAACCAAGATGCAGATTTACTAATTATTTACATACAGATCTATGCAACATATTGTCTAATTTAAATTCGTTCGCATTACATTATGAAAATTCATTTACATTTATGCCATCCATCAAAAACACTTTCTTATTTTTGCTCTGAATCCTCAAAAGAATGAATATGCAATGAAATTTAGATAAGTAAAAGTTGTAATTGCACCTGATTAATGCTATGTTCTGATGATGAATACATGAACTAATTTAGACTAACCTCGGATTTAAAGATTGAATAGCTGGTTAAAGGAGAAATTATTGAAAAGGGCACGACCATGAGCATGGAAAAGCGAATAGCTGAAATAAACAAGTTGCGAAAATACACTGCAATCCTCAATAAAGCAATCTCCAATTCGTTTTCAGATCATGTTATTTAACCATGAAAACATTCGATTTTTTTAGAGAAATGACATTTTGTACAGGATGATCAAAAGAATGGTCTGAAAGTAAAAAGGAAATTGAAAATGAACTTGGTTAGGAATCCATCTATACTATTATTCCAAAGGCGAATGAATTTGTCATCACAGGATTAGAAAAAAATCAATTTATTAGCCAAGTCAGACAAATCTTTCAAATTCGGACATTGGTGGTGTGATATGAGAATGCCTGAGATTGGGTTTTGGTAAAAAGGCATTGTTCTTCACATAAGACCTCAATTTGAATTCTAATTTTTTGCAGATATTATTTGGCATCAAAACAAAAAAAATCTATTTTAACAAGGATTTTGTTATTACAAAATAACAGATTTAACGTCAATTCACTTGAACATTACAATCAAGCAATTCAAAAATAAGCTTCAATGTTTAACTTATTTTGGCTGTAATTCTATAATCTAACCGTATTTTTCATGTACTTTGGAGAATTTTCAAATCACTTCCATAGTTTTTTTTATTGGCCCATTTACACTAGGCAGATTATTGCTTCTATGAACTATCCTTCTACTGAAGCATCTCAATCGTCTTTAAATAAATACTTTGTAAAAGACTGTCCAGTACTTTAGACAAAAGCAAATCACTATACTTTCCCTGCATGTATTTGTAGAATTAGGCTTCGGAGGTAGCCTAATTCTACAAATAGGTAGGGAGTTACATTAGAATAGTACATTTGTAAGCTTAGGAAGATTGAAAATTTTTGTCATAAAAGAAAATAAATTCTATTAATATAACTAATACATCTTTACTTTTTATTAGATGAATTTTCTATTCCATTGTTATTCAGAATGTTTCTTTTTTTTCATTTCTTTTCTATTTAAATATAGATATGAGAGGCTAATTAAAGCAAAATGAAAGAGTGTGGATGCCAAAACAATGCTTTATTAACAACAATTATTACTTATTGCTACCTATTTAATATTTTTGAAAGCTTTGCCGATATTGTGATAAACATAAATGACTCGACGATTGGTCTCATGTTCCTGACGACATTTCATGATTACCTATAGCACCAGAAGATTGTCTGTCTCTAAATGAACAATTATATAATTGGAATACAGTTGCCAAAGGGATTTATTATTATTATTAATAATAAATACTTATAATTAATATTTGTGAAACTTTTCTTGATATTGTGATAAATGTAAATGGCTCGTACGATTGGTCTCCTGAACTTGATGGCATGGCATGACTATCTATTGTACAAGAAGATGTCCGTATCTAAATGGACAATAATACAATTGAAGTTTGGATTCCAAAATGACTTCTTATTAACAATAATTATTACTTATTACTGTTAATTATTAATTTTTTAAAGCTTTGCTGATGTTGAGGTAAATGTAAATGGCTCAAACGATTGGTTTCATGATCTTGACGTCGTGCTGCATAAATGTCTATTATACAAGAAGATTGTCCGTCTCTATATGTACAATTATATAATTGGAGTGTGGATATCACAATGACTTCTTATTATTAATAATTATTACTTATTACTGCTAATTAATATTTCTGAAAGCTTTATCGATATTGAAGTAAACATGAGTGGTTCGATGGTTGGTCTCATGATCTTGACTGCGTGGCATGACTATCTATAGTACAAGAAAATTGTCCGTCCCAAATCAACGATTATATAATTCAAATGCCATTCCATAATAAATGATAATTCCTTTCCTATGTTAGTAAATAATTTCAAACTTTACCTTACTTTAATATGCTATTAACTAATGCATTTGAAACGTCCTTCTTGCAGCTCGTAGTTGTGGAGATCCGGGTGAAGTGAAAAACGCTCGCCGAGAAGGAGAAATCTTCACTTTTACGAGCCGAGTGACCTACCACTGCGATCCTGGATACGAACTGGTGGGCAGAGCCAACAGATACTGCGAGTCCAAAGGAGAATGGAGTGGAGTCCTGCCATCGTGCCGACGTAAGTGTGTTTCACATTAACTACATAGTTTTTTACCAGTTGGGTGTATTTGCTTGTGTTCATCTATATTTTGGTTGTGCTTTTTTCCTAAAATAATGGTACTTTCTGCCCCACGTAAATGTGGACTTTGGAATTTAGCAGGGAAAAACTGAATGTTGACCGATGAGTCCGACAGTATTTCGCCTCCTAAATCTTACACATGAGCAGATCGGCTTGGCCTGCAAAAAAATAAATATCGTTATATTAATCGATATATATCTAAAATTATTTTCATTAATAATTTAACATCTAGTAAATAATAGCTAAATAAAATTCTGAGTTTGAGATTACATATTTGTGGCTGAGTTGTATCTCAGATATATATGCTATGGCTAATGTTATTAATCTGTTATTCTTAGTAATAGTCAGTAAAAACGATTAATCTATTTATTACTTATACGGCTAGCCGATTATACATTTGTCGTAACATATATATAGCTACTTATACTGGCTACTCAGACCCGCCCGAAGGCACATGGAAAAATCTGAATGACCGGATCGTCGTAACAGCAACTCAAGCGGGAGCTGTGGTTAAGTTCTTAGTTTCCTCACCGGCCACGGTACAACCCTTCCTTAAAGAAGTACGTCCCTTCATCGATGGGAGAAGTGAGACCCCCACTTTTTTCTGTACTCAACCAGGGACGCGAGAACCAAACACATATCGGAAGCCTCCCATCCTCAATTACGAGTTGCCCCCTTGGGATATAGTTGTCTGATAAATTTTCTTTTACCATATTTATATATAAGTTAATATTAATTCCATCAGTATTGAGTTGAAACAAATATACATACCGTATTTCTAATCGCAATTGCGTATGTGTTGTCCTTTCCATTAATAGAGGCATCTTGAATACCTTTTGTGTCCATTACCGTAAATAGATCACAAAATACGATAAAAATATGGCTTTCAGTAAAGTGTAATAAGATATTCCTTCATAAAACCCAAAACAATAGCAAATTTCAAAAAATCAAGAAATATTTCAATGTGGCTATGTTATTGTATAGCTCACTCTTTCCAAAACATCACCACCTTAGGGACATCTCCGTATTTACTTATTCTTACATAGTTTCTATGAAATTTTAGATATCTGTTTCTAGAATTTCAGTGGTTTTACTATCGAGCTTTCTTGATTGTGTTTTTTTCTTCAAATAATAGAATTAAAAAATGTCTCACATCAGTTATCTCAATGAAAAACAACCTTAATGCGCATGATTCCGTTTGAAAAACATTTCCCTTGCTGAATAAGTTGTGAAGTTTTCTAAAGTCAGACAGTTCAGTTGAAATTTGTTAGTAGCACAACAAAACTGAAAGAAATGGCGGATTTTTTTTGTTTTTTTTGTCATTTTAAATTATTTTCTCATATTTAAGTCTCAAGGAATAAAGCTACCAATGATATGCACGGAATCCACATTAGATTCAAGGTAAAGTAATAAATACATGAAAGAAAGAATAATGTGTGCATATTTCAATACAGTTGAAAGCGTATTCTGAAAGGGTTTGTTGTTTCTTCAGAATCAAAGTAATATTACTTGAAACAGCATCAGAAATCTTGAAATTCTGATAAATGCAATACTATACTTTTTTTGTCTATTTATTTACGGAATTTTGCATTTTCTTTTATTATTATTATCATTATTCCTTTGGTTTTCTGCTTTTTAAATATTTGTTCTTAAAATTTAGTCATTAATTCAATTGAAAATTAATTATTTGTTCAGATTTTTACTCTCTGAAAAAACTGGATTTATTTTTCTTGGGAAGAAATCAGTTTTATTATGTTCATAGCTTACAATTTGTTTAGACGGATTTACAGTTGTCTCACTCGTGTTAACAAGGATTAGCCATTCGCGAAATAGCGATTTACAGATATCCAATATAACGTCCTATATTTAGGAGCAGATTTTTCAGAAGACGGCACACACTTATTAGCAACATATATATTATTTTCATGAGATTGCTATTTCTCTTAAGTTCCGATGGACCACAAAAATGGATAAAAAATGAGAATAAAATTATTTTGATACCAAAAGTTTTGTGCAAACGATTGATATCAATATAAATGTTTTGGATTCAGACATTTGTAAAATAGGATGAGCCAGGTTCTCAATTCTCGCTTTGAAGAATATCACAGTCAGTGGCATGAGATGGGCCTTAATGCTCCTTTGAATTTTTCTTTAGTCTAGAAGTTATTCAAGTTTTCTTTTAAGGAAATAAGACGGAATAAGAATGTTTAGACATCTGCCTTCCAAAGTCGCAATGTTGGCGTTTTGGTTACCCAACTCGTTACTTGATATTCCAGCATCCAATATTTCTGTCGAACACTTGATCAATTCCTTGAACAAAAATTCCTTTTGTGGTAAATTTTGGCCCTTGCCCTTAATTACCCCTCAACGAGAACTCGATTTAGAGCCGGGTGATTTCTACCTCTTTAATGAACTGTATAGTTAAACTATGAAGTCTAAGCTTCCAGGATAGTGAAGAATTTTAAAAGAATGCGAAAGCCCATTTCTCATCACAAACACCAACACTCTTCGGAAAAGGGATTGGAAACCTGATTAACGGATATGATAAATATGAGACTTCACGGAGATTATCTCGGAAAATAATCGTGTTTGCACAACTTTTGAAAATACGTTCATCATTTTGTTCTTTGCCCTAGACTTTTGTATTTATATTCAATGTATATTGATTTACGAGAACACGAGCATCAGAGTTATATTGTGGAAAACATGGTTTTTCATCCAAAAACAGGTATCTTAAAATGAAGGTCTTGATGATATGATATCTTTTGTAAGCCATATTCTGCTTATTTTCTTATCCTATTTAATATATTATTTCGACAGCTGCAGAATCATATAGTAAATGAAATTGTAAATTAGATACTTCTCGGTTATAACAACAACCAAAAACAGCCAAGAAAAAATGTCGCCAATTTGGCGATTTAAATCATCAAACTATACAGCATGTTATTCGCAAGTGATTTGATCTATATTTATGCACTTGAGTGCATTTTCAATTTGGAGAAATTTTTTCTTTCCTCTTTTTGATCTCTGTTATAACCGATAAGTATTTTAAACTACAGAATGAATAAATCTGCATTTCATACTAAAAAAAGCTCTCTTTTCTGTTATATCAGTATCTTCATTCGTTTGAGGATTACTAATATTTAAATTCCTTCGGATTTCTCTATTACCATTTATGCAGACTCTCATACATTAAATCGTTGAAAAAAATGTCTAAATTATAATTTGGAACTATTTTTTCTCTTATATTTTATATATTCTTATGCACAAAAACGTTCTAATTATTCCAGAGGATTAAACGTTTCTTTTTTTTTTTGGTGTTGTTAATTTTATTCCTGAAATATTTACTTATCGCATTAATGGTTTAATATATGTTGTTCGATTTTACACCCTAACAAATTCCAGTTTTTTTTAATCTCTTTATCTGGAAAAATGTTCTTTCCTTGCTACAGTTTTTTGCACTGCATTTGATCCTATTTAATGTGGAATTTTTCCTTCCTCCTCTGTCAAAATGCATTTCCCGGTCCGCTCTCTAACATTCCTGCATTTACAAATTGCATTAGAGAGTTAGTATTTTTAGTGCGTCCAGAGCTGACAAAGACTCGAACTGTTTTAGTGCGTTAACGTCATTAGGACATAATGATGTTTGACAAAGCGAGTTGGATTGACTTTCAATGAATTCAAAAGTTAGAAAGTGTTTTAAAGGCGGGGAAGAAGATTTTACTTTGACAAGAGATAAATCGTGACGAGAATATAATAACAATGTCCTCAGGAAAAGAGCTTTTCGAACAGAAGTATTTTTTTTTCTTTCTTTTCTTTTGAAATATTTTGTGAATCGAAGCATTACTTTTGACTTTCTTTTTCGATTTGGACATCAAGTAAAAGAAGGGGGATCTCCTCCAGGTTTTGTTTTTTTTGCGTGAATAAATAGAAGGGCGAAAGTATCTCTTTACTTGATCCGTTATGGACAGGGCGAAAATATCCCTCTTTTTGATGCAAAAGTTTCCAAAGATCCCTCATACATGTACTTTGAAAGAAGTTTTCTATCTGAACGTGGATGTCAGAACATTAACAAACCTGTCAGAAAGTAATTTAAAATGGAGGATTATATTAGAAAATGTCAAAACTGAAAACTGTTCTAATGGTATATCAATAAAGATAATTAACTTCAGAGCTTTCCATGTTTTTTTCTTATATTTAATTGGCACATGCCTTTTCTATTAAATCATTGATTTTTTAATTTTAGAACCTATAGCGAACTAAAAATATTTAAGGATTTTTTTAAGTGAATAATGATATTTTTGATAGCTTAATTTGAATTTTAAAATCTCACACTCCATGCATTCATGAAGTAACAGAAAAACAATAGTGCTCCAAACGCAACGAACAGGTTCCAAAATACTTTTTTTAAGATATAGAAACTTTCACAAAAAGTTTCATATGAAATTTTTGAAAATTTATCATTGAATTATTAGCTACCTATTGTGTAATTTATTGGGGACTTTTCAATTTTAAATAACAAAATACACTCGCTTAAAAATAACTAGCAATTGTAATCACGAGATCCATAAAGTTTTCCCTTGTGGTTCTGTTAATATTTTTATTACTTTTCTTCTAATATTTTTGAATGGATTATATGCGTATTTCTTTTTTTAGTAATTCCCTTAAAATGCAAACATATTCAATGATATATAAATATATTTCAGCCTTCTTATGTTTTAATATCATTACTTGTTATGCATTTAAACCTTATATATAGGGTGGCCATAAAATAACTTTCCCAGTTTGGTGGCAGCTGCAGTTTAAACAGATGAACAAAATGGAACCACATTCCATATGCAGACTATAAAAGGCATGGGAAAATAAATTCCGCTGAAAAAAAAATTAATACCAAAAGTTGCCGATAGGAGAAATACTGGTACTGTGGGTATACAGTTATAATTTCTTGAAACTCACAGGAAATAATCTTTTGCTCATCAACATTTGTGTCCTCTGGACACCTTGCAACATTTTCAATATGCTGGCCTTCCCTGTGTACAACATACTGCATACGATGTATGACGATCTCTGCTTCTGCGCGTAAACTGTTAGTTTCGATGTTCATAACAGCCCGTATTATGTTCCGTTTCAAATATGCAGTTTTGGAACTCCCCTAGAATGCACTACGGATTTTAGGTACTCATAGGTTCAGGGCCCATATTAAGCACAGATTAACAGTCAATTGCGAACAACCTTCAATGACACATAAATAGTCAAGAACGAACTGCTAGCCCTTTTTACAAGGAATGCATAACGCCGCTGTCAAGCTCGCACTAGGAATTCTACTTAATCCATCTCGATGTGTAAATTTCGTCGTTCGTAGGTAATAGCAGCGCCAGTATTCCCCTATAGGTACCATCTTTTGATACTGTTTTTTGCGTATTCATTTTCCCATGGCTTTCCCAGTTTGTATATGAAACGTGGTTTCATTCCATTCATTCGTTTTAGCTGTAGATGCCACGAAACAGAGAAAATTATTTTATGACCACTCTGTATTTATGTTACTCAGATTTGAATTGTGTATTTAGACTAATATATCAATATTAAACTTTGTTTAAAAAAGATATCATCGAGTGACTATCGCAATATATATTGCACGGCATTCTATGGTTGTTGTTTTTGTTTTGTAATATTGTATTTTTTAATCTTTATGCGTGCTTCAATTTTTAACTAGCTATTTATTTCACTTTTTGAGACTTACCACTACCTACATTTATGTCGAAACGGCTTATAAGCATGTGTGAATTTGTGTTCCTTCCAAGTAAAAATATTTTTCTAATTTCGAAAACTATCGTTCTGCTCAACCTTTTAGTCATACCACTCACTATCAAACATTAATCGACAAGAAATCTATTTTGTCATCCTTTCCGTTTCGAGCACACAAAATTCTAACAGTTTTATAAAGAAATTTGTTCAAACATTAAGAACATTAAATAAAAAAAAAATCAATTTCTCAAAAATAATTGACTGATTAATGTAGTCACCTATTTTGAAAGTATATTATGAGTAGATAATTACTAACGAATCATTAATGAAAATTATAATGTCAATCAACAGTGACTGACGTGACCCGAACAAAAAAATACAAAGACAGTCACCGATGATTGATATCTCACTTAATGTAGTAATCAAAACTAAGTACTTCTTTCTCTGTCTTCTTTTTACATGTGACTTGAGTTCATTATGTAAACGTATACACTTTAAATCTTGAATTATAGTTTTTTTTTTTTTTTGTCGAAGTTCTCATAAAAGGCAAACGAATTAAAGAAATAAGGAAGTAAAAATTCTTTGTTTGTTTCTAATCACATAATTAATAATACGAAAATTTAAATTCTTAAATCTATTATTTCCTTTAAATAAAACAATATACTTCAAAAATACAAATATTTATTTTGAGCATTGGTGCTGTAGAATACAAACGTCAAAATAAATATTTTGAATCATGAAAAGAATTTATACGGTTTCGCAACACATTACGGGGGGAAATATTTATATGTATAAAATTAGTAATTGTTTTATATTTTTCTATGGTGCCTAAGTATTTCATGTACCAATAATGCTAAGATAAAAATGGAAACCCCTGTGGCGCAGAAAATAAATCTAAACTGCCCATTTAAGGATCGGACATCTTCACAAAATAAAACTGAAAGTAAAATTAAAATGGCACGATGTTCCAAAGTTTAATTATTCCATTACGAGTAGTTTGTGATGTAACAAATTTCGCAAGGCAAGCTATTCGCATTAAAATAAATATAGTTTTCGATGTCACATTCGAAAACTATAAAATAGTATTGATTTTTTTTATTACATTACGATGTCTACTGGAACGTTCTAGATGAAAAAAAGCGTCACATTTAGAAAAAAAAAGTATTAAATACTGAGCAAAGCTATTATAATTATTTTTTTGTGCTTATTATTGTTACAATTCCTCTTTCTCGCGCATTTTTCAAAATTCCTCTTTTTCACGCATTTTCTCTTTTTTTTTTTCTTTTTTTTTTTTCAGTTGCGAAATTGTACAATTTTACAAACCGATTCACATGTTAGATTTCAACAGTAAACCTGAAATCCATAAAATGACGTAGATTTCCGATTGCGTAATTACTAGACTTTACAACCACTAGAATGCAATGTTTGCAAAAATAATTTTATCTTTATTAAAAGTTTAAAATTTATAATAAAGATTAATATAATCCCCATTTGTATTTAAGAAAACTTAATTCAGTTGTCTTCGCTTAGTAATTCATGGACTGATAACTTAAGTCTTAGATGTATTTCGTACTTCAATAATTCAGCATATAGTTAATCCATGCGGGTCATTTCCCTCTACTAATACCACCCTCTTCCTTTTCAGCTGTGGAATGTCCCATCCCCAGAGACGTCCCAAGCGGCCGGGCAGTGTACACCACGACCACTTACCAGTCGGTGGCCCGGTACGAGTGCCTGAACGGTTACCGACTCGTCGGGCCAGAGATTCGAGTATGCGAGGCCAACAAGCAGTGGGAAGGCGAGGAGCCCTATTGCGAAGGTAAGTGCCGAACGATGTGCAGAGCAGTTAGAGCGGTAAAGCAACTAGACGTCTGGGTAAACGGAAGGGCCCTTATTTAGATTACGCCTGGCCAGTTCCGACTCAATCACTCGGACTCGGCTCTTAATGCGCGCCTGTGTCCCAATCAAATGTCCCAAGACGCTATTTCGTTTGTCCCTCGACTGGAATATTGAAATCCTGCAGCGCTGTTAATTGCGAATTTCGAATATTGTGAGTAGAAGGGAAAGGGGAATTCGATTGCCAGAGGATTCGCTGGTTGCTTTCCAATAAAATGTTTTTCAAGAGAATTCGGGGAATGAAAAGAGTGATTTCAGAAACGACTTACTTGAATTAGAAATTTGCGCTCATTTGGAGAAAGGAGAATATTAATTGAGATTTAGAAATAAGAATATTACCGAATCAACACAGTTAGTATTATAAAACATTTTAGAAGATATTTAAAGGTATAAAGAAGGTGATAGCAAAAGAAATTGAAATCTGCAGGCGCAAATTTCAAGTTACCATGTGAGAAAATATTTTTTTTTATTTTTGTCAAATGGTTTTAATTTGACAGAAATATAACTAAAACTCATGAATTAATTGAGTTAGTTTCTGGCAGATTAAAAAGTGTATATATAATGAAATACAAGCGTATGTGAAAATCCTACAGCTGAATTAATGATTGGTAAAAACACGCAACTGAATATTTTGATGGATGACTTCATAGCATTTAAAAAGATTGAGACAGTGTATGAAATTGAATTAAAAATATTATTAAAATTAAGTAAAAACTATAGAGATATGAAATTGATATCATTAAAAAAGATAATTTTTTGAGTTTTAAGATAGTGCAAAGACTATTTGTTGGAAGATAATTGTTTAAGAAGATATGAATATCAATTACCGTAGGGAAATCGTAACGATTATAGCTAGGCTTAAGATTAATGTACAGTCGCCAAAGATTAAATATTTAGTGCAATTTTTCACCAAATGTAATCGTAACAGTTTTTTTTATTAAGCCTCTAAAAGCATTTTGTTATCATTTCTGGTATTCATTCAGGATGGCAACCTTAACCATGTTTTTGGAGATTGGCACAGTTTTGATGTGCTGTTCAGACGGGAGAAACGGGTACATGGTGGATATTTACGCCAAGCTGTAACTTTTTGTTGGTAATAAGTCGCCAAATGTGACAACCTTTTTTCTCATTTTCTAATAACTCTAAAGGCGAAATTTGATGCCTCAAAAGCAACAAATCACCAATTTTCTGACCGTGTCTTTTGTGGTTTGAAAAACCTCGAACCAAAACAACATCGTGTTCTCACATGATAAAAAAAACAGACATTGAAATTACTCATTAAAATTAATTTATTTATTTATTTCAAAATTCTAACATTCAAAATGTATAATTATAACTGTGCATTTTTAATAATCAAAACATTTCGTTATAAAAAAAGAATTTTGCGTTTGAAGATATACATTTCTTGCAAGTGATTAATATTAATAAATCTTAGATGCTTCGGAGAAGTTTTTAAAAAACTCAAATCCAATTTGGATTTAATTGTGAGTTTTTAAACCTTTGATGGTTGACATATACATCAAATTGCTAAAATGCTTATAGTTATATCAAAAATTATGTTTTATGTTGTTTAAATAGGTAACTGTATTCGTGAAAACATTATGATGACTAAAATTTTCTATAAGCCCGTAATATGTGCGTAGTTGAAAATTATTTTGGAAAACAAAGTGCTGAATATAAAGCTTATTGTAAAAAAATAATTAAATTCCAGAAAATAAATTCTGAAAAGAACTAAACATAATTATAGCATAAAAAAAACTAACAGTGAATTATAAAATATTGCTATCAAGTAATTCATAAACTTGCAGTATTTTAAGATTTTGTTACTTATACAATTCACTTCAATTCATTAAGGTGTCGAATGCTGTCGAGTACGAGATCCGAGATGAGTTACAGATCCAATTCATGTGTTGAACGCCACGTAAGCAAAATTTAGATAGAATTCCTGGATCTTGGTTACCGTTAAACATAATCTCAAAACATAGGTCAAACATATTGCTGACGTGTATAAAAATTAGGATGGGGGGGGGGGGGAGGTACCATCTCAAACGCTCTCCTTGTCGTCTGGCAGCGATTCAAATGTCTAAATTAGCCTTCATGCAGTTCCAAAATTAAATAATAATTAAATTAAATTAAACCCTTCGCATCATCGTTACATTGTTAACCGTTTGAGCGATTGTTTTTAACGAATGATTTGCTCATATCCAATTATGAGGTAATCATAGCATTTATTCAATTGTCATCGATTTAAACTCATCTGAGAAGGCAATAATTTATTCTCAATCAAAAAAACGTTGCATTCTTTAATCAAATTTAGGCTTAGTCCGTGTAATTCTGTTTTTCATTACTCATGTAAAATGAAATCCGCTTTTACATCTAGTTCTTTTTTCTTATCATCTCCCACTTCTATTCCGATGTAGAACTTTTTTCTTTCACTTCCTCGTTTCTCTCAAATAAACTCAAAACTTTTGGAATTTATTTCCACTTAATGTACCATTATGTGTTTAAATCTAGTAGAAAAATTAATCAAGAATGTGCGTGTCACAAACAATTCGGGGAAGAAGAATAAAAATTATCTACCTAAAATCAATAATTTGTTCATTGGCTATTCATGAATTAAATTTAAAGATAATGATGGCTACGAAAAATTAAAGATAAGGCTAAGAAAGGTAATCAATTTGGACAAATCAAGCACCTCCCATACAATTAAAAAAAAGAAGTTAAATCTCAATTATGGCTACTTCAAATAATGTTTACTGCATAATATTACAATCAGCAACAAGAATTTCTTCTAGTAATAAAGACAGAACTTTAATAAATTCTTTAAAAGGAACGACGAAATATAATCAACTTTACTTAAACTCAGAAACAAATTTTTTAAGTTTTCAAAATGCAAATTTATTTTCTCTTTGTAATTTATTCAATGGTTAAAAAATTTAGTAAAATTCAATTAATATCCATTTAGTAAAATACCAAAAACTCAAAAATAGCTTTTATGTCAAATGCATTTTCTATGTGTTTACTGTAGTTTGAATTTACTAGTTTCGAAGACTAATCATATACTTTGGCATTTTCCTTCCCGGTATATGAATTATTGTTACCATCAAAAAATTCACTCTCGAGATTTTGATAAATCACATTTTAAAGGATCTCTGAGATCGTCAAATAATTGATTATCTGTATACAAAATAACTCAAAAAGGGACTATGCTAGAGTTATAAAATTTTACGTATAATTTTTAAACCAAAATTATAAATGTGTATCAAATTTCGGAAGAAATCCATCGAATAGGACGTCGGCCTTCTTTCTTTCCGCTTGTATATGATTACGGCAATTAAGAAACACAATGGGCTAGGTGAATGAAACTTGGTATTTACTTTTTCTATCTAAATTGTCAATGTGTATCATGTTTTGGTCAAAATTATCAAAAGATTGATCGTACATCTCTTTGCTGATTCAAGTGTACTTGAAAACAATAATTGAAAAGCATAATTAGCTAGATAAGTGAATTGTAGTACTGTAATGATTTTATCCTGGTAATGACTTAATCCTTTATACCCCAGGGGATACCCCTTTCTCTTTCTCTCTCTCTCGGTATGTCCTTTAATGATCTATCTTTCTAGCTGACCCTTCCCGAACACATGTAGATTATAGCCCCTTCACAATGAAAAAAAAGAAAGTTTAACATCCGAATGGTTTGACCCTTTTCCCTTTGAAGATACAATTCATTTCCCTGAAACGATGAAACACACACGTGTAGTTCTTTATCTGGACACAACTAATGACCAGACGCAATGACCCTACTGGTAAAGAGGATCCCCCATCTGGTAGTCTGGAGATACTTAACAATGTGGGGGTGTCAACAAGTGGAAATACAGTTGGCCGGAAATGCCAATTATCAGGTGTGGGAAACGGGTAACCTTACAGTACTCAAAATCATAGAAATCGAATATTTGTATATAATATTGGACTATATTAGTCAAATTTTATTCTGTCCACGATAATTCGGGAGAATAAACACTATTTACTAGATAAATGAAGATTTTTATGTATTCTTAATGTCATTCAAATTTTACATCCAAACCGATTTATCGAGAGAAGCTTAATACTTTAACACTAGAACGGCATTCCCCGTCGTTAAATAATAAACAACTGATTCCGAAAACCACCCACCCGTTATTTTAAGATTAAATGTCATAGTCAATTTTCTGCGCTTATTATGAATCTTTTAAATAAATAAGTTCAAAGAGAAAAAACTCCCCTTTGTTTATTTTTTATTTATATTTCAATAAATAGAAAAGCAAAAATGAACAAAGAATCTTTTATATCAACACTTAAAGCCGAATAGTTAAGAAATTAATGATAAGTATGATTAAATGTCATTTTAATTTATTTGTGATGGCGTCATCTGTGATGTAATGTGAAAGTTTAAAGAGGAGGGGGAATACTGGCTCCTCTTTTTGACGAAGGTTCTAAGTTAAGAATTCCGGTTGCTTAGAAACCAAACATAATTATAACTAATCTAAAACTCCATTGAATAAAAATATTATTTCTTTTAAAAAAATTTGAAAAAAGGAATTATCAATTTAGATTGCAATAATAATTTCAAAACCCATTTTTTTTCTAAGTTTCTAAGTTCTCGAGTTAAATGGAAAGATTTCAATTTACAAACTTTCAACAATTCTGAAACGCATTATTTTCAAGTGTAATAAAGTATATTTGATAGAACAGCAATTATGATAACAAGAATAAACAAATGAAAAGACAAATACTTATTTCTAATAAATAATCAAGTTTTGCATCGAAAGAAGTTTAAAGCTATTTAATTTAGTGAAAAATAAATCATAAACAAGTTACATTCGTTTTCTTTACAGCAAAATCGAATTACTTAAGAATGTTTTCATCTATTCTCTTATTGACTTTTAAATTAAACATTCCATATGTTCGTTTGATTCCTCCATAAGATTAATTTCAATAATCTGAAATTTAGTAATTATATGCATAAATACTTAATAGGCACAAATATATCTAAAACTTTTTGAAAAGCTATGAACAAAGCCATGTATTTTTTGCAAGTAATTAATATTAATTTATCCAGGTGGTGTTTTTTGCTGTTTTGTTCCGCTAGAAAAACCGTGGTTTTTATATTCACACACACATACATACACGTAATCATTTTGAAAAGAAAGTGGAAAAAGGCTTACTGAAAAAGTCATTTAAAAAAAGAATAATTGAAAACCAGATTAGGGAAAAAAAATTTGGAAAGCACTACAGAGCATCGTAACACCGAAAAAAAAGTCACAATGAATAATAAAGCGTTGCTATCAATTAGATTGTGAGTTTACAAAAGTCTTTTTGGAACCCTCGCCAGGCATTTTTTTTCTTCCTACTTAATTTTAATTATAATGAGAGCAATTTTTTTAAAAACCTTTTCAAGCTTCTGAGATCTTTTACGAATGAAATAAAATGATAAAACTGCAAAACCATTTGAAATTAATGTCAACATGAGAGAATACTTAGCGGTCATTGTAAACTTATATATTTGCTTAAAAGCTTTAAAAAATCTATATTAATACAAGGAAGCGAAATTTTAATGAATGAAAAATGTATAAAAAATGTAGGCTGTGAAGAAAAAGATAATTAGTTTGTTTTCATTTCTCTTAGTTTAAGTTCATCTTCCTTTATTGCTTTTAATGTTCCATTTCAAGTATTTTCCTTAATTTTATATTATCCTTCACTAACAAATAAATAATCCTTTTATATAGAATCTTTGAAAATGACTTTTTGGAGGATAATTGGAATGCATTTTAAATTACGATTCAAATACTGAATTAGAAAATAAAAGTGTTTACACATTAAGTCGACGATAAATTTTCTTATGTTTATTTTCTGTTTGAAAATTTTGTAACTCTTAATATTACTGTTAATTACAATTTAGAAAAATATTTCATTATTTGTAATACCTTTATATATATATATATATATATATATATATTTGCAGTTTTTAACATTTCTTCCATTTCTTCTGAAAATGTTAAATCACTAATTTTATTTAGAATTTCCACCATTTAGCCATTTGTTTCTATTTTTTTTATTCTTTAATAAATAACTATGATGATCAATTAGCTTCTTTAAACGTTTTCAGTTTATATTATTGTTTTTTACTTCAGTACATAGGAAATATCTCCTCAAAAAATAGTTTTATCTTTCCTATAAAAGAATTCTTACTTGAAAAAAAAACTAATTATAAATAACATTTTTCCGACAAAAAACATTATTGCCATACTCTCATTTTTTTATGCAACTAGTTTAAAATGCCAGTTAAGCAATTTGTAATACATACTTCAAAGTTGCACATGATATTTTTAGAATTTTTTTCTCTTATCTTATTAAAGAGAAAATTATTTGAACGTCTAGCAATCATTGTTAGGGGGAAGAGCAATCTGTATTTAACATGTAATTGGAACAATCTCAATGCAACATTTTTAAGACGTGATGAATAATTCTAGCAAGCAATGGGAAATAAATATTTTTGTTGCAAATACAAATATTCACATGCAGTAGTTCATCAATTGCTTGGATATTAAACTATCAAATATCCAATACAAAATAATCAAATTGTATTTTCCACTTTTTTTAATAAAATCAGAGATTCTTTTTAAAAAATGCTTCAAAATTGTCTTTGCGTATATTTTTAGGATGTGATAACTTGTAAAATATCATTATTGAGAGGTGATATTTTAAAATTCAAGAAGTTATTTATAGAAACAAATTACAAACAGTTAAATTATTTACCACTTCAATATTGATTTGAGCAAATCCCATAAATTTTCATGAAAATATTGATACCATAGTTGTGTAGGAATGTTTCCCAACATTGAGTAGGGGCAAACATTCATAGAAAAATTGAGTTTGATTGGAGAAAACGCAAATTAAATAGTGAAAATCAGTAACTTTTCCTAGTTCTTAGATAAAAAGTCTGCTAATTAAGAAAAAAAATTTACTAAAATATTAATATGTAGTAATAATTGTGGACTTATTTTAGTAGTTTTATATAAATAATTTTGGAAAGCACTGTCGAAACGAAAGAATTCATAATTTAGAATTTATTTTTTTTAATCTAGTTTTCTATTTTCGAGGTATTCACTTTAGATAAGCGAGATTCTACAATTCTCTGATCATTGCTTTCGTGCGATTGAAAACTACAGTTTTCCCACACTTTCACAATATTTTCACCTTTTAGCTTTTGCTTTATTTAAGAAACTAAGTCCTTTATACAATTATATACTACATGGTAATTACATCTGAATTAGCTCATATTGCCAACATAGTGATTGCTAATAATTACCGTAGAATGATCTTGTTGCTTCGTTCATCAAGCCATATAAGACACTATCTCACAGCCCTGTACAAGAACAAGCCTTATTTTCTACACACAAAAAAAAGCATATCAGATTCTCCCTAAAGTCACGATCGGCCCAACCACCAAATCGACACACGCGTGCCATTCAACAATAAGGCCAATTATGCCATGCCTTTTATAAGGCAATGCACCGAACTTGTTGGTTTAAGGAGCGGAATTTTTCTACATGCAGTTCTACTCAACGCAAATCAGTTGAATTTTGCATTGGAATATGCTATAAATTCAAAGCTTGTTATAAAATAAGACAAGTTTGATTTATTGAGATTTACTTTGTGTCCGTAAAATTAATAAATCGGATTTAGTTGGTTTATTACAATTTATTTGGCACACGGTCCTTAATCCCTTGTTCTGCAAATTTATGTGGCCTCTTAATTAGATGGGCATCTTATGTTATTTCAATCTGTGATAACATTAAAGGACGTTTGAAATACTAAAGATTTTTTTTGTGGTTTTTGCCTTTTAAATTAATTAATACATTCACATGACTACTGATTAAAGATTCAATAATTTGATGCACGTGTTAGTGACGTCAGTATAAACGAAAGGGTTGAGTAGCAAAAATTAGAAGAACGTGCTGACAAAAAGAGAATTAGAAAGGGAGGAATTCGTCAAAGTTTTTTCAAGTATATGTAGTTTCATATTCATAATAATAAAAACCTATTTGCTTCTCCTAAATTTTTTTAATTATTTCTTAATACTTACTACTTTTGACGATTTGCTACAAGATGTTATTTTCAATTTTTTTTAAGTAGGAAGTTAATGGATATATTTTAAAAATTAGCGTCAAATTGTAAAATCTAAGATTCAGTAAAGTTATAATGCAAGAAAAAAGATTTCAAGTACGTTTCATATATTGTTTTCCAGTTTCAATGCTTTTATTTATGTTCAGATGTGATGTTCATTTATGTTTATGTTTTAAAGTCTGGAAAGTAACAAAACATGGCAAAATGAGAATACCAATGCCAAAATTTCTGTTGGTATGTTCGTAACTTACAGGAGAAAAATTCAATCCTGTAATTAAGGGTTATAGTTTAAAAGTAGATTTTCCATTATGGTGGGAATTTTAAATCATTGCATGAATATGCACGAATTGTTAGCTATTCATAAATGAAGCACATATTTATCGAAATTAATAATATTCAAACACAAACCGAAATATAAATCATATAATTTCGATTATTAATTTATTTATTTTATTTTACCTTTACCATGATAAACTTTCACGACATTCATTATATTATTGGAATTAAAAATATAATTCCATAAAAAAAATATTTTAAAATGTTTTTCATTCATTTGCTTTCGTCTACAGTTTTTAAAATCCAAATCTTTTTTGGGACAAAATAAATCATAGGTCCTTTCTCCTTTCTTCAAACGAAGTTCAAACTCAATCAAATTTATTAAATTTCTTCTACCAGCTGAAAACCTCAACTAAAATGTATTTCCAGTCATTATTAATAAAATTTCTGCACGCATTCTCTTTTCATTTTCGCTATTATTTGTAGACATCATGTTGAGTAATAATGTTTCTTAAAGAAAATTTGTATTTGCATTTATGATTTGTATGTATTTTCTTATAGAATAAGATAAGAAAATATTACTATTCAACATAGCGGAATCTGCATTCATTAAATAATTCAACATTAGGGGAAAAAGATCAAAAGAAGCGACAAAGGTTTTCTGATCCAATTTTTTTTTTTCATAAAATAAAAAAATAATAATGATGGTTAGTCACATTTTTACAGTTTAAAAGAATTTTTACTCTATTAAGTTTCGATGAAAATGTAAAGATTTTGTTTTATCAATGTACTATTCTTTACTATTCCAAATCCTTTAATTCTTCTGATTTCCTTTACTAAAATCATCAAGCTTTGAAAGATTTCATGATGTAAATTCAAAATATTGCAAATACTACCATAAAATGTTGCATTTAGTTTTGTCTTAAAAAATATAATATATAATAGAAGAATGTAATAAATAGTATTTAGTAATGAACTACTGAAAATCTGTATACTGCTCGCAACAGAATTAAAAAATAATATCGAAATTATCCCAAAAATATGTGTAAATTTTGCTTCATTTATTGTCGAAAGAATTGTCCTAGGGCATTTCTTTAAAAAAAATTTATTTTAAATTTGTACAAAATTTTCTATAATTTTATCTTTAGAAAATTGAAAGATATTTATAGAATAGCGCTATTTTGTTTTCCTGTGAATATACCTCTTAGTTTTCTGCAAAGATATGTTTTATAATCGATATATGCCTGAGACGCAATGTTTTCTTACCTTAAAATTGCTTTCTAAAAATCCTCATATAGCATCAAATTAGTATTTCAAAAGGATTCAAAAATTCATTTTACGTCATTTAATATTAGTAAAACTATAAAATTACTTACTCGATGATGAAACTTTACTGTCAGTTATACTTGAACCAAAATATAAACTACTCTAACTAGCTTGTCTACCAGAATTTCCAGGCGAGCGTACTAGGGAACAGCCAAGAGAGAATTATGAAGCAATCTGAAGTCATGACAGGATCCCGACTCTTTTAATGAGGCGTAAAGAAGCATTAGCGAAAGAAGTCTTCTCCTTAAGAGCGCTCATGGGATCTGCTGTTATCCGACAAATTTTATGCTGCAAAGCCAAATATTACTTTTTGTCCTATATGGGAGCTTGATGTCACTGTAGTTCATAATGTTCATACTCATTTCACTTAGAAGAAATGTTTATTTGGGCAAGAGTGTCACGCAATGTTTATTTCAGGGCCATCCATATTTCAGCTGAATGTTCTATTTTGAACATTGTATATTACGCTTTTATGTATATGGCTTCTAAATCATTTAAATTTAGAGAAAAAATCTCTGCTTCTAAACATTTTTAATTTTTAAAAGACACTAAAAATTATTACCATGCGAGAACATGGTGTGGCTTTGTTTTGAGGTTTTTGAAGCCACAAATGCACAATCAGAAAATTGGCAATTTATCGCTTTTGAGGCATCGATTTTTCGCTTTTAGGGTTTTAAAACAATAACAGTTGTCACATTTGCCTTTGCTTTGATATAGTTGGGACTAATTGCCATCCAAAAGTTACAACCTGGCGCGAATGTCCTCTATGTACACGATTCTCCTGTCCAGTGAATAAAGGGCAGGATCGTAAGAAGCTGTCGCTCAAAAAAGAACAGAATATATATATATATATAATATAATATGAGATGGGAGAGAACAAAATCCTCGCTTTTTTAAAAATGGCGATTGCAATAGTCACGTGAACATTCCAAACCAGTTTGAACCGAATTTTCAAAAAAAAAAAAAATCTGACTTCGAGATAAAATTTTGGAATTCGAACAATTTTGAGATAAAAAAAAAAAAAAAAAAAAAACTAAATACCTACGCATGTGTAATCTGATAGTCACATGATTGTTTAAAACCGGTTTAAAATTAGGTTTTCACGAAAAAAGTTCTGGCATCGGGGGAAAAAACTGATTCTGAGATAGTCAAAAACCATCACTTTTCTAAATGTTGGTGATTGCGAAATATGAGTCATGTGAGAACATGATGTTTTTCTATCGAAAACATACCAAGTAACAAAAAAGATATCATGTTTTCTCATCATACTGTAAATTTGCGGTAGCAGGTTTTTAAAAAAAAATTATTGTTTTATTTAAATATCACGAATTTCGCGATTCCCACTTTGTCCTCTCATTTTCCTTAAAATTTTCATGCCGGCATATTTAATTTTTAAAACCTATCTAGATTTCACCAATTGGTAACAGATTTTTACTACACAGATTATTCATAATGAATATCTCATATTTTCTACGCTATTAACAAAACAAAGTACAGCCATGTTTTTCATCGGAAATTTATAAAAAGCATTTAAAATTTAAATTTCAACCCGATTATATATCGCCAAAGGCAGGAGATCGTTGGCCTAGCACCCATTCATCAGCCATTAAAATATCGATAGAACTTCTTTTCTTCTTTATCATGAAACTAACTATGTAGGGATGCAGTATTACAAATTAGTAATAGCGAGAAATGATTTTCATATATGAAACTCGTAGCATTCAGTTTAACGACCGCTCGTGCGCCTAATAATCTAATCGGCAATCTTTCAAATTTTCAAATACCATATAATAGGAATATAAGTCATTGCTATTTTATGTAATAATATATATCCACATTTTTATTGTTTTATAGATGAATTTGTTGTCTTTCATAAATCATCAATTTAAAGAAACAAATGTAAAGGGTGTCCCAAAATTAAAGCAGTATCTGAATTTGCCACCATTCGTGCAATAAAGAGTTAGAAACCCTATTAAAAACTATTTGTCAGCTGATAGTTTAGGGTTAGTAAAAAGGGGGCGTCACAGAATAGAACAACGTGTTAACGCAAGATTTGAATTAAATAAAAAAAATACAGTTTTTTCCTTTAAACTGTTACATTTTTATTTAATTGTAAAGTACACAATATAGAGTTTACTTTATGTGTGGAATAACACATAGGGAGAATAACCTTCACGGCTTTGCTGACACATAAGCACTCTTTTGTCGAAATTTTCCATATCCGTTTTACATAAATGCGGCTGAATTTCATTGATGTAGCGTTGAATTTCCTCCTTCAATGCACGTGTGCTTGTGAGCTTGTTGACTTGAACCTTTTTCTTCAAATAACCCCATAAATAGAATTCAATGGTATTAAATCACACGATCTAGGGGGCCAATCTAGCCGCCAGACTTTCATTATTTTTTAAATATTGTTCAACAATGAAAACACGTTGTTCTATCGTGTAACGCCCATTTTTACTAACCTTAAACTACCAGCTGTCAAAGGATTTTCTTAATAGTTGTTAACACTTTACTGCAAGAATGGTTGCAAATTCAAATATTGTTTTATTTTTGGTACGCCCTTTACAATAACAAGATATAACTAAAAGAGAATTAACATATATATATACTAACTATTAGTTCATACATTTAAAGTAAATATATTAATAAATTCTATAAAAAATTTATAATAATAAAAATCTAATTTAAATCTAAATTATCTAAATATGTAATAACTTCTATAATAAAAAAATGCATATCCTAGAAAAGGGTCTTGCGCCAGGAAATTACAACATCCAATCCAATCCAATCTATAATAAAATGAATTCCTATTATAATATATGAAGAATGACATTTGCAATAAGCTTATTTTAATATAAACATTTGAAACAAAATCTGACTTGTTTTGTATCCAATAGCATTGAAAATTTTCAATTTTTCAAAAGTCATTTCTCATATTGATAATATTTATAAACAGGGTTATTGTTTTCTTTTTAATCAACAAACAAAAAAACAATCGAAATGAAATAAGAGAATTGGCGGGAGAATTTTATTTCCTTTAACAAATATTTGCATTATCTTTTTTTGAAATGAAATGGAACTTGTCACGCAGGAAAAATAAAGTCAGCGCAATTAATTAATTGTATCAAAGTTTTCAACTTGTCATTCACAGTTTTTGTCGTTAGCCAATCATAAAAAACTTTTCGGTGAAACAGAAAACCACATAGCGAAAAACTAATGGTTTTCAAGAATTTTTCATATTCTCTTTGCAGTTTCTTGTTCATCAATTTAAATGCAAATTTGAAATTTTTTTCTGATATCCAAACCGACCACCACAGCGAATCAGTGGCAACACCATCATCTCCATATATATAGGATATTTTGTATTTGGCTCCCCGCCTTTTCCATTGAAGCCTTCTATTATTATTCTCAAATATTTTTTCCCACTTCTACCTCATAATTCCTTTTAAAGAAAATCGAATAGTTTGGCCTGGATATATACCTTGATATAATTTTTTCCCCTGTTGCCAAAAACAAATGCACAAAATTTTAGGGAAAGTTATATACGCTGGAAGGGAGAGAATCGATAAGAAAAAGGGAAACAAAAGAATAAGGAAACTATTTCAAAAACGGTTTCTGTACGGGCTGCTGGAATATTTACTCGAGGGGAAAAGGAAATAATGCGAAATGTATCGTGAATCTGGAAATCTCATTTTTAAAACAGCACCTGCATTTAACGGTTGAGCTTCAAAGCATTTCAGTTGTTCTTTCACTTTCATCTGCCTTTATAACAACTAAGGTTTATTTCTAAACTTGCGTATCTCGTTTTTCTATCCTTTTCCATACTGGAGAAAGAAATATCAAATATTCCAAGAATAATCTTTCAGTTTGTATAATTTGCTTAATATTCTATCCTTTTAAAATGAATACTACTAAATAATTAACTGAAAATTTATATATTTTTTTTTCATTGAAGACATTATGATAAAACAAGAAATCGAAAGCATGTCTCAACTTTTATAAATGCATTCATAATATTTAACAAATTTCTAAATCACAATGATATTTACTAAGAGTTTAATGAATTGACAGGTTAAGGACTTAGCAATAAAAAACCGCCTAAAAGCACGTAAATGAAATAAGTAAAGATTGTAAAATAATGTTAAAAAGTAAAATTTAATGGTTTTGATATTAGGAATAACTTTACAGTGAATTTAAAATAAACATCCTAGAAATCATAACTTTTATTTCAATATTATTATTATTATTATTGCTGTTGTTGATAAATCACTTTAAAACTTGATAGGAATTTTACTTACTACGATAAAAGAAGTGCAAATCATAATCTTGAAAAAATTATAAAATCAAATTATATGTTAATCCGCCGTGAAAATTTCGTATTTTCAATCAAGAATTGCTAAATTTTGGCAATTTTTCCTCTGGTACTTATTAGAAATTTCCGAAGAGAATGTAGTTCCTATAAGAATGCTGTCATTTCAATATAATGAGACACCAGCAAAGTATATATTCTCAATTTTACATATATTTTCTATTTTTGAAATTCCAAATTTTTATATTAGTATTATCAAAATAATGCTACATAATTACAGGCGCAGTCTTTCTTACAACAATTCATTCTATTAATACAGGATCAATATAACATTTGATACAAAAATCCAAGTACCTTTCTGAATTCTTCTAATAGTTCAATTTAATTTGTCTGAATTCAAAACGTCCCGTTTTAAAGCAACACTAGGGCTATTCTGGGACGGCTTTCGTAATTTTAAACACAGATCAGATGACGATGACAACAACTCAGCTGGCACACCGTCTCCAAACTTCTGCACCACACCAGTGAGAGAACGTTTGGCCCCGACTGATTTAAAGTACACCAGATCCACTTCCATTACGCGTTCTTCGGTAGAATCAGTTCTTAAATTTCGAAGCCGAGACCTTATAACTATGCCAGCGTGGCCCAGTTATCTAACAGTTACTATTCAAAATAACAGTATGATATTCTGGTATCCTATAGTCTATTTTTAAATCATGTCGAAGAAACCGTGAATAACAGGATTGAATGCATTCTTTCTTACGTAATAAAGTATAAACTTTAAAAATTTATTTAGTTTAAATATTAAAGAATGTAAATATTATTTTACTTCTAACTTTTCAACAGTTTATTTTAGTTGTAAAAATTAAAAAACTTGGTCGATATATCATTTTGATGTATAAAATGAAATGAAACAGATTAAGAAAAGGAAATGCGAAAGAAAATTGATTGAAACTGATATAGAAACACAAAATTATTTTTCATCAAATATATCTTTCACTTGGAAATTAATAATCCCGCAGTTTAACTAAGTATATTAATCATACGCCACTTGCAAATATTTTATATTTAATCGACCATATCTCCTATTCGTGATATCATTCTGCTATGTACCATGTACCAGAATTCATGTATCATGTAACAATTTACCTATCGCTGCATTTCACAATGCAACTCGTGATGTGGTACTCTACTAGCCTTTGAAATGATTCGAGGAGATGCCTACAACAGGAGTTTGACAATAACCAACACTGTGCTATCGCCTTATCTAAGCCACGCGTTGCCCAGTATCCGCAGTAGTGGAAATCGAATGTCACGGACGCTCAATATTCCGAAACAGATCGACGTAATTTGAATGATGATAAGCCACAAACGTGAGTTGGATTCGGATAAGAGAACAAAAGAAGATATCTGGATATTGCGTGTATTCAATTTGTGCTTCCTTTGAGCGTGGTAAATTCTACTAAATTAAAAAATATTATTGGATGCAGAGAATAACCCACAGCATGCTGTGAATTTTAATATTATAATATTCATAGGGCTGTACATTTTCTATAAATCGTAGAATATTTTCTGTAATTTTGAACATGGATGACAAAAAAAAATTGTTTTGCCTACCGAGAGCTGTGAACGATCTTTGAAGCTACAGTTATCGTTAAAACTAGAGTTGACAAATATTTTTAGGGGGGGGGGGGGGAGGAGCTAAGAGCTCTCTACGAAAAGACTTTCCAAAAAATAGATACAGTTTTAATTCCAAATTAATCAAAATGTTTACATTTTTCCTCAATAATTTCGAAATATTGCATTGCAGAAAACATTTTTATACCTCTTAAAAGTTTTAAAATTTTCCTTTTCAATGATACCAACTTTAATTCAATAAAAAAAAATCACATTTTAATAAAATTGCAAAATTTTGTAAGTATATTTTACAATAACGCTTTGTTTTTGTAATACTTTGTTTTAATTCATTTTAAACCAAAAAGTGTTGATGATATTAAATTATTTTTAGTCTACCCCTTATTGTTGCTATAATTAAACATAAAGTTTTAAAAATGTACGAAGGCAAAAGACGAATCAAGCAAAAATATTATCATGGTATGATGCTTTGGATTAGAAGCACGAGATCCTTATTTTTTTTGTTGTTGTTGTTTGGTTTAGCATACTATGATATGTTTTCATGTGTTCTCAATTTCAAAGTTGCATTTCTTAGAACAACAAAAAAAGGCTTATTATTTTACTTATCGTATTAGGCCTCTAATATACAAACAAGTTATTGAAAATACCTCATTATTTTAAGTAATACTTTTATTACGTTGTATATGTTTCAATTATATCAGTCATCAGTTTGTCTATTATCTTATATTATTGAACTTACTACTAGTTCAGCTTACTATAATTTGATTTCGATTTTCCTGGGTTTTCAATTATCCCGGATAACTGCAACTTGGTATAAAATGTTGTTATTCATGAAATTCATTCATGTTATTTTAAAATCACATGAAAAACATAACTGCAAGTGTCATCTAACTACACTGTTTTTTTCCACTGCATTATGGCATTGTCCTTTTTTCCCCCTTTCTTTAATATGAGCAGTGGATTCCATATTTAAATTGGCGCAGTGAACTTGACAAGTGTGAAATAAGCGAATGCTAACTCCATTGCTCTTATTAGTTTGATATTTTTTTACCGAATTTCCGGTATTACTCATTTATATATACTTCAGTTTCATTTAACTAACTGACTATTACATCATCTCATATTTTAAAACTTAACTAATAGGTAGCCTATGGTTCAAAAATTATGAAAAAAATGCCTCGTATTTAAATATGCATGAATATGTATAAAGTTTTAACTTAAGAAGTTTAATAAAAATAATATATAATGCAAATTACATATTAATGTTATTATTTCCATATTTTCATGGTTGCCAAAAAGATACCGGGTTTTCAGAACAAGTACCATGGATGTGAAGAAATCGTTTAGTAATGGTTCTGTACTTACAAAAGTAACGATGATATTGAATAAAACAAATTTTTTAATCGATAAAATGAAAGTAAAAAAAATCTTATAACTTTATAATACTAAAAAGTATAAAGTAATAATTTATAATTCTAAAGAAAAAAATAACGTAAACAGAAATTACTTTCATGGAATTTATAATTCTAAACTCTGTTTAACTGAGTAAATTCGTTAGAACAAACGAATAGTTAAGAAAAACTGTATTAGATCGAATTTCTCTATTCAAAATCATCTCAATTTGGATTTCAACATTCAAAACACTTGAATGCATACTTGCATATTAAAATTAGAGCATACTTGGATTTAATGAAGGAAAGCTGGTCTGGTATATTCTGCTTTTACACACAATAATGTTATCTACGGTTATTGAGTCGATTCATAAGAAAAGAGGGAATTCAGACTGGTACAGTTCTTGCAAATGATTCAAATAAATTATCTGTCAGTGAAGATATAGAACAGAGGGAAATAACATCTTATATTTAACGTATAACAAATTCCTTGATATTTATCACAAGTAAAGAGAATATAAGAACAACAGAAAATGACTGCGCTATGCCTGTATCTGAATTTTTGCAAAAATTTTAGATTGCTCTTTTAGTATCTTCTAAGTATTATCTTAATTGTGTTATATGCGTGATAACAGCGCAACAAAAAAATTGTCAATCATTTATTTCTTAGTTGCTATCTTTCAATATGCTATACGCTTATTATAAGACACCTAATGTGTTCTGAAGACATATACGAATCTCTATCTCAAATGCTTCTTGAACTCATAGAAAATCCAGTCATTAAATCTTCTGTTAGGGATATTTTGTCAAAGCTTTTGTCTTTATGTCTTTCCTAATGTAAAAAGTTAACGCTCATTTAATGTATTTTAGGCATTTTTAATGTTTCGCAACTTAATATATAATGAAAAAATGTAATGTTTTTTCTATTCTTTTTCTGTACCAATATGCGTTTCTCTAGAAGGTTCTTTATTGTTCGCAAGGGTCCAATGTAGACAAGTGTAGTTTGTTCCTTCGTGCTATATGGGGTTGCTCTTCGGTGGTTCCATCAAGTTTCCAGCATGGCATCTAGATAGTTCGGGGTATCGCACAGCATATCCCAAACGGAATTAATATTTATTTCCATTGGCTCTTTCATTTTACGGGTGTCCCTGTGAGCATATGTAGAACATATCTTTACCAAAACGCAATGCTGTTCTTAGTTGTAAAAATTAACCTTTAAACAATCTCATTTTATATTTACAATATTTAGAGATGTAATTCTTCATTCATTGTCTAGAAATTAATGTTTTGAAAAAAAATTACTCTTTTATTTTCAGAAATCAAGTGCGGTAGTCCTGGCATCCTGCATAATGGCTACGTGAAAGGTACGAGCACTCGCTTTGGCACAGTTATCTACTTCAGCTGTCTCGAGAACATGACTTTCGTCGGACAGTCGGCCAGCACAACGTGTCAGAAGGATGGCACCTGGAGTCATCCAGTTCCCAAATGCATGGGTAAGTGCTATCTCGTTGTGCGACAGCTATTGTCCTTTATTGCCTAAAAGAAATTCTTTTTACATGTCATTTCATTATAATGGAAAGTTTCGCAATAGTTGGAACATATTATGAGGAAAAAAATTAATAAAATTAATTAATATCGTCCCCTATCATATGGGGTTTAAAAATCTTTTTAAAAAAAGGAAGAACATTAATTTCTTTTCATTAATTTTCAGACTTTGAAAATTTCTATCTGTCTTACTATAGCATATGTTTTTTCTTAAAGTAATAATAACTTTTAATCGATCCATAACTCCCGGTTATTCCTTGAAAAACAAATACAAATTCCCAAAATTACTTCAACATGTAACTTATAGTTCCTAATCTTCACCATAACTGATACTTTTAGGTTCTTTTAGTTTTTGGCACAAAAGCCAAATCTGGCTATGCTGGCCATAACTGATATTAACTATCCTGTTGATGAATTGCAATAGATCGAAGTCTATACGTAGCAAGAGTTTACTTAGGTCTGCAAAATCATTAACCATTTTATTAATTTTTGTTTAGATACGCTTATTATAAAATTTAGCACTAAAACTATTGATGCGATGTTTAATTTATACATTGTTTATTATTTCCATTAAAGAGAGCCCGTCTACATATGCTCCAATAATCATCGTTTTTGGATTTCGTTTTTCTACGCCTGCAGTTATAAATGTCTATTTCATTCCTTATATGTCGCTCTGCAACAAATTAATTTTACCTAATTACTATACAATATATGTAGGAAAGAATTTTATGGTTAATTCAGCGTTCCTTAAATAATTAAGAGCTGAAAACAGTTAAGAATATTCTTAAATTTCTTCTATTTCTGAAGAGAAAGATAGCAATGCATGCACGCGATGATAAATGTGACTTAAATAAGCATAAAAACAAATGATGAGCGATTTTTAAATTATGAAAAGGAGAGGAATTAGATATCCGTATTGTAAAGAAAAAAGTCAAAAATTTAAAATTGCTTTCAAATTAGATAACTCTTTGATGACACAGTATTAGATTAAATTGAACCCATTTCATTCTAGGACATATAATAGGACAAAGACTTCACTGATGCAAATCTCGTGTAAATTTAATTGCTCTCAATTGATCATCTCGGTAATTCAAAGTAACCATGAATTACGGTTTAATTAATCCTGTTAAGCATAAAAGCACCCCCGAACATCTAATAATACGACAAATCGTGCAGAATAAATTCAATTTCCTTTAATTATTTTTGAATACAAAGAGCCTTTTCATTCGCACTTTTCAAGCAATTTTACAGTGACTGGATGTGACGGAGTAGCTGAAATGTGAGATAAATGGGAACGAAATTGCTTTGAGAAGCAAGAAACGTTAGAAATTTTTGGATGTTCATTTATTTTTCAGTGAAACAATATTCTTAGGAATGATTTTTCTCGATGATTTTCTAAGTAATAAATTAGACTACTTAATTCTTCGAAATCAAATATCAATTAATGTATTTACAATTATTTATTCAATTATTAATTTAAGAGAACTGAATTTTCTAGAGATTAGGAAACGTATAAAGAATTTTTTGTAATTCTAATAATCAGTTTTCATTTTCTTCTGAAATTGCTAGAAAATTTAAGAAATTAAGAGTTTACTCAGCAAGAACCAAAGAAAATAATTCCGTTTTATTACTTTATTGAATTGAATTCGATTTAGTTCATTTTGCTCTATTTTATTATTTAATTCAATTGAGAATAGATAGTTCAAATAAAATGATACATCCTACTTTTTGAAACTTTCCTTAGAATTTAATTTATTCGCCACTTTCAACTGCGTTTTATTCAGGTTTAATCACTAAATATCTCCAATAAAAGAAATTTTTCTGACACCATTTTTGAAAATCCCAAATATTCTCAATCTTAGCAAAGTTAACAATGACTTAATTCACCCACAAAAAAAAAGGTTTGCATTTTCAAATATACTAATATAAAATGCAGACGATTTCAAATTAAATGAAAGCTGTATTTATTCAGTGGAACACATTTAATTCTTTACTTCTGTTTATATCTTTCGTTTATTTATTTCTTTGTAAATTTTCAACTGTATGAATAGATAAAAAGCATTTTTGCTCACAATTAATACGAACATGAATAATCAAATCATAATAAATTCATTATTTGCACACTGCCATGATACAATAAAATCCATTTTACCCCGTCGCTATTTCAAATCGCAAAAATTTTAATGGTTGTTTAAATAGCTTCTATGAATTCAATAAATAAATTTAATAATTTTAGTTTTCTGTTATCTTACGATAAAAACAACAAAAATATATGATCAAAACTTAACTTTCGCAGTCTTGGAGATTAATATTCTAACCCAAATATTCAACTTATTGCGATAATTTATTTATTAAAAAAAGTTTTAGCAACGTAAGATAAACAATTTCACATGAATTATTTACTTCATGGAAGAACTCAGCACCAAAAGATATTTTTCTTTACTTTCATAAATATGCTACTAAAATTACGCATTACTTCTTCTCAAAAGTTAAATGCAATTTAATGGTTTAAATTATTTGCCTGGAAATCCAAATAAATTCTTCCTTCATATTTGTGTGTATACGCTTTATAGAGTTTGACGATGAAATTAATAAAAAACTAGAAACACTATTCTGAAAATGAAAATGAGATTTCTGTTTTATTATTATTATTATTTTCTTCAAATTTATTGAACGTTTCTTTTTAAGGTAGACTTAATAGATTTGATAAATGCATATCAATTTTACTTTATAAATAGGAAAATGATATGAATGCAATATATCATTTTGAAAAAATTTTTAATTTGGATGATCAGTTAAATTTTTAATAAAATTTTGAATTGGATAGCGATTATAATATATTGAATTTGTTTTTATAAGTAATAATTTCGTTTTTGTTCAAGGTTGTTAAATGATATGCTTGAACAAAACTACATGCCATTATTTTTTTTAATTTTACATTTTATTTTGGTCTTAATAAATAATAATGATTATTTTCTTTCGCTTTAATTAAATAATGTAATAACACAATCATGAAATATAAAGAGAGAAACTTTATTCAAAGTAATCGATAAAAATCTTTATTAATATTATTTTATAATATTTTTTAAAAATCTAATTGTTTTTTTCCTACCATAAAATTAAATTTTTAAATGTGTGTTTGAATTATCTTTCTGAGAAAGTAGAACATTGTAAAAAATAAGGTTTTATATTAAAATTATAAAGTCTTAATTTTTTCGTCAAAAATATGAAAGTCAAAACAAAATCATAAAAATATAAACCGTTTATAGAAATATTTGAATTAAAATAGAATTTTAATCTCATTTTTATTGTATTTTTTAAATTATGGAGAATTTTCTTTCTTTTTATTTATTCTAATTTAATTTTTTTTTCTCATATTGCTTCGAACACCTCGTGCTCTTTTTATTTTCACTTTCAAATTTTTGATAACAAAAAAAAATATTTTCTATATTTTAATACTTTAATAAAAGTTTATTTACTCTTTAAAAATTCATTTTTATTATTTTTTTTAATTTTTTAATATTTAATATATTTTATAATTTATTATTATAATTATAGTGAAATCTTGTTGCAGATGATTTTTCTCATATTGAATCAAAATTAATTGAAATTGAATGTTTAAACAATGATTAAATTTTTAAAAAATTAAGCTGCAATTAGAAAACAAAAATTTACAAACTCTAAGAAATCTGATAAGTTAACGCGTGTATAAAAAACGCTGATTTTAAATTCTTACTTCTCAAACATTAAAAAAATCGGAAAAAATATGTGAAAATTCAATGGAAATTCGAATTTTTTGTCCAAAAGTTCGTAGACTTTTGTATTTAATATCGTATCTTCGCAATGTGCACAAATATAATTCTAGAAACAAAAACAATGAAAATAATTGTTGTAAAATAAATTTAAATATTTAATAAACTCAGAGAGAAAAATTCGAAAATAAAATTTCTATTACTGAAAAGTTTACTTTTTAAATTTTAAAATTGAGCAAAAATAGTTTTTTGTCAAAGAGAAAGCTCTAAAATTATGAACGAGTTTTTAATTTTTTAAGACAATACTAATTTTTTATTAAATTTCTAATTTAAATTTTGTAATAACTTTTTCAATGAATCCTAACTACTCAAGGTGTAACTATATTTTAAATTGAGGTCGTAGGTCCAACAGCCAGCCTTATATAATCTTTTCAACAATTTTTTGATCAATCATATCGTATTTTACCGATAGTATGGTAGCTTATAAATATTGTTATATAGAAGTAGTATTACTCAGTGTAAATTTTTCTCTAAAATAAATCTAATTAGAAATATTCAGCAACAAAATGGAAATTTATATCGTTATTTTATATTTTTGGCACTTTAATTTAAAAGAATGTAATGTCCCTTAAGCACAGCCATTTGATGCTGCAAAAGAAATGAAAATTCTCATAATAGTTATATAAAACACTCTTATAATATACAAATATACTTTCCATGATTTAAACCTCGCCTGATTTTACTTTCGGCATTTATCGAATGACCTAAAATTTTAATCTGATATTTATAGATTATTTCGTCCAATGTAAATTTAAGCCGAGGAAATATTTTTTCCGTTACGTTGATATTAAACAATGTTCTCTATAGGCTCATAATAATGTTCGATAAATTATTTGCATTAATTACCTATATGTGTAGAAACAAAATGCAATTTTCGGATGAAAAATTGTGGTTAAATCCAGTCGATTCTTTTTAATAACATTAGATATTATCCGAAATCACAAAATTTAAAGTGTTAATATCCAAGCATTATTTATAATAATCACACGCATAATTCCTGTTTCAAATATAAATTCCAGTTAATTGTACATTCAAAGGAGTAAACAAGAAAATGTTCATGAAAAAATGGTGTTGTTAAATTGCGCTTATTTTTACTCTTAAAACCACAAACATTAATTTTTTTTCCATCACAATAATATTTGTGCATATACAAGGTGCTCAAAATTAGAATACTCCTACTCTCAGCTATTCATACAGCGAACTACTCAGTGCAAAGTTGAAATTATTGAACATACTAATCAAGACATGGGGAAATAGATTATGAGGAAAAAAACTAGTTTGAGAAACACCGATAGAGGGCGTTTTAAAATAGAAAATATCCTAAAAAGACAATAAAAAATCATACAAAAAAACATGTGGTATGAAATTTTTTCTTTATAATTTCTATTGCTATATGAAAAATCAAATATATAAGTGAAGAAACTGAAAATGTCCTTGTAACTACAATTTCACACTGTAAGCACAAAACTTTGCATAAACCCTTGGTTTTCTGCTATTGTTTTAAGCATAAAAGGGATAAAGCTGGAAAAATGTCATTCTTAATAGCGATAGCTTCGCGCTTTGTTTATGAAATTGTTTTATGAAAACAAAGGAAATGCTACAGCTGCACTTCGGGGGCTTCGTCGACTTCAGAATTTACGCAAAGGACCAGGAAGTATTCAAATATGTCCGAAAATTTTATTGTACCCCAAAAGCAACAGCGCCAATGTCTTAATTCAATCACTTTTGTGCAATATGAAACGGATTCATACATTGGACTTAGTGTACAACAGTTTCTTCGGCAGCATTGTACTAATGCTAGAGTAATTAGTCGTACGTTTCCGGCAACCTAACCATTTCGTTCTACACATCTTAATAATTCCTATGTTTTTTGGCTTTGGGAATACTTGAATAATCTTTTTATCGAAGACGTCTAGTAATCATAGCATATTTTAAAGACAGTATCATTTTGCATGTGAGAAACATCTCAATCGACCAGTTATGATCCACAGCTGAACAAGCTATCAACAGAATGTAGATATTTTACATCTAGAAGAAGGAACCATATTGAGGACTTTCCCTTGCATCGATAGGGTTCTTGTAATTGAATATTTGATACGTTCGATTAAAATGTGTTACGAATTTGTGTTTTGAGTCTTTTCAGCATATATTTTTTGTACAGCACCATCTATCGGTGTTTCTGGAAATATTTTTTTCGCGTAAGCCATTTCCCCATGTCTTGAATAGTATGTTCAACAATATTGGAGCCTTTGCATTGAGTAGTTCGCTGTATAGAGAGCTTAGAGTAGGGGTGTTTTAATTTTGACCACCTTGTATGTATAAGGATAGCGTTTTTGGAATGATTTTCAAGCCAAACTTCAGAGATACAAAACACAAAATCAAACTGAAATTGAAAAAAACGGAAATGCCAACCAGATGAAGTAGGGGATGCTGTTTCATAGAGCTCAGGAAATGTGGCTAGATGATGGCGTGCGCCCATTGATGGCATATATAGGGATTAAGAATTTTTCAAATATATTAAAAGTTTCGAGATCGATTTAGTAGTTATGACTAGGGAATTCTTCCACGGGTTTACCACATAAGCAAAACGCAGTGAAGCAATGTTTTTTTATTATTATTATTATCACTGCTACTACTATAATTATTTATTGGAAACGGAAGAGCAGAAGTACATTGAGGACAAGTTTAGAGGTCATGAGTTTCATATGAAACACAAAATTAGTGAAATCTGACTAGACCTAAAGACCTGACGGTTGGTTGATGGGAGTGTGTTTTTTTTCTTATTGTTTTTAATATATGGATGATTCTATTATTTCAATATCTGCCTGTATACTCTCTGATTCATCTAAATACAGTTCAAGCTTATACAATCCTTATGATTCTGTCTTGTTAAAAACTTTTTATTTCCGTTAACATTTCGAACTTATAATTTTGATTCATCAATGGTTGTATTGTTATTTTAAGGCTTTATGATACGTAAAATCTCGGAAATTTTCACTTTCAGCTCCCTGTTCAGTTCCTTCAATTGAGCACGGAAGAGTCACAAATTACGCTCCAGATGCAAGAGTTCCTCACGACAAGCACATCACAGTCGATTGCATTGTTCAATATGAATTGAGATACAACACTACGCCAGCCACATGCAACAATGGTTCTTGGACTCACATACCAACTTGCATACCAGGTCAGAAATTTTAAGTATTTTTTTTTCATTTGTTTGTTTGATTCAATACAATATGTAAAAATTCTTCTCGTTTTTTTCCTTTTTTATAATGCATTCAAAGTTTACTGCAGTTTTCAAAATTGTTGATTTTTTTAGCATTTCTCTTTAATTCAGATAAGCGACTTCGGGCCTTAAATTTCATTATATTTCAATATA